>JAABNX020000117.1:515855-546680 GCA_015163995.2 Mormyrus lacerda | reverse complement strand
AGCATCTGGAAGTTGGGGGGGGGGGTGGGGGGGTGCAACATACAGAGTTGCTGATGCTTTTATCTGGAAAGTTCTTGGAATTAAACACTGCCTGCATCTGGGCTGTGAAGAACATGAATGCATCTAGGCTGCAACTGAGATCAGAGTCCTTCAAAACCTGGGACCAATGTATCACGCTAAGAGTAACGTGTGTTTACAGCAGTCTGTTCCATAAGAAACACACCTGTTCTATGAGCCAGAGGTTTCCAGGTTGCCTGGGAGCAATCAAGAAGACAGACTATAACTCGGAGATGAGACTTTTACCTCTCACAGTACTGTCCTTCGTATCCTGCCTGGCAGGCATTACAGCGGAAGTCACCGGCGCCTTCCAGAACACAGGTAGGGCTAAAACTGAAACGAAATACAAGATTCAGGCCCAACGAACACACAGGGACGCATTTTTCCCCCTGTGAATCAAGTACAGAATCTGCTTTTATCTGTAAAGCCAGGAGGATTTGTGAACGTGTGTAAATGAAAAGAATCTTCGCTGCTGGCATCCCAAAACATTTCAAAACCTTACTGAAGAACAGCAGCAAGGTCTCAAGTGCATATTCTTAAAAACCAGATGGTGAAAAGACAGCCCCGTACCTATTTTTGTTTCCACGGGGGCATGCGCACAGTGAGCAGTCGCTGATGGAGCCGTTCACCTTCCCATAATACCCTGGGGCACATAGGTTGCAGTGGTCGCCCACGGTGTTGTGCTGACAGCCCTGGTTTGATAAGAGAGTCGTGCTCAGGGTGAACTACAGTGTGATCCTGCAATGCTGATGCTGTGTAGAAAGACTGTGTGGATGGGACTTCAGGCTGGGTGCTGTGACCGGGCAGGTGCTCCAGGGTGTGGGGAGGAGGCCTACCTGGCATTTCCCAGTGTCCAGGTCACAGGACAGGCTGTGGTTGTTGCACTGGCAGGGAATGCAGGCCTGGATGAGGGGCCTCTGGCCTCTGAGGTTCAGCTCAGTTATAGGCTGTCTGAAATACCCAGGGGCACATTCCTGAAAGAGCATGGGGGCAGAAGCAGAAAGCATGGGGGAGGGCAAAAAGATGCATTGGTGCACAGTAAAAGACATAATTAAAAATGTCGCTACAGTATTAATTATAGCACAGACCAGTTTACAGATTAATGGTATGCGTTTCTTAGGAATCCATGTCTGGAAGGTTGTGAGTTCAAATCCCTTAACTGGTAGAGAAATATCACAGGCTCTTGAGCAAGGTTCTTAACCTCAGTTGCTCCTAGAATACTGGCTGACCCAAGCTTTACTCACTTTAAGTAAAAGCATCTGCTAAATGGATGTATATGTAACGTGCTTAGCTATATAATCTGTTAATTGTCTGCAATTAGCACGAGCTTTGGCAAGAATGGCTAGAATTTGAATTGTATCAGATTAATGGTGTGTTCTGCCCACAGACTGCACTCACCTGGCAGGACAGGCCTGCATAGCCCCTGGGGCACTCGCACACCTCCACGAGACGAGCCAGTGTGCCACCAGCCGGCACCTCATCCACCTCCACTGCCGTGTCCATGGAGATATTTGATATCCTGCACCACAGTACCACAGACACAGAAACCCACAATTAACAGATGTGGTGGATGCATAGCCTTCTGTGAGGGGTCAGTCTCGAAGCCTGCTCACCTGCTCTGCTGCATCCCGCTGCCGTACGAGGCTTTGATGATGATGTACTCAATGCTGCTCAAGACGGACATGAAGTCCGAGTGCGTGACGGCTTGTTCGGACACGGAGTTGAAGTATTTCCATTTGTGCTGTGAAGAAGTAAGGCATTGGTTACTAAGATGGGTACCATCAGCCCGCCTCGGTGAGTTCTCCTCAGTTTTTAATTTTCTTTTAATTTCGCTGAGCTCCAGCACACAAACCCCAACCTTCAGAGCCATTTCTTTGGGAAAATGTAAAATGACGACCTTCCAATCGATTTTTTTTAATAATGTCCAGAAGGCCTCTCACCTCAGTCAGTGGGATCTCTTGGCTGGTCCACACGCCATTCCTCGGCGCAGCCTGGTCCAAATAGATAACCAGTTTCTTCAGGCGACCTCCTCGGATTATAACCTGTGGCTCATTGTTGGCCAGCCCGGATCCATCGAGAGCAAAGAAAGCCGCAGAATACCTCAACATCCCACCGTAGGACAGAATCTGTTGTGGAGCAGAATGGAGTTTGGACGAGTGACATCAGATATATATCACTGAAAGTGCAGTTCTGTGAGATCAGTGGATCTGGTGCAGTGTAACAGGTGATCGCCCCTCCCCCATGACCATTTGCCTTGTTGCCTTGGAAGCGATCAGGGAGTCTCCAGTAGTAAGGCCCAGTCAGTGAGGAACTTTGGACCAGGCTGGTGTCCATCATCGTTTCTACATCTTGCAGGAAGACGCCTTCCAGGGTGCCCGTCAGATTGCTCTGACTGACCAACCGTAGCCTCTCTGTCCCGGCTCCCAGTGGCACCTGACACGGACAGGAAGATCGGACAGGCAGGCAAACGGTGACCTACACTCAGTGTTGGGGAAGTTACTCACAATAATAATCCATTACACACAGAGGTGGCAAAGTATAAATCCACACCAAGGTTTTGTTTCAGCCAAGCTGTTGAGTACTCTGTGAATGTGACTCCTTATGCTCAACTGGTCTTTTGTGAGTAACTTCCCCAATACTGCCTACTCAGACATTTATCAGAGGTGAACCAAGCATGAACGGATACAATTTGCACACGGATCGATCCCAAAATGCATTGCTGCCCTGCCTGCTCAATGGTGGCTTTTTTGCAAACCCACTTGTCTCGTTCCAAAACTTGGGAAAACCGCTCAATTTAGCTGGGAAAACTTTCAAGTCTCCCTGGCTGTGGGGTGCTTCCCGCGAGTACCATGATTTTGGCTTTGGAATAAGTGTTCTGTGTCCTCCAGTTTTCTTGGCGGTAAAGCCCACTTGTTCTATTTGGGTTAACCGCTAGAAGACTGTGACCTTGAGTGTAGATAAATTAGTACGAATGTGGCCCTGCCACATCATTAGTTCAGAACAGATGGCCACCCTACTGAGCCAAGTGTTTACATGTTATTCGAAATACTAATTGCATTCAGTTGAATGTAATCTCATTAAATCATTAATACAGAGCATGTAATAATGAGGACTGAGTTGTCGCTCATCCTTAACGAAAAAGTTACCCGTCTCTGAACTTTCAGACTATAATTCAGTTTTAGCCTTGAGATTTTTTTGTGGGGGAGGGAGTGTGTGATCACCCCCGTGGGGGTGAGGGGTGTAGTTCTACTCACAGGGACTCTGAGCAGCCCCCCAAGCTCCTCGCAGTCAGAAGACACTCCGAAACAGAAGCAGGGGATACAGCCAGCAGGACTGTCACCTGACAGCCCGAAGGTGCCCTGCTTGCACTCGTCGCAGCCTGGACCTCCCACATTGTCCTGGAAACACAGCCACGCTTGACGGTCAAGGACATGAGTCACATGACTCAGACAGAACCACAGTAATATGGAGGCAACTACTGACCGACACAAACACAAACATGGATGCTGCCTGATAGCACAAAAGGGACAGGAACCCCCAGCGTTATAACAATTCTGAAGAGGTCAGAACCTTGCAGACACATTTGCCCTGCTCTTCACAGCTGCAGACTCCCAGCTGTAGATCACAGTACTTCTCATGGGTGCCGTTGATGTTGCAGTTGCATGCAGTGCATTCTGGGAAGGCCTTGAAGCCCATGGCACAGCGGTCACACCGATCGCCGGAGAACTGTGCCTTGCAGGGGCAGCGACCGCTAGTGAGGTCACACTGGGAGCCAGAGGAGCCGTCCAAGTTACAGGAGCATGGCTGGGGATGGAAGTGACAGGGCATCTTGGGAATATGCAACGATTCTCAAAAGAATGTGTAAAATGTATTCTGTGAACACTTAAAACTGATAAACTAAAGTAGATTCATTAAAATCAGATGAATCCACATCTGATTTTGGGCATTACAAATATAGCACCTCATTTAGACCAGGTGACCAACAGACAACCTTGGGCAGCTGAACTCGTTGCACCAGGGGGGACTTACCTTGCAGCCTGTCACCGAGTCGTGCCCCCAGTGGTCCTTCTCACAATGCTCACACTTCTCCCCCATAGTGTGGGGGGGACAGATGCACTCACCCGTCTCCTGGTCACAGTTTCCATGGGTATACATGCAGTTACATTCTGTCCGGGAACAGCGACAGAGACACCGAGGTGAGTGAAGCCACAAGGGGTGCTGGGGTCGAAGGTCAACTCCCTCCCACGGAGCGCCAGGGTGATGACGTCTTACCTGTGCAGCTGCCATTGCGGAACCCGTAATAACCATGCTGGCAGTGGTCGCATTTGTCCCCGGCCACTCCTGGGACACACTGGCACCGGCCTCGCTCGTCGCATTCCCTAGAGAGGGCCCCTGCCTCGCTGCAGTTGCACTGCACACAGCCCAGCTCATCGCGGAGGCCATAGTACCCCGGCTGTAAGACATCCCGAGCGGTCACAGGCCAGTCACCCCGCGGCGGCACGCTCCGGTCCCTTCTCGAAGAGTGTCGCCATGGTGACATAAACTCGCCAGTGTTTCAAGACCCGAGTTTCAGTGGTCACTGTCCCCATGTGATTCTCGGGCCTCATGTCATTATCACCTTTGCGGAAAGTAGACTCAGCTCTGGACACCGCTGTTAAAGTTCCCTCCTGTCACAATAATCTGTAGTCTGAAGCTGAGGATTATGGGAAGCGCGAGCCTGATCGGGCTGTAAGCAGGCAGGAGTTTGATCATATAAATCATTGAACCACCTGCCGCGGGGAGGCGATAGGCAAGGTGGCAATTCTGGAAAGGCAGTAACCTAGCCTCAGCTAAGGCAGACAGAAGGCTGACGCAGACACCCTCCGGGGTGAGGAAACAGCATTAACCCCCCCAGCCATGCCCATCATTAGCAATAGGAAGCAAAACCAGTTGGGGGGGGACGGGGCAGCGGTGATGCCTTTCTGTCAGGCGATAGTACTAAACGAGCTGGCAGTGGCCAGAACATCTGGAAGGGGGTCTGAGGCATATCTGCTTCTTGGCACCCCTCAGGCCAAAGCCGGGACACGCAGCCTCGACTGCAGCCTCATCGCTCACATGCACCCCCCCCTCATCTACACATGGAGAGACAGCTGGAGGGGGAGCGGGGGTGGGCTATGAATTATGAAGACATCCGCTGGCAGTTACCGCCAGCCAGAGTCACCCGGGGGGGAGACGAGTAAAGAAGCCGAGGCAGGGACAGCATCCCGCTGCCCGGGGGCTTAGTGTCAGGGACTGGGGGGCGTATCAGAGGGAGACACGCGGCTCGTTAAAGGGACGGTACGAGGGCAAGGCCTGCACCTACCTCACACTGCTCACAGCTCACTCCCCGCGTGTTGGGCTTGCAGTCACACTGTCCCGTCCTCACATCACAGACGCTGGAACGGGACCCGTTTCTATGGCAGCGGCAGACTGGAGTGTGCGTGTGCACGCACGTAGACAAGAGGAACACAGATAACACGCAACAGGATTAACCGATTTGGCTGCGTATCACATATCGATTCTGGTACTCCTGTCCGGACTGCAGTTACAATATTCATTAAGGAATCCATGCTTATAGACAGAAGCTTCCAGATCACAGTAATTCCAGACCACAGGAGTAGTACCTTACCAAGGATTGTCACATTGTTGTTACACAGTGGTGTCCATGCTGTTTTCATTCATTTATCTAACACGGCTCAGAATGTTCTAGGGCGTTCAGTGTGCTAGCACAACATAAAAGGTTGTTTCAGAAATGATGCTACTCTCTCATTTTACACTAGATGTCAGTAGAACATCACATCGGAACATCTAAACTGAAGTAGAAATGAGTCAGTTTAATAAACGGCTATTTATTGAATTAATACACTGATCGCTTAAGATGTGTGAAAAAGAACTGAGAATATTTATCAGAGATATCTAAAAGATACTTTATTACTTTTACTGTATTACTAGAGCTACATATTGACATGAAACCGCACTGCCAAGCTGTTGGAATGTTCCGGGTCTTTGTAGGATTGTCAACATGACTGTGTAGATCTGACATTCCTAAAGCCATTTACACAATCTAAAAAGGGGCCTCCCAGCAACAGAATGGGGAGCTTTGGAGGGGGCACTGGAATTTGGATAGAAAGAGGATTATTCAGGTCCACGAGGTCAGTGTGAGCTGTCCCCAAAAAAATCCCCAGTTACAAATCAGCCTCCTCATCCTCCGCGTCCCGGTAGGGAATCTGTCACCCGGTAGATAATCAGTGACCCTAACTCAAACTTCCACTTTACTTTTCTTACCATTAGATGATTAATAATTATTCGCTTAATATTGATGTGATTAATGGAAAGTTTCAAACTTGGATGACTGCAGTTTCATTAATCATCCCACTTGGTATGCATGCAATCAGGGACTTGTGCATCATTTCAATGATTCTGCCACGTTGTATGCAAAGTATGTCGCATTTCTGCTGGTCTTTCTCTCTGCTGTTATTCCTCACACTCCAAATATGGATATTGTACACACTCAAGTGAAAAACGGTGTCTTAATGCACTGATTGGGGGATTGTGGGTTAGGGCTCATTGCCCAGACTTACTCTGACAGTCCTTGGCCCCGATGGCATCGCCGTAGTAACCCTCCTGACAGTGCTCGCAGTGTCGGCCCGCGGTGTGGCCCGTGCACTTTAGGCACTCCCCGCTCACGGGGTCACAGTGGCCTGGCTCCAGCGGGTCCACGTTGCCGTTGCAGTCACAAAGCCGGCACCCCTGGCCTGGCACTGAAGGGTTTCCATAGTAACCGTTGGCACACCTGGGACACACAGGCCATAAATATTTCCCACGTCCTGCATCTCAGATTTCTTATATTTCGGTCCCACGGCTCAACGACAGGCGATAAAACCTTCCCGCAGAGAATGATCTGGCCTGAATTATTAGATTCACGGACAAAAAGATTGAAACTACTTGCGAATACGGTTCTGGGCTCTTATCTTATGTTATGATGACAGCGTGGCTACAGAGATATGACAGCTCTGCACGCCTCGATCGATGAAAGGAGCCTTTGCCTGCGCACTTGTTCCGGCGCGCGTACAAGAGTGTGTCTGTGACTGGCGGCGTGTGCGTGTGGTCCGTGTGCCTGCATACCTGTCGCAGCGGGTTCCCGTGTAGCCCTGCTGGCACTGGTCACAGATCATTTCACCAGGCCGCCCCAGGTGGCACGTGGGGCTGAAACTGAAAGGGTAATGCTGGTTGTGAGAGGAATCTAACAACGAAATACGGAAGTGCAACCACACACACAGGCCGCATGCTTTCACGTTACCTTTACAATACCGAGTTTGAACCTTTTTGAAGATTTGCGTATATTTCGTTGCATTTAATGGCTCAGTGGATTTACCATATCCATCATTTTGCAGGCCATCAGAAAGCACACACTCAAACACTGTGGGCGTACCGGTTCACACACAGACCCAGGGAAGGAATCAAACCCAAACCCAGCACTTGGTTCCAGCGCAATTTGGCAGGAGGTGCAAAGCCATACCTCTACAGAAACACTCACACCTACACAGAGTCTAGTCTGCTCCTCATGTAACCGATATTAGCCTCCACAATGAAAAAGGTTAACAGTGGCTGGCTAACATGCCAGTTCCTGAGAGCCTGGGGGAGAGACCTACTTGTTCGACACCACGGTAAGCGGGCAGGCGCATCTCTGGCAGTCGTCCGGAGTGCCCTGGGATGGGTCTCCATAGAAACCGGGCAGGCACTGCTCACAGTGAGGCCCAGTGGTGTTGTGATCACAGCCCTAGGGAAGATTTACAGTCAGGACGTATCTCTGACATCCTCTCACATAGACCTCTGGCTTCCATCTGCACCATAGCAACAAGTTTAAGAAGGAGAGCTGACCGAAGGGGATGGGAAGGAGCCACACAGGCGCCACGGGAGCAGATATTTCATGACCTGCCTGATTCAGATCAAGATCGTTGTATCATTAACAAAAGGAGCTACAGGCGAGATTTAACTGAAAGATTTACACATGGTGCAAACTTGGACGCCAGCCCCAGCTATATCATGAGGCAGAGGTGGGATGAGCAGATCGAGGAGACGATTACCCTCCCTTCCTCTTTAAATATGATGTTCAGCTGCTTGTTTATGGGTGGGATCGTACCAAACAAATGCTGTTGGAGTCGCACTGGGAAGAGTGATCATTGCATTCACACTGCAGGCAATTGCCGCCAAACAGGATCCCCCCCACACGATAAAATCCAATGGTGCAGTCCTGAATGAGAAAAAAAGCTGAATTTAAAAAAAAAGGCAAACTTCTCTGACATTAATCTTAAGATTTTCTAAATGTTGCTAACAATAACTGCCAGGGCACTGTTTACTCAAATATGAGTCATCTTGTAGATTAATTTATCAATACATATTTCATAACGTGATCGTATGGATTGGATTAAAGGGTGACACTGGATTGGCCAAGACAGATGTCAGTCAAAGTTGGGGGAAAAGAAAGCCGGGTCTTACCTCACAGGATGTCCCGGTGTAGCCCCACGGACACTCACACTGTTCTACGTCACCGGCGGCGTGAGGCCTAGTGCTGATTGGGTCAGCTATGTCGAGGGACACGGTGGCGAGTCTGGATGGGAGGGGAAACACAAACTTTAAAAAAATTAATAATAAAAGGCCAGCTGAAATTGAACAGGCTGAGTGTAGATGGATTGGTCTCCCAGCTCTGTGGGTCCTTTTCAATTAAATGAAACCAATGGAACAGAAAGGATGGGAGCAACACTGTGAAGAAGCCGAAGCGAGGCCGACGCCCGGGCTATGAAATCAAACCCGCAGAGTAGCTGCGAGGTTTAATGACTCCTGTACACCAGCTATAAAAGACCCTCACCAAAGATATGAAATGAGCAGGAGACACAGGCCATGAAATGAGTCTTCTGAAAGAACTGTGAAACAAGCCCACAGAGGCTCATAAAAGAAACAGCCATAAACCAGTCACTGAAATGGGCTCCATTCGGGTCTCACCTCACGGTCCCCCCCGTACTACCGTTGAAGCGTCCCCGCACACGCAGCCCAGAAACATCCTCCAGGACCGTCATCAGCTCATCCCGCTCAGCAACTCTGCCCCCCTGGAGGCCGACAAAGTGCTGTGGCAGCACCTCCATGGTGACGTTCTGCTCCATGGTGGGCATCAGCAGCACCTCCTGAGTGGCCGCCTGCCGGAGAGTCCTCCCATTCCCCTGGGGGCGCCAGCGAGCTGACAGTCAGCTAGGCTCAACCACTGACAAGCATTTGTTCTCAAGGAGAATAAACCAAGGTTTTGGAGTTGTTTACAATAGTTAGTTCTCGTGCCTGGATATTTATTGGGAATGGAACTGTCTATGATCTACTCAAATGGGACACTGGAAAGGAACTTTCTACTACCTAAAAATATGAAATTCCCCAACATATTTAAAATTTGTTAGTGGTCAGAATTTCAGGGCTAAAAATGAATATGGCATACCTCAATGATGACATCAAATTGAGCCAGGAGAGGCTTCTGTTTACCACTCAGGGGGACGTCGTAGGAAAACGTGTAGTTCAGCAAGCCACCATAAGCAGTCAGCTTGGAGTGGGAAGGAGAGGTGGACCCACAGCGGCCACAGGGACAGGAAGTGAAAAAAAAATGTTTTATGAAGGAAAACTTGCTAACGAGATATACAAATATCTCAGTTTTAAGGTCAGCTGTACACATATGTAGGATTCACATTTACATAAACTTAGAAAGTTTGTGTTACATAGGATGTAGAAAACTAGAAAAATATTAGGAATGCTTATTACTCTATGATAGCATAGGTCATTTGGGGCACATGCCCAAAAAACAGACATAAAACTGTATCATCAACACCAGGGGAGCGCATCTTATCCGCAAATGGTCGGTGTGTATGCGATTTTTCACTGCAACTCCCTAATTAAATTACTAATTAGAGGACTGATTGGCTGAAGAGTCCTCACACCTGGATTTGAACAGCTGACATAAAGGTTTTCCCAGAAACCTGTATACACACTGGCCCTTTGCGGATAAGTTTGCCCACTCCTGGTCTAGACAGTCACTTTCTTCAAAAAAAAAAATCATAATACCCCTCCCTCAATATGCAAAGCAAATGTCATGTATAATTGCAAGTTCAAATTGGATTAATTATCTGGGGGATCAACGTGCATACACATTAAGCACGTTTACAACAAGCAGATCATAATTATTTCCTGGCTTCCTGACATACACAGTTCCGTTGCACGTCAAAGCCATGACCCATTAACCCGAGACAGTCATAGAAATTTTAATTTTACCTGTCCCGCTCAGAGTGGGGTACCTGTACCTGTGTATTTGTGCGACTGCCAGTGTGTGCTCAAGCTGTAACCCAAGCACTAGGTTTTTACCTTGTTTCCCCAGAATGCACTGGGAGCGATCCAGGTGGAGAGGAAGTGGAGGGCTTCACCTTCTGTGAAGTTGATGTGATTGTTCTCCTCGGGGACTGCAGCCAGAAGACGCCATCCCTCCATGATCACCAGCTGCAGGGACATGGTATGTGTATTTTTCTTCCTAGGATGAGGCCCCTGGGTTACGTGATCGTCAAGGAACCCCCAGTACCTGTGTGGTGGCCCACGGGATGCTCTCACACACGTCCGACACGCCGAAGCAGAAACATTCGGTGCAGCCCTCAGGATTGCTGCCCCGCAGGTTGTAGTAACCCCACTTGCAGGTGTTGCAGTCGATACCCATGACGTTTTCCTAAGAGAGTCATCGCAAAGCTCCATTACAGCCTCCCGGGGTCACACAAGGAACTGTGTCTCCCCTCCCGCCTCCCTACAGCACCCATTACCTTGCAGACACACTCTTCACATGGGTCGATGTTGACGCTGCCGTCCAAGTTGCAGGTGCAGCGGCTGCATGCTGGGAAGTCCCTGTACCCGAAGGCGCAGCGATCGCAGCGATCGCCTGCGAATCCTTCTCTGCACAAGCACTGTCCAGGCCACAGGCCTGCAGGACGACAGACGAGTGGGTTTGCAAATTCAAGGACGAAGGCCCGGCAACACGGCTGTGTACATCCCCTATGTCTGGTGCGCTATCTCGTATAGCGAAAGCATACAAGACAAATCCCTGACCTTGTCCAGCCTTGGCTTGGTTGTCGTCCTTGACACAGCTGAAACTCTGTGACCCGCTGGGATCACAGTGACACTCCACGCAGGGATAGTCATCATACGGGGAAACCTGCACAAGATAAACAAAGTGATTTACGCCTGAGACCCCATAATCCATCTATTCCAAATCGCCTCCATGACCACTTATCTGGTAGATGGTTGGGATGACCCTGAGCCATGCTTTCACACCACCGTGTTTCTATAAAATACCATTTAAATGCATAGAGCGGTGGTTCCCAATCTGGTCCTTGGGGACCCACAAACAGTCCATGTTTTTGCTCCCTCCCAGCTCCCAACATTTTTTTGCTCGGAGGGAGCAAAAACGTGGACCGGCCATGGGACCCCGAGGACCGGATTGGGAAAAACTGGCATACAAAGTTCATCTGACTTCCAACAAACTCTGAAACCCAGCAGCCTCAATGACAGTGAATGGTGCGTTATATTCCTCTTTTGTTTTTATCATTTTCACACAGAAGTCTTAGGGTAAACCCACAGAACAGAGTCAAGCACCTACCAGGTGGGGTCTGAAGAAGCCATCGGCGCAGGTCTCGCAGTTCACTCCTGCCGTATTTTGCCGACAACCGAGACAGACCCCACCCCCGGAATAGTGACCATGGGTGTTCAGGCTCATCCTGCGGTCAGCCACTGTCTGGTTGTAGTAGCAGTCATCCGCCTTGTTGTGACAGTTACATTCTGTGGAGCATCAGGGTCACAGGGTCAGCAGAAAGTGACGTTGACCATAGGGCAGAAACGGAAACGTGGCTATGTCAACACCCAGGAGGCACATCTAGACCAACAAAGGTTCTTAAAACTTAATTTCTTAATGTACCTGCAGTAGCATCAACCTTTTGAGATACGGATAAAATGGGTTTTAGAAATCCTGCGCTAAACCTAGTTGATTTATTAAAGGGTGGCTTTATCTAAATTATATTTTCCAACAGCTTTGTCATTCGTATTTATCTTGCATTTTTTTCATTTGCTCAGGCGAACCCCCTTTGTGCAGGTAAAAGAACATTAGAGGTTGATTGCACTGCATGTTGAAGATAAAGAGGCTCCAGTGTGCGGCTTACTCTCGCAAGTGTTTCCATCGGAGAGAGTTCCAGGTTGCCACGGTTCCTGGTGGTAGCCAGGGCAACACTCATTACAGCTCTCGCCACAAGTATTGTGCTCGCATACGCACTGCAGCTTCTGCGGGGATGAAAAGGGGAACAGGGGATGTTTTGTTCAGACCCAGGGGGATATGTCACGCCCCATCTCGAAGCACTGTCAGCCCCCCCGCCGCCATCCGTGGGTCCATTAAGGGCCGGCGAATTAGCGCTCCCCCACTCTCGTGCTCACAGACCTGCATGCATGCACACGTCCGTGACTAGACGTGACGGACAAGGACGCAGGCACGCACTGGGAAGCACGCACAGCCGAAGCCGTTTACTGCATGGGTTGGAAACACGTGCCGGGCATGGGGGGGCGCGGCAGCATGCCGCGGTGAATGCCAGGCCACTGAGCCATGCTCGTGCGTCGTGGAAGAACCGGAGGAGCTGCGGTTCCTTAGTACGGCTCATTGACACAGATTAAATCAAGACAGAATCTGTAAACCAGTGGTCACACTCTGCGGTGTCCGCAACTGTCCATGTCAACAGTTGAAGGCAAATTTTTTGTCATTATTTTCCTGTCCTACTTTAACGTGGCAAGGGGCTATAATTAGGGGCATCCAGACACTGTTATTAAATATTTTACATTTATTCAGAAGACACATTTATCCAAAGCGACATACACTACCAGTCAAAAGTTTTTGCATACCACAAGTTTTTACTACGTTTCCATTTATTTCATAAACTGCTGATTTTTTATTCTTGTTAAGCATTGAAAAGTAGAGTGAACAACTATAAATAAAACATATACGTCAGATATAAGTCAAATAAAACAAAACAAAATAAAAGTTTCTTTTATCACAGAAAGCGTATATAACACTGCATGTCTGACAACTGGTATAGTAAAATTATAGGCTGTCCTTTAAATGCACTAGATAACTTTCATCCCATGAAACAGAGCAGTGTTTAATGTCAGTTGTGGAAAGAATGCCTTGAATTGTCTCTGCTGTTATAACTGCTAGGGGAGGTTACTTTGATGATCTGATGATGAGAGATGAGATGAGATTTTTTTGCTAATAAAGGTACTTAAACGGTGAACACGCTGTAAATTTATTGGTTAGCAATGAATATTGGGTGTACTTTTAGTAATAGTGAGTAACACGCAAATGTAGAATGTCGTTTGACTGGTTGTGTACATCTTTCTGAAAGCGGGGTCAAACAGCCCCCAGAGCAACTGGGCTCAAGACCCCAACAGTGACACTGGATGGCATTTGAACCTGCAAAGTTACAATCAGAGGTATAATGTTTTAACCCACTGAGCCACACATACAAAGAGTCAAACCAGGCCAACAACTGAAACCATATTATGGCACTACCTGAAGGTTTCAGCAAAGAGTGATTTCCGAGGTGACGGTACCTTAGTGACGGGGTCCCACGGGCAGCTCTGGGCGTGTCCATAGCAGATGCACATCCCTCCCACAGAGATATCTTTGATGGAGTAGTAATACTGTGGACATGGACAGGCGTGGTTAGGCGCAGAACCCCCACCATGCACCTCTCACTTCTCAAACCAAAAGGTCCATCGGGGAAGAGCAGAACTTTCACTCAAAGACCAAAAAATGACACACAAATTATTCAACTTCAGCGCAGAAACAAAATTATTAGCAGTAGTCATAAAATTCAAGGCAGACAGGTAACCTCTGGGTCAAAATAACTAGAAATATTTGTAAAATTATTTATACTAGACTAACATCTTCTCCCTACCCAGTTTCGTTGTCTTATCATGTCCTGTAACTTTATTTGGTCTTCAGCAGAGTGTTATTGTATTGCATGTAAGTGCAGACACAATTTCAGTGTGCTGCTTATGGTTTAGAGCACTTTGTTTAATAATAAAGTAATATTATTCATATAATCACAATAAACAAGTTATTAAATGAGTCTTAAGCCTTCTTTCTGTAACCTTCTTTTTCTTTGAATATTATTGTAAACCAAAATGTTTCTGCATCCAATGGCAAGTGATATATGCAGGTATGTGAGTGGAGTTTGTGCCTGTTGTCCCCAGACGCACAGCATTCTGGGAGGGGCCTGTACTGCAGCACGTACCCGGCGTGTGACAATCGGGTCCACTTCCTTGGGGTCGCGGTAGCTGAGGGTCATGAGGTCGGCATTGAGTGTGCGGATTCTCTGTAGTTGCAGGCGGATATAGCGGGCAGAGGTGAACTCCAGGAGTTCAGGGGTCAGGTCGTCGGCGCTGGGTCTCCCGTTCACCAGGGAGGTGTGGATCTGCAGGGGTGAAAGGAAAGCTGCTTAGAGGATGCTGTCCCAAAGCCAGCTGAGGCAGGTTCTGCCCTGTCATTGGCCCGCAAAGATCTCACAATATCCACATCTAATATGTTCATTCCACGTCTTAATTGTAGCCAGTGAAGTGGCTATGTGTAGGATCATCACTCATCCGAAACAGGCTAAACACAGTTTAAGAGGAGCATAACCCTGCTATCTACAGTGATTATGTTAATCTGACAGCAGGGGGCGCTATTTGCAGTTCTATAACAGCGTGGTGACAGCATGCAGGGATGGGTCGTACCTCGCCGTGTTCTAGTGGGACCAGGCGTGAGTAGTAGGAGGTGCAGATGACCTCGTCGTCCCTCTTGTAGGTGGGGGGTCCGATGCGGGGGGTGACGTTATAGCGGGTCAGGCACTCAGTATCGCTGATGGCATAGTACTGCCAGGGATAGTACTGCACGCCGTCCAGAGAACGCTCCAGAATCCAGTTCCCGGGCCGTGGCGAGTTGGCTGCCTTGATGATGACATAGGCCACCTGGAAAACCTGGACACATGGGCATGGACACACTCACTCAAAGATGCCTTCTCCGGTGGGGAGGGGGGGTGGGTGTGACCTTGGTCTGGGGATCACTGGTCTATCACACTTGCATATTTAATCTGTGGCCTTGCTGATGCAAGCAGGGCTGGACTGGCCATCTGGCATACTGAGCAATTTCACAGTGGACCGGCTGTTATGTGGGCTGGCAAAATGTACCGTAGAGGACCCCAAAGTCTGGGGTCGATTTTTAATCCCAGTCCAGCCATGGATGCAAGTAAGACGGTGGAAACGGAGACGGGAGAAAACCGGCGGTAATACAGGGCAGTATAGTGGCCACATTCAGCTACTCCATGTCCCAATTGCACCCCCCGCCCCAGATTCACCCCAGGATTCTGACACACTTCCCATTTTAAAATTCCATACCTTTCCCGACTTACATTTCCAGACTCTGCAAGTATTTCCACATTTTATGACGCAAGTAGATTTTAAAATCTATATGTTACGTGCATGACGAGTTGGCATGCAGCTAAGTCGCATGTATGTACTGAGTTCCATGCATGTTACATACATGTAAATTCTAGCAACTGCGACTATTAAAAATCTAACCTCTGCGCTGATCGCATTGCATCCTGCTGTGACTAGATGCCAACCCTTCTGCTGTCTCCCCCATGTTCAAAACATCAGACGAGTTTACACATACAACCCTGTCGTCTCGTTCTCCTGATGCCAATTAACCTAATTAGTCATGAGATATTCAACCAGTTTGTTTTGCTTTAGCATTACACAACATTTTCAGTTTTTCGTTGCCCCTTTTTTTGAAATGTGTAGTTGGAAGTTGGGCATATATTTGTCATAAAACAATAAAATTACTTAATAAAATTATTAAGTCTCTTAATAATTCTTTGTTGTCTTTGTTCTATTTTCAATTAATTAAGGGTTAATATGATTTGTGAATCATTGCATTCTGTTTTTATTTACATCTTACACAACATCCCAATATTTTTTTGAAAATGGGGTTGTAATTTGCATTTTGATTTCCGTTCACATTTGGGATCCTTAGCTAACCAATTATAACATTTAGGATTGCCAAGCAGGTGAAGACATGCATTTCCACATTGTGAACATTGTAAATCGTGAGGTAGCCTACATCAATATTTCCTGCTAGAGATTAATCAAGCGTGCACCCCCACAGACACACCTGGGTTTGGGACATCGCTCTGTGCACATTCTGGTACTGAAAACCTGCTCACATCAGTGATTTAAACAAAAACATGAATAAGTAAATTCCGATTTTTTTTATAATACGGACGCTCCTCTACTTATGACCATTCAACTTACGAACTTTCAGACATACAGATGAAGAGGACTGTAAGTCCAAATTGTGTTTGTTGGACTCCCGTTTCCTGTGCACAACATAAACTGTTTTTCCACCTAGTATGACTTCTGGCCGCTACTCCCACCATGCAGCAACGCAGTGTGCGTATTCCCAGCATCCTAGTTCTTTGCACTTGCGTATACCCTTAAAATGATGTTGAATAACGACTTACGAACATTTCAAGTTACGAAAGGCTGTTTGGAACGTAACTCGTCTGTAAGTAGTGGAGCATAGTGGGCCAGTTTGTCACAACAGTATGGAAACACCAAAATTTTTCCTTCAAAAGTTTCATTCCTTTTTTTTTTCATACTTATCTAGACTTGGAAAACACCAAAATCAAATTCCATACTTTCCCATGCTGCATAGGAATCCTATACCTCTGAGGCAGGAAGTGGCCCTGAACGGTTCCATGATACACCAGGGGCTCCTTGGTGTAGATGCTCACAGACGCCGGAGAGCCCCCCCCCCCCATGCAAGCCAGGAGCCAAATTCCCACCCCCACTCCCAATCCACTTAAGCCCACTGCACCCTAATCTGAGGGGGCTGCATTGTTCAGCTCTGCTCTCTGTCAGCAGTATGTGGTTTGGCCATTTGGTCTATGACCAGGGCACCACAGAGTTCTGCTTCCCCCCTCCCGCCCGGGTGCTGGGGGCGACTGTGCTGACTAAGCCTCGGGTTCCGTTTCAACGCGCATTCCAGACAAGCCCAGCCTCTGTAGGCCTGCTCTGGCTGGCTGTGATGAGAGGAATGACAATCACTTCCAAGTCTTTGTGGGGAGGCTCGAATTTCTCACTGCATGAGATGAATCAAACTCAGCATTGAAATGAATGAATGGATCCTAGTGCCAGAAAAATCACTTTATCGAAAAAGTCATAAATTCGCATCCTGAAGACCTAAGCAGAATCACCCACTAACTCTGCATGGACGATTTTCACTGATCGCTTCCATATGGAAACAGAACCTTCAAAGAAACCGGCGTCAACAGTCAAAACGTCTGTCTAGAAAATTCAAATCGGTTTTCACTCCATAAAACGTTTCTTTCAGTATTTACCAGAATTTACATTATTTAAGCTTTTTGTTTGTTGGTTACTAAGCAATGCATACTGGGTAAATATTTACTCCATAAACTTGCCTCCAGTCATGCTGTTAAAATGTTCTGTGTTTAATCTTTAATCTTTCCATAAGTCAACGCTGCGTGGCCTTAAACGTACATTTACTTTGTGTCGGATTCTAAAATTAAAATAAAAAACTACTGAATCATCCTTTCAGGTATATTATAAGTACTACAATTACAGGCCCTTGTTTTGTACTTTCCCAAAAACTATTTCTGACAAAATAATTATTTTGATCTAATTATATACTATTTCCTTCTTGTGATGTACCTGGAATAATGCCATAAAAAAGGAGGAGCCTTCTTGGCTCTTGGAATACATATGCATTTATAATCAAAAAATAATTTTCGGGAATTGTGAAAAGAGCTGCAATTCGGATTATTGCAACTGTTCTACATTTAGCTGTGTCTGGGTTTAGCGCACTTGCTGTCAGGGTCAGTCCCTTACCCAAGGTGATAAACGTCACCTCAGGCGAGCAGATCCTTCCTCAGCGGGCTCATGGTGCCCAACTTCTGCAGAAGCGATTCTGTATCATGTGGGCCAAATAAACCGGCGCACGGCAGCACGCTGGAAACGACCTGCCACACAGCAGCACAGTGAACGGCAGCTCATTGAGAAAGGCAGTGGGACACCGCGGTTGGACAAAGTGATGGGTCTGTTGTTAACCCCCGTGGGTAATTCAGCCATGCCGGATGGAACAGTAAAACCCTTTCAGGCTTGAAAGTGGTGATTAGAGGGTGGGATTGGGCTTTGAACCAGGCCCTGGGGTTAATGAGGGAGTTACAGCAACCCAGCGCTATGAACTGGGCTGTAATACAAACCACAGGGACATGGAAGAACCTTTATTCTTTCATTAAAATGATGTTTCATCTATTTTACATTGTCTGCAGCTGGCCAAAGGTGAACACTGACGTATCAGTATTGGCTTTGCTATAAACTTGAAATAAAAGGAGCTGTAAACTAAGAAATCTCAGACACATTAGTGAACTTGGAGCAGCCAAATAAAGGATGCCTGCATCTTGTGTATGTTGGGATAACCCGCAGTTTGAGTATTGAGTTGGGATAACCTTCAGGTTTGAGTGTGGAATTGGGATCGCCCTGAAGTTTGAGTATGGAGTTGGGATATCCTCAGGTTTGAGTATGGAATTGGGATCGCCCTGAGGGTTGAGTATGGAGGTGGGATATCCTCAGGTTTTAGTATGGAGTTGGGATATCCTCAGGTTTGAGTATGGAATTGGGATCGGCCTGAAGTTTGAGTATGGAGGTGGGATATCCTCAGGTTTGAGTATGGAGTTGGGATCGGCCTGAAGTTTGAGTATGGAGTTGGGATATCCTCAGGTTTGAGTATGGAGGTGGGATATCCTCAGGTTTGAGTATGGAGGTGGGATCACCCTGAAGTTTGAGTATGGAGGTGGGATATCCTCAGGTTTGAGTATGGAGGTGAGATTGCCCTCACGTGTGATTGAATATGGAGCAGCTCAGCCTTTGGGGACCTTCCCTGTCTGAGTGTGTGTGACCAAACCCTGCTGTAGCACATTCGACATGTGTGATATGGAGCCCCACAGAAAACAGTGACATCAGCCTGTTCACAAGGCACCCACAGGAGAAGAACAGGGGGGGGGGGGGGCGTTGAAGAAGCGATGGGTGGAAGTATCGGGAAATGGTCACGTACATAGAGCTCTTCCAGCACTCTGCCTGTCCATTATCTGAAGTGGGGGGGGGGGGCAAACAGGACACCATTTGGAGCGCTCATCCTGCCCACCCACACAGATCAAATGTGCAGCGCCTGGAGCTAACAGCGCTTCTGGGCCGCCCTCCCCGTGGGCCAGCTGTGTTGTCTTACACCTCCTGGTTTTACAGCCATCTCAGGCCTTCCTATGGGCTTCATAACAGGGTCCAGCCTCCTGGCCCCCAGTAGATGGCATGGATTTTAAAGATCAGGCAAATGCTGGCTCAGTACAAATTAATGGAATTTTTCCAGTTGGGTGAGGGGGCTTTTTGGGCCTGGTCCCCCCCCCCCCCCACCATCATGCAGTCTAACAATGCAGTGGCTCATTACTGCTTCCCCTACAAACACCCACCACTCAGCTACACGCCAGCTCATCACTTAGGATTTCTTTGGTAAGGAGCTGAGAATTACTGAAACGGAAGAAGATACTATCATTTCAATTTCAATGGACAAGTGGAGATGAGTGACTTCTATCTGATTCTTTTCAGGAGCACCAGTTATATTCAGGATCTTATACTGTATGGCCATTTGCCAACTCAAAGTGAATGATCAATTCAGTCCAAACAAAGTAAGGAAGCCATCTAGAGCATGGGAGATCTCCACAGATCCACACGCTTCTGTGGCTGAACCAGCAACGCTTTCCTAATGAGCTTGGTAGGAATTTCTACTCTACTTTCTTTAATTTCCGTTCAAGTTGCGTTCCCTCATCAACGTTGAAACACCATCGACAGTCGCCCTTGAGGGTTCAAGGTGCGTGAAGCCTGACCGCAGCAAACAGGTCACACGGTTCCCCGCTTCCCAGGACGGGGTAGGATTAAGCACCAGAATTCAGCCGCGATGAAGCCGGCGGCTATATTGCCAACACCTACAACAGATGGGCCGATTTCACCTCACCGCACCCATACACCAAGATTCACCACCAGTGCTGTTCTCCTCCTATGTGCTTTCACCTGCACTTATCCTGTCCCACCGGTCGACCGCCCCCCCCGGTGGCTGCCCTTCCACCGTAACACCCAACAGCGTCTAATTGCTCCAGCCTCAGCCTCGCTACCTTTTACTGCTCCAACGAGCAGCCCCAGTTCACATGAAGGTAAAAATTAGCAAACCTGCAGCTCAGTACAGACACATCTCTACATTGGCCTATGTTGGGCTGCCCCGGATGTGTTTTAATGATCCTTACTGGCATGTATGGGGGGGATGGGGGGGCACTAATGACAGTGAGAGCCAGCCCCCTGCATACAATAGCATTGTTAAGCAACATTCACATCTGCAGGTAAATGCAAAAGTCAGCTTGTTGGCACATCTCTAACGTACCATAAATTACCAACTGGGAGCTCTGAGATGCAATTAACAACATAATTTTATATTAATCGGGAACTATATGATAAATGTCTTTAAATAGTGGGGGCGGCGCAGGGCTCAGTGGGAAGCACTGCAGCCTGACTCCTCCAGGGCTGGAAGATGGATGGATGGATAAAAGAACCAAAAAAAAAAAATTTAGTTGAGTCTTGAAATAATCACCCTGCAGACAAAGCCTTTCTCATCTTCCGTAACTGTAATCCTATCAGGCCAAAACATGCTGCACGGCTACAGAAGGATGCTCCAAAATGAAATCTTATCTGGAAATAAATCCTGGTACCAGGGGCAAATAAAAGAATCCACTCTTTAATAACTCTCCATTTCATCTACAGCGGCAAAGCAGCACGTTATGCACGTGTTTCGGGAGTGAGGGCGGATTTTGACCCGAGGCACATATCTAGGAAGATGCCTTCATTTTAACACCTGGACATCATCGAGACTCCTTGAGCAGTGAGCGATTCTCCCTGTGAATGAGGTATCCATACGGCCAGGCAGCCTGCTCTCCCTCTCTCCGGACCCAAGGTCTGCATACTGGTTTACAGTAACCAGTTCAACAGTCACGTGGGAATTACCGTTCAGGGAATCACAGGCCAATTCTGGCCCATGAGTCGTTCACATATTTGCTTGCCCCCCCCCCCCCCAAACCCAAGTGATGTTTATGTGCCTTACAGGTTTCTGTTGTTTAATCAGCTGGTTGGTTTACAGCCTTAACACAGTGGTGATGATAAAAGACAGTCTTCGGAGACTCAGCATGTATCTGCCTCAACACTAAACCTTCGACCAGCCTGCCGTTCATCGCGGCCGGGGCAGCCGGGTGGGACATGTCGCTTGCATTAAGCAGCTTCAAAGGGGCCTGGGCTTGCCCAGAACAGTGGATAATGGGCAGAAATGGCGGCTGCATCATAACATCCATTAAAGCTCAGAACATCTCGTTCTGAGTCACAGAAGCTCCTGGATCTGTGAGTGGTAGGCAGAACAATCACACTAGAGACAGCAACCAGTTTAGTAAACCGGTCTTTCCAAATGGCTAACCAGCATTTGGTCCATCACCGATCAAATAAGTTAATTCATTTTGAAAACTTAAATAGTCTGAGTAAACATACCTGAAAGAGTTGGAACTGTCACCATCAGAGAGCATCGGGAGTAATAGTTGGTGGTGTGAGAACTTTGAGGTGTTAAAAAAAGCAACACCAGCAGTAAAGTGCTATTATTGGTCAGAATCATTTAGCAAAAATCAGCTTCAGACACGAGTAAAAAATGCAGGTGGGAAACTCGGTGGGCGTGTGCTCACCTTGTGAGACGCTAATGGAGATACTATCCTTGTGTCCAGATTCCTGCCTCCCCATCAGAAAGCTGAGATTCATCAAGCTAACATAAATCACCAGTATTAGGGGTGGGTGTATCCGTGGTGGAGGGGTGGTGGGTTGGTTTACTACCAGCTGCAACTAAGGATATGTAGGGGTGGTGGTATTTTCCACACTGAGGGGTCTGTCTGAGGCTTACCCCCAGGCCATTGTCTGGAAGCTCATCAGACAAAGGAAAACCAGCCACTATAGCAGAATATGGACAGGAATGGATCTGATAAGATAGCGAGGCTTCTGGAAGCCCAAAGGAGCTTAAGCCCTTCTCCAGTAGAAACGCCCAGCTGTCTTAAAGCTTAAAAGAGCAAGCGGGTTCAGATAAAATTACCCAAAATAGTAAGGGTGTGTCGGCGCGAGGCCACGGCCATCCTACCTGCCGCAGATCCAGCGTGACGGTGACCCAGTGGTACTGACGGCCATTCTTGATGCTTGGACTCTGCCACCAGCTGTTGGTGCCATCGATGGCGTTGGTGATGGGATGTCGCTCTGCTTTTGGGAGGGTGCCGGGCAGCCGTTAGCATGTAGCTCATTAGGACTGGGAAACCGAACATCTGAGTCGTTTATGCATCACAGTGTTTAGTGTTTCTACTTGAAAATACTCATTAGGTTGATGCCCAACCCACCGTTAGCGTGACTGCTAATAGAAGCAAACAGAAACGTCTTTTTCCAAACGGGGCCTGACCCATGAAAGTAAACCGACGACACACCTTTGGGGTTGGTGCTGTTGCCGTCGCAGATCCGACACTGTGGGTTGCGGATGCGCCGGCCGGGAACGTGTTCCACCAGCTTGCAGTACATCTCAGGCCCGAGCTCGCCGCACGTGGCATTAGTGGAGATCTCGGCGTTGCTGGCCAGGTTGAGAATGGCTGGGAAAAGGCCTGGGGTGGAGAAGGATACCCTGAGTCTTCTGCCCTTGCACAGGCTCCGCAGAAGGGCAGTCAGACCGAGCGGTCATGTCCTGGACCTCACGGTGCGGTCCATTTGAACTCGCAAGTCGGAATTTCCAAATTCCTAATCGGGCGGCTGTGGCCTTCATCAACAGAAGTGAAAGCTGTAGTTTTATACTGTTTATTAACACTTAAGTAAACCGGTTGTACACACAGTACTGTCCACGCACTATCTGTATATGTGTTGCTACGGGTGTCTGTATACGATGGCTAACAAGTAACTGGGGTAGAACTGGTATCGCTAAATGGCTTTCTGACTTCTTATGCTGGAACGCGGGCAACTTGAGTGTGACGTCATTCCCAGCTCCAGGTAAATGGGGACACGCCATTACTGTCGATACACTGAAGCACACATCTCACTGCATCGCTATCAACACTATTGGTACAAACAAGTAGGACAGGAACCCAGGAAACTCAGGAGTTTTAAGGTTACGCCCTGATCTCCATGACTGAAACCACAATCCCCTACTCTCATCATGTATAACAATGACAAAAATATATAGAAATAGGTGAGAAAAAAAACCATGACAGGAGACGAAACCATCAAAACTGTACGAGTGTCTCCATAATGCAGTTTTTTTTGTAATGCAATCCATTTGGGCACCATCTGAGCACTGCAGACTTTTAAAACGTCGTCTAGACTAAGCTATTATGTGTGGTTTCTCTGCGTGACTCATATTGTTTCACATAAGAGCTTTGAAGACCTCAAAAAAGTCGAGAACCTACACATGGATATGCTGTATTTGGCATGGTGAGTGAATATTGCTCCTAAGAATTGATTTGCGCAGATAAAAAAAATAAAACATTTTAAACCTCTCCCTGCATATAACAACACTCAAAATGTCTGATCAGCCTCGTCTTCAAAGTTCCTTTGAAAGTGTGTAATCAGGTGGGACATGGCAGAAGTCACAGAGGTCACAGAGCATGGGGGCCGGGGGGCTAAATTGTTTGTGGAATCTTCCATCTGCTCCATCCCGGGGGGTGAGAAGCCACACAGAACGTGTGAGAATATCAAACAGCCAGAAAGCAAAAAAAAGCAACATTCTCACACGGTAGGAGGTGAAAAACAAGAAGAGAATATAATGGCCGTATTAATATGGTAAGGACAGCGGCAGCGGGGGTCACATCTGTATGACGGAGCCCTCAAACACAGCAGTTAGAGCCAAGCACACCTTCCTCACCCCCTCCCCAGACCCTGCCTCCCCCATCTAGGTAAAGACCCCCCCGAGGGAGAACTCATCAGCACCCTTCCACTGCTTTTCAATTTGCACGCTTCCTCAAAGCAGGGCTCTTCTTTGAAGATACCTCCTCCACCCCCCCCCCCTGCCCCCCCACAAAGACTTCCCTTCACAATGGGTGCCTCTCAATCTGTCCACCCTAGATGCTCACTGATAAGCCAAAATCGGGCTCGTATCGTCTCCCATTCAAATGATCCCGCAGGAATTTGCCTCACAGTGGAGCGATTTACATCCCCGAAGAGAAAGAGAACGGAGAGATGGGATAAGGCAGCCGAAGCGCTGACACCCTCATGGCCACAAAAAGACACAAGAAACATCTCATTAATGGCAGAAGCGAGTCCCGTCCAACGAAACAGAGGCTGCATCGAATGCTTCTAATTATTCACCTTGTTACCGTTTTTTCTGGGAGTGTTGTATGGAGATCAGTGGGGGTCATACATCAAGACTAGCCCTGAGAGATTCTCCTCGGGGGGGTGGGCATTTGAAAGTCTGAAGTACAGATAAATAGACAGGCGACATGGGGAACTGTTGTAATCATCAGGGGCAAAAGCAGCTTTTGCATGACTGACAGAGCAGATTGCTGACTGGGGTGATAAGCGGCCGCTGTGAGAAACTGAAGCAGTTAATACACATAATATAATAATATTACATGGTTGCCTCGCTAGTATTCAAATGTGTTTCCACGAGTGTCACATTGTTTTTAATCAGTAACTAAGTTCGCCTGGCATTTAACTACAGACCTATGCAGAGCCGAGTAGGAGCGTGTTAAACGATGAATGGAAGGTCTCCGCAAACGAAAGGAGTGCTGGCAGACGCCATATAACAGATACGCAACGTTTACTGAAGGGTAAAGCGCTACATTCCCAAGGCACCAATAGGTCCTGCTGATATTGGCTCTGAGACACTGGAGAGAAAGTCCTGTGAAGACATCAGGGGAGGGTCATCTATAAGNNNNTAAGCCTCTAAAGCCAAACCCCACCCCCTTTCCGCTGCTGTTGTTCCAGGTGATCAGGCTGTTGGAGGAGGTCACCGCACAGCACCTGCTTTTTCAGCCTTATACCAACAAAAGTAGCCCCCCCTCCGCCCCAGAGGAAGCCAAGCAGTGGGGGTGTTCAGTGGGAGGTAGAGGTATAAGTAACAGATCTGGTCCATTTCACACGAAGCTAAAACGACGGAGCAGCTAAATCCGAAGACATTAAACACGCCAAAAAGATAAAAATGTATGGGAAGGAAACGTCATAAAAATGACAAACAGAGCCCGTGTCCCTTTCCAGAACTACTGAAAAACACTGTGTGCACCCCCCCCCCCCAAAAAAAGGCCTCTTAAGACTCTTAAGAAACAGCGCCATGCATACAAATAGTTCTGTGCCACTTATAAAAGAATAATTTTGAATATCCCTTGGCACAGCAACAGTGGCATCATGATATGGATATAAAAATTTCCAAATGATTGATTTTCTTAATTTTATTTGAGGTGGCACCAACCAGAAATTGCACAACATCGGACCGGGTGCACTTTAATGGGCACTTTATGACCGTATGTGTCCCTCTGCGACGTAATTCTGTGAGCTAATGACTTATTTGTGAAAATGAGCGGCACGAAACAAAACGAGACGGCTTCACGTAATCATCGCAGGTAGTTATGCATTTAAAAAACAGCAACCAACCCCCCCCCCCCCCCCCGGCCCGACTCTGAGGTGTGTCTGCGAGCGATTATCCCCTGACTGGGAGTGCAACTCGTATTTAATGTCACCTAGAAAATACTTCAAGATCAGGGTGAAGGATTTCTCTGCCGAAAGGTGAGTGCGCTGGGAAACGGTTTGTTTTTCATTCGCTGGCATTGTCTGCTCGCTGCCCGGCAGAGCCCAGGGGTCAGCGTCCCTTGGACAAACCGCTATCATATCATATTTCAGCGCCGTAGAGCCGCGATCGGGGGCCACCCAGGACATAATAGGAGGCTTCAACAGCTCAGTCACTGAAGGCACCTGCATCAGTGCCTATTAGCTGACCGGGTCGGGCATAATATAGGGATTCCACCAGAGTATTAAGACCTTCAGACGAATGATTGAACATCTCCTCTCCGACAGTGAGAGAGCTGTACTACCCCTTATAAGCAGCAATATTGCCAATCAGTACCAAAATTGTAACAGGAAAATATCACAAGTCCTGTTAATAACGCTACGAATCCCATTCATATTTAACAGGAAAAGACTCATGCATAAATAAAGCGACGTGGTACGGCTCAGCTCAACGGTGCTTAAAAAATGAAGGTTTAAAATGACAGCAAAATTGGCCGGGAAAAAAAACACAAACTTGAGTCTCAAGAAACACGAGCATCTCTAAGACGACTCACATAATCTTCATTGTCCTTTTCACTTTACACATCCCCTTTTATTGACATGACAGTCATTCTGCGCTCCGTGGTTCTACACCGCAGGACGTCAGCACCCCGACACGCAGCAGGCACAGGAAGAGAGCCCCGCTCCCCGCTGTGTGCTGGAAAGGCCGGCGAGAGGGGGCTCGTGTCGCCTTTGCCAGAGAAATGCAAAAGCACAAAACTGGTATTTTTAGAACCTTGGTACCATAGAACCTTGGTACCATAGAACCTTGGTACCATACACTCACATATCTGCATTGTAGGGTCCTCTACTCAACAGTTTAGCAGATCGGCGATAATCAGGCACGCAGCCCTCAGGGTAAACACGCAGGGTCCCCCACGATTCGACCAGGGAAATAAGGGAGTGTGTGAGAAGGGTCGTCTCGGCCTGTAATGATCTCTGGGGACATTTTTGCGAGGCGTAATGTCCTTATCTGATCTATACTGCACTCGTCCTGAACGTGTCTCACCCTGGTCGCCCATACGCACCGTCTGAGGAGGCCGTTTTCCGATCGATACGGAGTGCCGTTACATAAGGAACGCGCCCATCAAGATGAATGACAGCAGAGCATAAAGTCTATCCATCTATAGCAGCAACGGATGGCAAGTGCTGAGGCGTTCCACCGCCCGCCGGGGATAATCGCCCTGCGTAATTAAGGGCAGGGCCTATAAAGGGGATGAACAGCAAAAGCCCAAACCTAAACCAGCTGCGCGAAAAGCCACAGCATGACAAAAATTCCGTCGTCTTTGAAACACAAACGGCAGAGGTCAGGACCATCCGCTTAGACTCTTTCTGCGGCGGGAGGGGAAAAAAAAAACAAAACAAACGAATGACAATAAGTGGTGCCAGATTGTCCGGAGCCCTAGGGGAGCCAGACGCAGTCTCGGCAGATAAGAGTCGGCATAGAGAGAGAGGAGCCTGAGGTCTGGATGGAAAGCAGGAGTTCTGCGAGGCAGCTGTTCATCTGACCTGAATGGAGCATGGGGGGAGATCAGGCGAGATCCTGAACGAACACGTATAAATGAAGCACAACTGAGTCGACTGTGACCCCTGACCAGGCCTATATAGGCATGAGGCATCGCAGAGGCCCCTGTGGTTTTCTAATAACCGGTGTTCAGCAGACTAGCGGGCTGTGAACATAAGGCACACGGGACGGTCAGGGAGGCGTACGGCTCGGAGCGTTAAGCTGCTGTACCTGTGACTGGAATGTCGCCGGTTCGAATCCATATAGGGCAGCGGAGCGCTTACACCACTGAGCAAAGCCCTTAACCCACAGCTGCTCCAGGCATCGGCTGACCCTGCTTTCTCAAAATTGTATTTTTTGGATGAAGGCGTCTGGATAAAGTGCCTCTCACCTCTGGCACCTGGGTTTGAGTCCCCGCCATGCTCTCCATGTGTGTGGAGTTCGCATGTTCTCTCTGTGTCGTCGTGGGGAGTGCTTGGGTGAGTAGGTAGTGTGTGAGTGTGCCCTGCAATGGGTTGGAGCCCCATCCCAGATTGTTCCCTGCCTTGCGCCCGTAGCTTTTGGGAAAGGCCCCGGTCCCCCTGCAACTCTGAATAAGTGGTTACAGAAAATGGATGGAAGTGCGTACAGCTACTAGCCCCAGTTGAGGGGAACACGCATCACATGCCCGACGCAGCACTGTCACTTCTGTTATATGGGGCCACCTTCGCCAGCATGCGGCTGCGAATTGAAGCCACCTGACAAACCAAAGCCCCATGCCGCTCTTGTCACCTGCCCGTGAACCGGCTGGCTGATAGGTGTCACCGTGAATGAAACGCTCCACCTGAGGCCCCGTGTTTAAACGAGGCCACTGCGGCGTTTGTCCTTAAGTAGCGGGTTTCGCTAAGTGTCAGTTCTCCTCACAGCCCTGACACCACGAACCGACTGTTCATTCTAATGTCCAGCAGAGATAAACAAAGTATGGATGTAAGCAGACAGGATTATGCTACTCTGCTATTCACATGCCTGGTCCTCGTGTCCCTTCGTCTCCACAGCATAAAGGAATGGGTCCAGGATAGCAATCTTATATGCATAATTAACAGGATCTAAGCCAGAAATACCATTTAATACCTAAAATCAAGGTATTCATTGTTAATGATTGTTTAAAGCACCTGAATATTATGCATATATGGTGCTCCAACAAATATCAATTTCACAAAATAACATTATGTATCTTTGCTGTTATTTCTTTCTCCAGGAACAGTAGGACTGTCAACGTCGGCGAGCATACTGCCCGTTACCATGAATTTGTATGATAAAGGCCTGGAATTCCTTTCAATATGCGGGGTCCCCGGACTCACAGGACTCCCCCGGACTCTCACCACACAAATGTACGCAATTCGCTTTTTGCTACTTCGTCCGACATTTCACTGATGTTAACTGCGATAAGGTCCCCACAAAAAAAATTAATCACGTAAAGAAAAAAAAACTAACTTCAGTCCATTGAAACAGTGCAATCCTAATTGTTCTACAGTCAAGTAGTATTTTCAATATTTTACAAAAAAATTAACCCAAACTAAAACATTTATTAGTTATTATTTAGTTACTAGGTCAAATTCCTACAAATAAAAATAATTAAAAGAATCGAGCATACGAATGAAACGGTTATCATCCAATGAACTTTTAAATGGGTCACAAGACCTATAATCGGATGTGTTTTATGTACATTGATCTTACTTGTGGCTAGCACAATGCAAAGTACATTCAGAGTCCACAGGATTGCATTATTTCCAGCTCACCTCGTTGCTGGCATGTCACTAAGGATGCACCCAGAAGCACGACTGCAAGGCAAGCCCTCATCTTCTTCCAGATTTCTCATCAAAATGAGAAATGTTTATGCTTTTTGTTTGTATTGCTATTTTTTCTTCCTACGTGTTTTTCACTGAGTCGATCCTTTCTTCTTGGTGGCTTCCAGAAGCAGTCCCCCCCTCCGCTCTTGTCCTTCTGCACTTTCATTCACCAACAACTTTTGTCCGAACTTTTCATCCCGTCCCGCTACAAAGTGGCAGGCTCTCTGGAATGCACCATTCCCGGGCTGAGGGGGGTGTGCACGACAGGGACTGCGATCGGGGCAGATCATTACCCCCACCCCCGCGTCCCGCAAGCAAACTAGGAATGCTAACAACAACGGCGTGATAATAAAAATAACAGAACAACAGCAATACTGATGATGATAATAATATTATTGCACCTTGCAACCCTGGTATATAAGCGGCGTAGTATTCACGTATTATTCATATTGTGTTACAGATGCTATATTGATGGGCGAAAATGTTTTAATGATGTTTTAAAAATATTTTTAGCTTATTAAATTAGGAACGTTTTAAGTGAGCGTAGGCCATTGCAATTAGTTCTCCTCCCGGGTGCTGTATTCTGCAAATACAAATATTCAGTCTTCTCCCCTATTTTTATTGATCGCATTTTTCTACTTATTTAACTTAGGCCTATTTTTGCTTTGAAGTTGCTGTCTGTTGAATCAAAAAGAATTCCGTCCGTCCGTCCATCCATCTTCTCGCCACTTATACGGGGTCCCCCAAATAAAATCGGGGTGTGAACAGACCCCGTTAACTGTGTTGTCAGCTGGCAGCAGCTGTCACTGCATGTTTGATGCTTAAATGGTTAAGAGGGACAGAGCCTATATCTCCACACAAACAGATTAAATACACACACTCAGGTCATCAGGGTGCTTATTGGCTTCCCCCGACAGACCCCTTTTTTACTATTTAGCCTTTGGGTCCAACTGATACATGATGCAACAGCAGTATCAGACTCCCAGCCTATAGGAAGAACTTTGGGCCTTAGAATGGATTTTTATGGTAGGAATTTTAGCTGTATTTTAGCTGGATTGCGGTTGGGCATTTAGTTAATTCACTGAGCCACAAAAATAGACATATCCTTATACATGTGCGAAATTTTAAAATGAGGAAAAAAACAAAGAAACAGAAGGTGTGAGACTCTGAGGTGATAGTTTGCTTTGCCGTACCAGCAGATACTCTGATACGGCCCCTTTCTTATGGGAGATAATTGCCTGACCAGTCTGCAATAAGATGACATTTGTGCTCGGGGGGGGCGACTGTGTGCAGCATATTTATTCAAACAAAAGAGTCCATTTTTCATTCCTTAATTGGGTGTTATCATCAGAATGACAAATGCAGGTATGCAAGTATAATGACAGAGGTTGC
>JAABNX020000117.1:493281-513528 GCA_015163995.2 Mormyrus lacerda | reverse complement strand
TTATGTTCAACTGGTTGGTTGAAACAAAATCCTGGTTTGGATTTTTACTTTCTGGACCTGAAATGTCCACCTCTGACAGGATGAAGGCGGCCACTCAGAATGGTTTAGCATTTATTGACGTGGATAAGTCATCGAATGTTTGTAAATCCTACCAGGAATACACCCTCCACACCATAACAGTCAGGAGGTTTACATGCACAGCTAAGTTGAGCTACAGTATGGTTATAGCTTGACTATGCCATTTACTCAGACTGCTGTCCTTGTCCCAGTATACATGCATGAGAGGGGAATCGATTTATTGACAGAAGTATGTCTGATTCCGCTGGAATAGGTGGCAATATGGCTCCTTTCAGCTTGTTAGCTTTGGGCTTTTTCTGGATGGCCTACTATATCACAGACAGTGTTGGGCATTTCAGGTCTATTAGCTACAAATCCAGACCAAGGTTTTGTTTCTACCAACTAGCTGAGTACTCTGTGACTGTGGCTCTTCATACGCAGCTGGTTGGTAGAAACAAAACCTTGGTCTGGATTTGTAGCTAATGGACCTGAAATGCCCAACACTGATCACAGACGTAAAAAATAATAAAAATTAATAACAATAGATGCATGGACAAATGAAGTGACACAAGCTTTAATTACGAACTGGTCAGAAGAACAGATCCAACAAGATCAGGATAGCATATCAAGAAATAAAGTATCTTGTATTATATACTATGACAGAACAGTATTGGAAAATTTTCAAAAGTATTAACAGAATACCTCGTCTCATGTTGTGATGTCATTCTGCACCAGTATCAGTTTTTACATGGACACCAACACCTTGAAATACTGTTCATTTGTACCAAAAGTACAGTACCTGGTGTAGTGGAAAAGTGTCCTTTAATAGAGCGGTGAAATAGACAGCTTTACAGTGCTGTACATTTCGTACGTGATGTGCATCCTCTGCTATGCTCCCAGTTTCTTCAGTGCACCAGCTTCCTCTGTTACTTTGGGTCATCTGGGTGTCTTAGTCCAATTTCGGTTTAGTACTATTTCAGTCGGACTAACATGTTTACATGTACTTTAAAAGTCCAGTTTTAGTCGGACTAACACAGTAACACAGTAAATCAATTTCCTCAGTGTCAATGTAAACGTACCTGAATACCTCTGGTGCCTATTGGGTTGTTTTTGTCTGCACCACATGCAGTCATCGTGCCTGGTGTGAAGATGGTGAACGATGGCTCATCTGAACACTGGGCCCTTTTCCACTGCTCTGCCCGTGGTCTTGGCATCATGGCATCTCCAGGTACAAGAGGTGGCTCTTGCCCCACAAACCAGCCATGATTTTGCTCTGCTTGCGAAGCTGCCAGCTCAGGCAATAAACTTTGATCTAATACAGCGAGTGATAGGCAGTGATTTACACACTCTAGTGGTAGAAAACGGAAACGGACTTTCAATATTCTCGTTGCGTTATTTTGTAAGACCGGACGCTTTGGGCCCCATGTTTCACTTTAAACAACCAAAAATTGAGGAAAAGTCATCAAAATCTACTCTAAAATAAAAAAGATACCCTTCACTTGCATTAACATCGCCTTAAAACGTGATTGATGTGCATCGCTATGGATAGGCAAATCAATGCTTCGCAAATCAGTCCCTTCGCAAAGGGGCCGCATTCTGAGAGCTGCCTTTTTGACACGTGCATTGTGCGTTTGCCTGATGCGCCCTCTAGTGACACTTTTGCAGTATTCTTTTTTTTTTTTTTTAAAAAAAAAAAAAACGTGGCCACTGGCTCATTTTCACAGCAAGCAAAGTGCTGACATATATTTAATTAGTATGTGTTTATATTTCCTGAATTCTGTACATATAAATGATGCTGTTTACAGCTGCAAATGTGACTTGCATGCATATGAGCTATGAAGCTTCTCCTTAAGGAAGTGATTCATGTGCTTGGGGGCCACCTGCTGGGCTTTTGTTGGGAAAGAAGGAAACCTTTCATTGGCTGGACTCCCCAGAGAAATCATGTTTGACTCCTCCCCCTGCACCCTCATTTGCATATTGTGCCCGGGCACCATATGAATGGCTCATTAATGTTGACTTGTTACATCACACAAAAATAAATAGCTAAAAATTAATGACTCAGGAACCAGGAGTCTGCAATGCAGGAGAACAAGAGTGGAATGGCAAAATGACTGCAGATGATGACGTCGCTTTGCTTTTAAGGGCTAAAGGGGTATTTTTTCAGTTAATGGTCAGACTGAGTTAGTAAGGAGGGGCTTAAAGCCCTCCCCTAAGTGAGTAACTATCCCAGAGCACATATGGGGCTCAGCCAGCCAACCAAGGTGATTGCAAGCCAAGCTGACCTCTGTTTCTCTATTATGGGACCAATGGCACAGCTCACGCTATCTGCTTAGGGTACCAGCTGGAAGCGCTGCAGGACCACACCTGGGGGGCCAATCAGTTACCCCTACAAATTTAGCCCAGGAGCGGGAACCCCAACTAACTCAGTGCCAGCTCCAGAACAAAATCACAAAGTGTGCGTTTGAAATTTGTGTGTGTGCGCGCATTTCGGACCAATTGACTACCTTCTAGGGATTATTAACTTGCAACCTTGTTAACCCCGGTCTAAAAAGACTAAAATCATGGTGCCCCCTATGGGTGGCAGGTCAGCGTCTCTAATCGAAAGGTGAAGCATTCACTGCTACGAACGACTCTATAAACACGGGCTACACCGCTTATCCGGCTCGACCATTTGTATTCCTGCTTCGAAGGCTTGTGTCTCCCGCAGGTGGGACCTGGTTAGACTCCTGGAGGTGCTTAATCACCCGGCTTGTTGTTGTCAGCAACACAATCGGTTTTTATTCTCCGTTGCGGCTTGAGCGGCCCACACCTAGTCTGCTCGCTTTATAACTGCATTAGCCTGGCGCTCAAATAACATCTCCGTTTCTTCTCATCTGGCGGAGAATTACGAACGGCTTCCTCCACTCCGCGCAACTGCATCCGCGGGCTGTCCCACGTGGAGCCGTGCATCTATTTATCACGTTGTTCCAGTTTATCTCCAGATTTATACATCTATTTACTTTAAACATTCCATTTGCCGCCCGCCTCGCCGCCTTCCTGAGAAATTACATCTCAGCGATCGCGTTTCCCTCCCCGGCATGTAAACATAATATCGTACTTCGTTAGAGCCGGCGACGGCTAAATATTTGGTGGGCGACTGGCACATTAACGAGGAGTTAAGCTGAAGGCGAGGTTGCCTAAGTGGGAGGAAAATAACAGCATTCGTGTACGGGGCTCTGTGGAGATGCTTATCTTGGTTTATTGTGGAACGTGGCTGGAGGGTGTAGTGCGCCGTCAGAAAATGGGTTGACTTTATAGCTCCCCGTCACACTCAGACACCTATTTCTGTCATATGTGGTTAAGGAGTGGCGCCACCTGGTGGAGATTCGTTATGCGCGTTGGTGCAAAAATAGGAAAACGAATAAACAGAGCAGGGAGATGGAAGAACGGGATTAAAATGCCGACAGTTTCAGGCATCAGAAGTCCTTGACCAAAAGAGGCCACTGAAGGAAGGAGCTTCTTACTTTCTTCTTGCTTGGTTTGCATTTCGGCCACAAAACTTCCCGTGTGCGACTCCCCTGTCCCCCGTGCTCATCTGCATTACCGAGAAGATCTCTGTTTCACCACGAGGGATGACTTCTAGTTATGAGTGTGGCTGATGGCTTGCCAATATAGGCTTTTTTTTTTTTTTTTTTTTTTTTTATTTTTTTTTGCGGATGCGTGACAAATGCCTAAATCCCCAGGAACGCGGAGCAATGCGCAAAGCCTCCATTAGCCCAAGGTGGAGGAAATGCAAATGGGAAAGTGTCAAAATGGTGGAAAATAAACATTTCCATTTGTAGCTCGTAAATAATAAATAACTAGCTAGAAGCACATAATCCGCTGCTCGACTTGGTGCCACAGTCTCTTGCCTTTGATCTCCGGCAGCAGATATCGGGGAGGAGAGAAGGCGGCGAGCGATTTGACGCGACAGGTATAAAATTGAAAACAAATACGGCTGCATGCTCCTTAAATCACGGGCTGCTCTAGCAGCTTTCTGTGTTTACTGCTACCCTCTGCAGGGGAAAGTGTGATGGATGGCATCCTTAAAGGCGGCCCAACCCCCCCCCCACGCTTTTCTGTAGGATGGCACCATCTTGATCAGGCGCTGTGCCGGACACACGTGACCCACTCCCTATTGTAGCCTTGGGCCAACCTTGATGGAAGATGGCACCTAATGCACCGGATGGCTATAAGGATTTTTGGATAATTGGGGGGGGGGTTCCAAAAACTGTTTTTTTCCCTTAAAGAATAGCTGCATTTTCATGGAAGAGCAATGTGAGTACACTCATGTTAGTCATGTGCCGTGGGTTCAATTATTAAAACTGAATTTCAGACCACACTAGCTACCCCCCCCCCACCCCCCAGCTCAAACCCGGGATGTTTAAAGTATGTGCAGTATCTACCCAGAAAGCTCAGGCACACTGCGATAACTGACAACGAAGGTATGAGTTTCAATAAGTAACATTTCCCATAATGGCACATCCATTATATGTGGTTATATTAAAAAGACGGAAGTGTGAGAAGATTTATGCACTTCACTCTACATAAAACATTATTTGCCAAGGACAATTTGACAGTATTGAGTAAATCAGGAAAACAAGAGTGCAGGAACCCTTCCGCCTTACGCCTGACATTTCGGGTGAGATCAGTTTGCAGGATGGCGGTAATTAAAATTTCTTTGGATCAAACTTGGGTGAATTGGCATCAGAATTGGTATCGGATCACCATGTAGGACAGCGGCAGATGCTGGGGTTTAAGGCCGTGAGCTGAAGGGGTCCCAGAGGACGACAGCGATGCGAGCGATCAAGCGTTTGGGCACACGAGGGGTAGGGGAGGGCTGTGCAGGTGTACGAGGAGCTGAGGAAGGCTCGCAATTAGCCGGCATACAAATCAGCACTTAACCACGCATCATTTACATGGTGCTGTTTGCAATACTTACGATGCGATGGCGCAATCAATGCAGCATTAGCAGTTTAAGGGGAACACGTGGCAGTGAGACAATCATAATCAATAACCCTTCAGTTATGTTTGTTGTTTTAATCATGTGGTATTTTTCTCTTGCATTTTTTACCGAGTAGCCACCGTGCGACACATTGGTCTCGTTACCGGGGACTTGGCGCACAGACATACAGACATGTAAACAGGAGTGAGGGTGAACCATCTCGGAGCGTTCACACAGCCTCACTCTCACTCACTGACACACTGGATTAGCCTCAACGCTGAGTAAACAGTGGGACAACTGGGTAAAAATACTCACTGTGCCTGGCTGGGCTACATTTCGGCATATATACTGCAGAAGAAGGCTTTACTGGGAGGATTGGGAGAGATTTGGCCGGATCAGACGTCATATCAGCACCCATTGTTGAAAATTAATTTTGGAGTGGGTTCTAGCCTGCTGGTTAGCCAAGGGAGCTAATGTTGACCCTTTATTTCTAAGTCCTCAAAAATGGCTTCCTCAACATACGTCTGACCCACTGGATTCTAAGAATGCCAGGAACCAAGGGGAACCTTGGAATAAACAGCTTCCTGATCTTGTTACAGGTGAGGATTTAGAATAGCGAGTCTCCTCCAATGACCATGACCTTAGCAGGATGGAAGGGTTTGCTGCCTTTGACCACCCACAGAGCAATGTGGTCTGGAACTTGGTGAGGAGGTCTGTGAGGAGCAGCCTGGACCAACGATCCGACAGAGACCATCATGAAAGGAGCCTTAAGAAGCAGAATGAGCTACGCAGCCAGTATACTGTTCCTCTTATATCAGCGCCAGGTAGATAACGGTACTCAGTACATTTTTAATTTGTTGAGCAAACCCTGTAGGACCCATAGTAATCCTTTGTGAATCACCCAGGTCCTTTATAGGTTGTCGATAAAGCCGTTTTTTTAAACTAGGGCGATTTAAATTCACAGTATACTCAGATTATAAGTTTAAGAGCTCGTTTACCACGTACCAGGCCAAGTTTTTTGACTAATGCTGAACAAAGAATCGACTAGCACTCAGTCAGCCAAAGAAAACGCCTTCCCCAAGCCTCCTACATACTATTCGAGGTTGTGGGGTCTGAGCGCTACCAGCTGGCTTCTCCAAGTCGCCACGTATTTCATCAAAGACACACGCCTCTCTGTCTCGTTAAGGACTCTGTCAGTCACGGTATCTGTCAAGCTGAACGCTCATTTGAGGATATTTTTTTTAAAGCATACAGAAAAATGCCACCCCCACGCGTTTGTTTATCAGCAAACGGAGTTTAACATTTTCGCTGCGCAAACATCTGCCTGCAGGTAACCCAGAAAGTTGACAGGAAACACATTCTGCCATGTTCCTACATTCATTTGCCGATTAATTGGGGTTTCATAGAACACACACACACGCACACACAACTTTGTGAAGTTTGAGTACTGAGTACTGAGTCCAGCCATCTGCTTGTAACATGGCTGATACCTTTTCGGGGGCCCTGTTCAGTGTCTCTCAGAACACAGCTTGTTTCTATATTTAATACTGTCGAAATTCAGGAAAACGCACCCGAATGGCGTCTTTCGGAAGGGCTTCCCACTTAACGGCTGGCTTTGTCACTTTCGTTTCCAATCTTTCAAACTTTGGGAGTTTGAAAGATGCTGAATAATGCTGCGTCAAACTCCGACAGTCACCCCAAAAGCCACTGCTGGAACACGCACTCAGCCCTTTACATAGAGTGGGAATTCAAAAGTGGCATTTTGGACATTCAGCCACTTTGGCCGCTATGGTATCGTACCACTTATATGTGCGATGCTGGTGTTTATTTGACGTCTTTATCACTTTTGCACTAATGTCTGTCGGAGTCGGACTGCCAATGGAGAAACTTGTGCCAATCTCACTTAGCCCAACTTCACTGAAAAACAGGTGCTGTGATGTCAGACAAGTAGCGATTAAAGTGAATGCGATTTTTCCCGTCTTGCATTTTAATAAAAATACTATACTAACCGATATATGTAGATTTATGTCAAAATGAATTGCAAATATTGCTAACTAATTAGCTATATGGAAAGCTTTAGAATTCTACAGCTAGCTTTAGCCTATAGCTTACAGAAATGAGGCTCGTCTGCACAAATACAGCTGAATGTGTGACGTTTAATCAACCTTTCAGGGTTATGCTTACGTACCTGTACCTGTAAAAGTAAATTATTTTATACAACGATAATAATTATACTATAAAATCATATTACAGCTATCAGACATGTCAGTTGTTTAGATCTGGAGTTGTGGCTCGTCGTGACTCTAGTTTGTAACTTGGGTGACATCCGACGAGTGGAACACAGTCTTAGATTTGCACTGTAGCAGCAGGCTAGGTTTTCCGGAACTGGTCATCAATATTAAACAGTCAATTGGATATTATTTCGGTCAATACCGTTTCTCCTCAAGTGCAGGTGTCTATGCAGATGTGTTTTACTGCTCGACGCGCGAAGCTCAACACTTCAACAAACAGTACAGCAGAATGTTTGTTTAAATAAAAAAAAAAAAGAAAAACTATCCAGGCTAATGTTATTCTTCCTAGCATGTGCTAACGCTGAGCTGACAGTCAGTCTTCTCTTCCCGCCTTACGTTCAGCACACATACTCTTTTCCTGCGACAGCAGTGCTGAGGTTCGCCTGCTGGAGTGGAGCCCTTGTGAGCGGGTGGCAGTATTTTCCTCTGAAGCTTTAACTGCACTTCCACCCCCATGTAAGGTTGCACATTATAAATCTAATGACTCAGAGGATCCCTCCGCTGCTATTAAGTGCAATACGGTTTGTGTCTCCATAACTCCGTTTAACTCCTGCACGCAACATTTATTGGTTCGACTCACGCAGATTGTGATACGTATTCCCTTCCGTAGAAACACCAGTCTGGAAGTTCTGGGAGGTGGCGGGGAGGGGGGGGCAGAATGGGTTGCAGGGGGGTGGTATCCAACTTAGGCGCCAAGTTGGCTAATTGGCCGTGCAGAGGTAGGTTTGTCCTTTCTGGGCCAGCAGGGGGCTCACAAACCTCAGGGGCCCTACACAAAAGCTTGGTTTGAGTGGCGGCAGACCCGTGGATTCTCAGGTTTAGTTAAAAAAAAGGGGAGGAGGGCTATCCAAAAGGTGAAGGTTGGGCTTCATAAGCCACACAAAACCTGTCCTTTAAGCAAATAAGAACTAAATAAAGAAAACCGAAGCAAGCACTCATACAGCCTAAAAATGCCTGTGATTCTGCTTCATTAGGGAGACTTTATGAAAATGTGTTGCTCGGAATTTTGTTTGCTTTCACTCTCCATCATGCAATAATTGTTTTTTTTCCCCAAAAAATTTTCAGATGTCATTCTTTTTCTTCTAAGTAAACTAAATTGCATGAATATTCAGCCATTTTTAAATTAGTTAGTATAAACATACGCCTATAATTTATGAGCATGATTTATAAAACCAGACCTGATAGAACACAACAACAGGAAATTATATACGATGAAAGCTTCAGTCGTGGCTGACTGAGAGACCTGTGCCAGGGTCAGTGTCATTTTTCATCTAGCTTTTTGATATTTCAGAGCAGTGCTTTGGTCACCACACCGCATGAACGGCATCCTTCCCAAGAGCTGGAATCCAGGCAGCCCCGCATCCTGTCAGTCGGAGCGTTTGGCGCGTCTCCTGAGACAGGCATCCCCTGCCATGTGCAGGTTCATGGCCCATTCATGCCATCGGTGTCCCCGGAAGTCCCCGACACGCGCCTCGCTGTGAACGTGCCCTCCCATCAGATCAGTGTCATTGTCACCAGCATCTTGGGTGACCCTTGAGACGAGGCCACCATTGGAATCTCCTCAGACGAGCCCCATTACCCTGCCGGATGCAGCGTCGCGTGGAAAATAGCGTGATGTGAGGCGGGCAGCCATTTTCAGCTTAAGGCTTGTGAGGTCACAGTGTGAACATTAACCAGCAATCCTCCCCAGGATCATCCCCCAGGCAACACACATCGAGGACTGCTTTTGTTGGCTTAACCTTCACAGCACTTTGTTTTAAATTTACTAACAGGTCCCACACTGTCCCCCCCCGCCCCCCTTGCCGTAGCTTCCGGAACATGTATGAATCCCTTTGATTGTATGGGAAAGACCCAGTGACTGCATGGCAAGAGGATATTTAGCCAAAAAAATTTTGCAACTACGTGTGCAAAAGATGCACATGTTCTGCAAAAAGTTCGGGATCAGGTGATATTTCTGCAGCTGAACAGTTAGTTGCTTGTTCAACAACTGGACAAAATGGAACAGACATTCTAGTGTATCTGGAGTTTGCATGTTCTCCCCGCTTTGTGTTGGTTTCCACAGGGTACTTTGGTTCCCTCCTGCAGTCCAAAGACTGCAGTGTGTGCATATACGTGCCCTGCAATAAACTGGCATCCCCTTCAGGATGTACCCCAGCCCTGCGACAGGCTCAAGTACCCCCACTAACACTGACTAGCATACGTGGTTGGACAACAGGTTATTCTCTTCGGGGCAAGGTGAATATTTGTGAATATTTGATGCAGGGATACTTCTTGTGGCAAAAGAGCGTCCTCATCTACAAAAATCTCCTTCCAGAGACAGGACAGGCATTGTGCAGAGACAAGACAAGCATTCTGCTAATAATCGTTAGGAGTCTCTCTTCCTGTTTGATCAGAACAAAACAACACCAGCATTTGGGAATAAATGCATGGCTTGAATGTGCAAGGTCACGTACAATATGAGATATGGTTTAGTCTTTAATTGTTAATTGCCTTAATTACGTGACTATGCATGCTTTAGCTTCGCAATCAACGTCACGATTTCCCCGTTCCTTAGAGATATGGATCTTCCTGAATGGGTGCTGTGGATCAGTGGCCAGCAAAGGCCATCTTAATGGCTTTCTCAGGTGGTCACTGGACTAAGTAAAACCCTTGTCCTCACATTAACCAGCCAGATTGGGTCCTGGGCTCCAGTCCATGTGGGCAGGGCTCACCCAAGATGGCTTCCAGTAGCCGTCCTCCCCGGCCCTGGGCTGCTGTGTTGGCTCAGTCCTATTAAGTGACACAGCTGGGATCTCCCTGGACACATCCAGGTCATCTTCATCTCCCGCCTTCCCTCCCTGCTTCAACAGCTTAGCACCCTACGGTTCCTCCAGAGCGATAAATAAGTGTGTTGAGTTACTCTGCTATCAGCGGGCCTTGCAAGGTTAAAGACTCAACGTGTCAGCTCGTGTGACCTACATAATACAGTCATTGATTCTGAGCTCATAGCAGCATGCTCATCAGCCTGTGCCTAACACTAGCATGTGGTTTGGTCCAGTGCCTGAGACCTTCTGCTTTCTGGACGATTCCAAGGGGCATTACCCATCTTCAAGGAGAATGGTGCAGACCTCGACGTGCTCTACTTCCCGGCTAGATGAGACAATTTCTTGGTCGTGGCCACCAGCACATGGCCGGGCCCATCTCAGCAGATGGAGGAGTTTCACTGTCTCCTGTACAGTGCTGCAGAGCAACACACCCACAAATTCGGGCACACCAGCAAATGCTGGGCTGGGATCTTAACAGAAGGATCTTGTCACACCTGAAAAACATTTATTTGCTGTAATATAAAATTGAAATACTGGGGACAACCCTGTTAGGCAAGAATACGGCAAGGACATTTCCTGTTTGAGATTTAAGAATATCTTCTAAATAACTCCGATATTTGATATGTACAGGTGAAGTTCCAAGTAAGACATCTGGGCCCCTACAGAAATGGCTTCTTGATTAACATATCAATCCAATGTGACCTTTTCCCTACCTGTTCTGTCAGATGCTGCAATCTAGCAGCATTCAAAATTCACCTCTACCTCCCACTTCTGTACCTGTCCTGAGGGTCAGCACTCAGCATCATTATTCCAAAGTCATTGTTTCTTTGAGCAAATGCATCCTGTACTGTTTAGTATTATCGTTCTGTTAGAACATTAGTCATTATGCCAATCTGTCATACTCAGAATATTACACAGAAGGATCATTGTCTCTTACAATGAAACTATCCCAACTGGTTCCAACAAAACCCCTGATAGATATCTCCCGGTGCTCCCCCAAGTCCTGTCTGCTGACCGTAAAAGATCCATAAATGTTTGCAATGAGATATTGATGACATCGCTCCTTCGGATTGAGTCGGCCGAGGTGGCCTTGGAATCTTATAAGGATGCCACCTGGTTGACTCCTGGGGGAGCTGGTCTGGGTACGTCCTATAGGACCAGAAGCTGGACATGCTGGCAGGGCTCTCTCTCCCACCTGGCTCAGGAAGGTCTCTTCTGACCTGCTTTGCATGCTGTGACCCTCCCCTGGAGAAGCAGAATGAAGAGGATGATTAAGATAATGACTATAACCTGATGTCATACGTATTACATGCATAATTAGGTTATGTTGAGTAGACCAATAGGTGGAACCCCAATTTGATTCGTCATTCTACAACAAAAGCCATGACCTTTATTAGGAGAAGTGATGAAGGGACTATCATGATGATGATGATGATGATTATGGTGAATATCATGGTTATCCCACAGTATACAGTTTTGCAGTTCATGCAATTTACTGGGTTCATCAGAATACTTTTCTCCTTTGTTTATGCACAATAGTGGCTGTGAATTAATTACCGATATCCAATTATCGGCCAGTAGTTAATGAAAACACTTCACACTCAGTGATTGTGATGTGTATTCAGCTTCCATCGCTAACATCTGGCAAGAAAGCCATGAAATGGCCAGCCTACACTGCCTGTCATTCCCTCGTGTCCTTCCAGAAAAGGTGCAGGCTGAATTAATGCAGAAGTCGGGTCGCGATCAATAACAGGTGAAATATGCAGACCAGAATGTGACACCCAGCACCGTGCAGGACTTACAAAAAACACGCATCCTGTAATGAATAACTGGGGAGAACCTGGGGAAAGCCATAAGCAGCCTGTTATCCGGATCTGAGGAGAACATGTCCTGTTTCAAGTCATTGTTGACGCCTTTAAAGCACCTCATTTATCAGGATTCAGACAGCTGTCTGCTCGAGAATTCAGATCATTTGTTATGAGAAACACATTTTTATCTCCATGTCCAAAACTGTTGAGCAATTGATAAGGAGACCTTGGCAGCTCCAACTAAAACAGAGCTGATCCCACGATCAGAGGTCAGAGAAAAAAAACACACACACACAAGTGAAGCCAGCTATTAGCTTGATACTCATTAGCATTGTGAGCTGCAGTTAACTTCTCCTTATCGTCACTGGCTGTGTTTAGTGGAGAATAGCGACTGCATTTTTTGGTCCTATTGCCTTGGATGAAGTGGCAGTATATGCGTTCATCCTCAGAGGTGGACATTTCAGCTCCAGAAAGTAAAAATCCAAACCTGGATTTTGTTCCAACCAACTAGTTGTGTACTCTGTGACTGTGGCTCTTTATGTTGAACTGGTCGGTTGAAACAAAATCCTGGTTTGGATTCTTACTTTCTGGACCTGAAATGTCCACCTCTGTTCATCCTGTATGAGAATTTTTACAACAGTGTAGGGAAAAACAGACAGATCCCTTCCTTGACAGGACCACGAGAGCTGGAACTGACCTCAGTGGCTACAGAAATGGCAGCTGTAGCCATCTAGTGGCACGGATGTGTATCTGTTCATGAAAGAGGAATTTGCAGAAGGTGTGCCTTCCTAATGGCTGGCAAATGTCTCTGCGGGGTAGTGCCGTTTGGCAGCAGGGAGGCCCAGACTGTTTGCAATGTCTGCCACTTATTAATGTGGGAGGCGCAATTACTGCACATTCCAATTATCGCATGCAATTTCCCCACATTTCCAGCGCTATTTGAGATTATTTTGCCTTTTGATGGATTTTTTTTGTAGTAGTAGTTCTTCTGGGAAAAGTGCTAATTAGAAAAGACATGGTTGATTGCAATGCAGTTCATTTAGGTCTCTGCAACATTCAGGAGCACGGAAAATCTAAATATTTTGGGATTCTTACAGAGGAGACAGACGAGGTGCCGCTCTCGCTGTAGAAGATTTAAGTATGACGTCTTCTTAATAACTGTAATTTTAAATGATAAAAGGTGCTTGGCAGGCGAAATTGCTCAGAAAAACAAATTTGAATGTTTTTATTGTCTTTTCAAGGCTTCATAAGCATCATGCGCTCAGTGTAATTGAGGATAGAGAGGGATTTTATGAACAAATCTAAACAAAATTCGACAGATACTTTAGACAGGTACTTTTAGCGATAGCCAAATCAATTCAAAAGCAGGACGCAGGCAATATAAGACGAGCCGACTGTGAAGAAGGGCCGTTGTTCGCTTCGAGGGGACGGCCCAATCAGAGGGCTCCTCGCCGTACCACATGACACCCTTTAAGTCACCACACAGAGCCCCCTCTCATAGTGCAGCTGCATAGCACATGGACTAGGCGAAGTGGCTTGCAGCAGTCGATTTAATTGGTGCTGCCTTGACTCACATGTCCAGACTGGCAAGACAAAAAGAAAACTCTCTGTGGAGAGGAAAAGGAGGCCGCTCGAGTCGTCCTCTAGGAAGTGACTCTTAATGCCCTAATGTTTAATATATCCTCAATCCATTTGAAAAATTTACCTGCCCTCTGCCATCTTGTGCTGCCTTTGTGCACGCACAATAAAACAAGGTGCAACAAATTTGTTCTTATTTTAAAATAGTGCATGGGGACAACTAAATACAGCCGGTAGAGTTACACAACACATCAGAGTGCCGGTATGATTTCTTACGCCTTGGTTAAGGGAAAATCTCAGTGTTTATCAGCTTATCAGCATCTCCAGTTTTCAGGATAAGGAAGTGAAAGACATGGAGAAAAACATGAAAGCAGATATTTTGCAGACCTTTTTCAGTAAATAACAGAGCGAAAGCTTTTTTTTGTATCTGAATATTCAGAGCTTAATCTATGTTTTTGTCAGGTCACATTTTCGTTTTGCAGTGATGTATATTTGAGTTCTAATTCTGGAAATGCACTATGGATTAGCTAAAGATTTGATTGCTGAATAAAGAGATACTCTATAGCATCTTTGAGGCAAACATCAAATTTTCAGTATTTTTAGGCAGAATAAATAAATAATCATGGTAGACCTTGGATTGCATTGAAATCCTCCAACTACGGGTTGACAGCCTCTGACCACAGCCTCAGTGAATCTAATTACATTCTCCCCTGGATTACTGTGTAATAATAAAATAGATGGGACATGAGCATATCAGCAAGTGGTAGGGCTGTTGAACCATGTGTAGAATGATAAATTTTAAGGCCATTGCACTATAATTATGTACAAGGTATCACTCAGATACTGATATATTTTTAATCATATGTTCAAAAGCTCTATTTTAAACATTACTGCTAAACCTGTTTTTTAAATCAAGAAGAGCAGTGACCTTTCGGCAACAAGAAAAAGCAAATTGAGCTAACAAGATATTCTAAAAACAGTAGGACGTGATGTGGTAGGAACACAAAGGTGGGGTGTTTTGTGATTATGTGGTTGCTGGTTCAAATTCCAGAGTCAGCAGAGTGATTTGGGCTCTTGAACAGGGGCCCTTAGCCCTCAGTCGCTCCATGAACTGTCTGACCTTAATTTGGATACAAGCTTTGAACAAAGCCATCTGCTCAACAAATGTAACACCAGAACAAAGATTCTTAAAGTTATAACCAGCACATTGGAGGAAAAAAAACCCTCGAACTTTCACCTTCAATCATCATCCATCCAAGCAGGAAATTCATGGACACATGGACGTACTGCTGAGTACGGCGGCGGTGAGACATTTCACCAAAGTGCCACACCAAACTGAGCTCATCAAAGCTTCAGAAAACTCCTGGGCTTCAGATATGCTTCACACTCGATTCAAGATTCCAGAAATCTTTATTATCAGCCTATCAAAACAAACGTATACATTCGGGACCGTTTCCCTGAGCCCCATTGTGGCACATTAACTGTACTACATGTACTGTACCATATTTATTGTATTACATTTACTGTACTGCATTTACTGTACCACATTAACACAATGATTAGAAAATATGCTACATACTGTATAACAAAAGGAACAGATTGCAAAAGGGACACAGAGACAAGACATGGCAGTGTCATAACCTGGTGTTAACCGAATAAAAAACCACAGACATGATGCAAAAGAGTTTTTGTTCAAAAGAGTGGCGGTCATTATACGCCAAGGCGCTGGGAAGGAGATTGTGGCGATGTAACGTCGGAGTGGTGAGGATTTGTGGGTGTCTGGTAACGATTTGCAAGTGCATTCAGTAGGGAATTGGGTAATGAGCCTTACTGGATGCTAAGAGGAGGCAAAAACCATGAGACAATTAAATAATAATAAAAAAAGCAATTATAATTAAAAGGCACCTTTTGAACATCTGTGCGGGATGAAATTTAAACTATTTCAAAGCAACTTAAACAAGCGACTCGCATCGAAACTGCCAACTGGAGGAACTAATGACACGGGTACAGATGACGTGCAAATGATCTCTCCCAAAGCGCATGCCTTCTTCTGCCACTTCTTCTGGGTGCAGACTCACCCTCCAAGACATCTTACATCTGGAGGACATTATCTTTATCATTTGTGTCTCCACAGGGAGTTGGTGTGCCTTGGAGTCTGGATTATGCAATTATATTGGAAAATGTCAAGACTCTGTCCCCTGAAACGACAACGGGCGAGCAGCTGGAGAACGCTGCCCGGCCTGCCTGCAGGAAAGCGACCTTCTAATCATATTTCGTTTTTTTTTTCCCAGGCAGGACCAGCTACTCACGGACAGCTAATGGAAGCGGCAGGCTAACGGGGGTGAGGGACACACTCCGGGGTTCTTGCTGAACCCGTGACCGAGACTGTGGGAGAGCGCAAACCCACTGTTCGATCCCCTCTGGTAAAGCTGGCAAGGTCCCTGTCTGGGACTGTATCCTTACTGAAATCATCTCACTTACCAAACAAGTCCAGCTTTGCCTCAATCTATCAATCAGCTTACCATTGTTAATACTGAATGAACCGGGCTTTAACACACAAACACACACACACACACACGTAGGGTAAACATATCCTTATGGGGACCGCTCATTCATTTCAATGGGAAAAATGCTAACGCTAACTATGACAACCTAAACCCCCACCCTGCCCTAACCATAACCATAAGTAACCAAACAAAATACAAGAGTTTTTACATTTTTAGTGTTTTCATAGCAGTCACCGATTTTTAAAAATAGGGTTTTCCCTTATGGGAACCTGGAAACCGGTCCCCATAAGGGAAAAAAAACAGATATTTATTACGATATGGGGATATTGTGTCCCCATAAGGATATGCAAACCCGCTCACACACACACACACACACACACACACACAGAGGATTGTAATTATCTGTAATTATTATTGTGGGGACCCTCAATTCAATTCTATGGAGAAAACTCTAATCCCAACATGATGACCGTAACCCCTACCCAGCCCTAAATGTAAGTAACAAAAACAAAATATGAGACTTTTTTTACTTTTTTGATTGCATTCACAGATCTTTGCGGGGACCTGAAAAATTGTTCCCATAATTTCAAAATAACAGGTTTTTATTACATTGTGGGGTACATTTGGTCCCCACAACATAATATAAACATAATACACACACACACACACACACACACACATACACACCAAAGTCACCTGAGCCACGCACCTTTCACCCCTAAAAAAAAGACCTCACAGAGGAAACCAGCACACAAACACACTGACCTTGTACTGGCTTCAAGCCCACTACCAATATTGCCATGTGCCGACATGTTCTCACCTCAGACCTGAATGTTTTCCTCTAAATGTTCTACAGATGAATATTTAATATTGTTTCAATTAAAAATAACTATTACAGAGACTGCACCTGCTGTAGCTGTTGACACATAAATGCTTGTGTGTGAACCATAAATGCGGATAATGCCTCAAAATGGACATGTGAACCGATTTTTTTATCAATGACAACAACCAAAATCTAATATTTTTGTGTATTAATTACACGAGGAAAAAAGCTTCTTAATCAGGCTCTGAATGCAGATGAATTCCCCGTGTCTCAAATGAGGTGCGTGGACTTGCCAAAAGCTGATGAACAGACCTGGCATTGATGATGGGTTAAATATTTAAAGATGGGGCACTTCGGGTCTCCCTGGGTTTCCTGCAGTTCTTTGCAGATATGGATGCCTCAGCCCAGAGCTCCACCCCAAAGGCACCTGTTCTGCCGTACAGCTGGCCAGCATGATCACCCCACATGACAAAGTCTGCTCACCTGCTCCACAGCACACAGTCTAGCAAGGGATTCTGGGATACCAAAGAGCCCTGATAAATAGTGCTTGGGGCTGCCACCATAAAGCTGCTGGATCCAGCCTGTAATCCCGCGATGGTATTTCACATGATCTAATTAAGAATTTTTTTCCTGTAGGTGCTACGCTTTTCTTCCACCCTTATGGGTTAGAAACTTGTGGGTGGATTAATTAGTCACGCTAAAGAGCCCGTTGGGTATTGTCATACTTATACTCAGTGTGGAGCCCGTCTGTGCTTTGATGGCCCTGGTAGACACGGGATTCGGCCTCACAGCAATCCTCTGAGACAGTACTGAGAACGGCAATACAGCACCTCCGAGTCAGGCGAAGTGTCTTCACTCCGCACGATGCACTACTATAGTGGGAAAAAAGGGCGGCCAAGCTGTCATTAATCGTTAGCTAGTTTGAGTGTCGTTGAGTGAATCAACTGAGGGAGTGAACTCAAAGTTAGATTGGAAGATACAACACGGCGGCTTAGGAAACCATACTGTATGAGAAGAACAAGTATGCAACTAAGATAGCTGTAAGGTAATTAAGTCGGAACTTGATGTAGGCTTGGCTAATCGCTTGATTTAACCCAGGGGCTGATACTTAGGGGTAAGAGTGAAAGCAAGCAAATGGAGATTATTTAGCATTTAGGAGATCAGAAATAAAACACCTAAAAATTGCCATGGGTGCTCTCTTGTTATCTGTCCATACTCCATGATCATTTTTGGTAGTTATTGAACATACTGATGCAACATTCACTATTTTCACTGGGAAAAGCATGACAATCTGAAGGACTGTCACACTTAGCATCAGTACCGGTGGAGCCCAATGTGGTGCCCTTAGGCAAACTTCACCACTGGCGCCCCCCTGTCTGACATAAAGTAAAATTGGCTCGCTAAGTCAGTGCTCTCTCCGAGGATGGCGCCCTTGGCGGCTGCCTATGTTGTCTAACGGGTTGACCGGCACTGCTTAGCATTGGCTAATGATGGTGTTTGTGAGTTCACAATAAACACGGTAAACAAGAGCTGTAAAGCGTGGTAAGAAACCACAGAAAAATTATTTTTTCGAGAAGAACGTCATATATCTGCCACCTAGAATTTGCTGTCAGAATCAAGCATACAGATTGGTTGTTCTGTGGACATGAAAAAGGGTAACAACTTTGGTAATAATGGAGACACATTCATGTCTGCCAAAAATGCAACATTTAATTCCAACATAAGACACGACAGTGAGAGTATCGGGGTTTGGTGCTGCTCTGCTGCTTCAGTAGCAGAATGACTTATACTCAAACACGGAACAATTACTTTTAAACTGAGCCAGTAAATTCGACATAAAAATGTCAGAGCATCCATCCGTGAACTGAAACTTAACAGAAAGGGGATCATACAACAGTGGCAGACAACAATGGCAAACAGCTCGAGTAAAATGCAGAGCCCTGCTTTCAGTGAAACACTGTGACAGGACTCGGAATAAGCGATTCATGCGAGGCAGCTCAAAAATACTCAATCAAAGACATTCTGTAAAGAGGTAAGAGCCTGAAATACCTTTAAGCTGATGAGGCGGATTGGTCGATACATTAAAGAAACATTTTGTTGTCATTCTTTTGTAAGAGGCATACTCGAGACCTAAATCTAAGGCACATAATTCTTTCCAAAAAGGTCAATAAATGTTAAATTAACATTTTAAACGAAGGACACGCCATGACCCTCACCAGTGTACAAACGACATGAAATAATGTCCATTGCTTAATCGGATTCTCTTTATCATTTTAACTTGCAATAATGTATTGTATATATTTTTAACTTCAACATACACATAAATTCATTGTTATATTGCATTATATGGAGGGGTTACGGTTGTTGTTGCAAATACATTGCCAATGCAGATAATGTGCTTTTATGTCTGATGTCAGCGCAACATGAAATAATCACACCATTGAGTTTTACAGCCCTCCGAACACACCACACAATATTACAGCCATTTGCTTGAACATTAATGCTAAAATGATATTTTAACATCTCCACGCTGTGGCAGTGGGCACGTGCTATCAAACACATTACATAATGTTTGCAATGTGGTCACACATGTAAATGTTTTATTAACTTGGGTTGTTGGCCACCACGATACGTCATAATGTCTCGCGGAGGAAAGCCACGACCACAGGCCCGAAACTCCCAAAGCCGCTACAGTGCAAACGGTTTTAAAAAGGAATTCATACGGCCACACTTGTAATCTTGACCGACAGACTGAAGCGCCACACACCCAAATAACGGAAGCCGAGAATTTATTTCATTCTGCTTATTCAAACTCTTTACAGCGTCTATGATCCGCGATGTTTATATTCCACTGCGATACCAAAAAGCAGACCCTTTAGCTGGACACAAGAGGTTGCAAAGAGAACTTCGGAGTGAATCTCCCAGCCACGGAGGACAGCAGTCCGATACAGGACAGTCTCAGACAGTTTGGAGATGCTGGTTCCCTGAACCACGTGTTTTTGGACTTTAGGAGGAAACCAGAGTTGTCAGCGAAAACCCACAAAACAGGGGCAGAATATGCAAGCTCTACACAAACAGTGGGGGGGTTTAAGACCCCCCATCCGGGAGTAGTGAGGCAGCCACGCTACCTACTGAGCCCCCCGTGCCACCCAGCCTCCAAAGCCAATTAGGCAGATAATTCAATCAATTAAATAAATAGAGCATTATCTTTGTGATTATCATTCACAGCCGACATTTCCCTTGCATACGGGCCGGAATCCCCACTGGGAATATGGTGTTTATGGATACAGTCCTGCATTCTAACCCTCCTCTCCCCCTGCATTGGAATCAGGAAGTTATACAGGGCTGCCCACAGGTGAGACGCACTCAGAACCGCCAGTCACCCCCCCCCCCCCCCCCCCCCCCCCCAAAAACCC
>JAABNX020000117.1:471771-485320 GCA_015163995.2 Mormyrus lacerda | reverse complement strand
CGCGCAGGGTCACGGGGGGTTAATTTGTCACTCGGCGCTGCCCAGCGGTGAACCCCCCCCCCCCCCCCCCCCTTGGAAAAGTCTGGTGCCCTGGAAGAGGAGTGTGTTTATCGCAGGTCGGGATGATTAATGCTTTTAGACTATGATGAATGGTACGTTCCTCAGGGCACACTGTCTTCTGATGGGGGCTCTAACAACAAATGCACTTAATTTGCTGCATTCTCCTTTTCACTCTATAGGGAATTGCTCACCTGCGTCCGTTGTACCCCAGCGTTACGCACGCACTCCAGCGTCATCAAGCTGTAAACTGCCAGTGATGAACCCAGAGGTCATGTGACCAGCTTCTGACACCCAAAAGGATTTGGGAATTAAAATTTTGTCTCCGAAAGCCAGCGATCTGGCCACCTTGAGATCTTTTGACGTTTTAATTTCTCTGAAACTTGGGTTTCTGAAATCCCGCAGCCAGGATGGTCGGCCCTGGTCGTAATATGCAGAAGCAGCATACTGAGATCCTGCAAAGCAGTTAATGTATGTTTAGGTTTACCTGCGATTGTGATTACCTAGGGAGACGGATGAGATTGACAGTTTGGCTGTTGCCACATTGTGTGAATGCTTCTCTGGCTGTCTGAGGGCTTGAATGGGGGGTCTTGACTAGGGTTACGTGGTAAACCGGTACTGAAGAAAACACAGTATTAGAGTTCTGTAAAAGAGCACAATACCAGCATTTTGAAAAAAGTGGTACTTTTTATTATCTTGGTAAAGAGAATCTGTCTCTCTGAGATCAACGCTGACAGTGGTGAAGTTGCAGGAATCTGAGAGCAAAGATCGAGAGAATTGATGGCAGCGGCTTCAGCAACACCTGAACTCATTGGCAAAGAATAGGCCTGAAGTAAAACACGGACATTTTTTGGCTATAAAGTCGGCAAAACAAGTTGAGCCCCTAGACACAGCAGCATTGCAGTGCGAGTGCGGTTTAAACAGGTAAAGGGAGGCAACACGTCAAACCTGGCCAAGCATCTGCTGGACAAACATCTCAGACTTTTCAAGGAATTCGAAGACCAACTGGTGATAGGAGTCTGTTTCACTCCTGTATCTCCATGAAAGAGAACCCTGTCTGCAGATGTCATATACATATTCATCCATAGTCTGTATTGATGAGTTCTTTTCACGAACGACCAAACTTGCAGATTAATTCAATCCCACTGACTCAATCCATTGACATAAAGACAAAAAGATGTCACACCAGCTTTTTTTTGTCATTTTGTTTGAAATAAGACTTTTGAGAATATTCTCCTATTTTAGAAAAATATTAAATTACTGAAAAAGTTATACATAGGAGCAAAGAGCAGGGGTTGACATTGTGCCCCTTTTGTGCCCGACCCGTGTCATGTGACTCGCCTCGAGGTCCCATGGTAACCTTCTGAGAGCCCTCTTCAATAAATTAGAGGAGGTGCTACATGTGGAGGTGTGTGCTAGATGTCAGACCATAGGCCCTCACAACGCTGAACGGAACCATCCGGAACTCGGAGGGCCTGTGAACCACGGTGGGAAAGTTGATGCCTTAATGAAACTGTGCCAGTTCTAATTGCTGAGGCGGGGGCGTCGTAGCCGAGAGAGGCCATCACTGGGGTGGCACTGGAGGGGGAGACAGCTTGCAGGTCCTTGTGCCGTAAGTGCAGTAATCTGTCATGTTCGTTTGCCGAGCGCTGAATGGTGACATAACTCTCCACTGCGGCTCCCCCCCTTCTTACCCCCCCAGGCCCTGAGGTAGCTGTTTGTTCTGAACCAACTCAGTTCTGGTAGAAATGAGGCTTCAAGGACTGGCGTGGGTGGGATTACTTCGAGCCGTCACTCTGCACCTGCTTTAGCTCACTTATCATTGGTTGCTTCAATGTGGCCCCAGCCGCGTTCCCATTGGGCAGTGACTAACTGTAATCCTGCCCACAATGGCTTTCAGAGCTTGACAATGGTTTGCGGGTAAAATTAGAGTGACAACATCTTGCTCATCAACTCTTCTGTGGTTTTAAGTTCAGTGGTTACCTAGGCTATAGGTTTGGTAAGAGCTGTGGTTTCTGTCGCACGTAGGTAAATGTTGTCAGCGAAGTTTTCCCATATAATTAAGGACGAGAGTGAGCCGACCCCGCAGGTTGTGGTCTGGTGACCTTTACGGTCAACGTTTCTGTGGTTGGGTAGATGAAACATGCAGCTCCTCCTGCTGGTTGGCTAAGCTGGATAATGGTCTCCGTAACAAAGTCAGTCTTTGGTGTGTTTGTGGCCTGAAACATGGCCGTGACCCACTCATCCTAACCCCTCCATGAGGTGGGATTAATTGAGCTATACGCACCCCCTCCTCACCAGCACTGCCACCTAACCCTGGTTCCTGCTCTGGTACCTTAGGAAGAAGAGCAGCGGGTCCTCAGATTAATCCGTCAGCTGGGAGAGATTTCCAAGGGTGTGAGAGCCACGACAGTGGGGGTTCTAGCCTTTGCACACTGAGCGCGGAGAGGGCAGGGGCGGGGGAACCTGCTGTCTGTGTTAACGGTTCATCTGAGGCGGCGTGCGGGACTTGGTTGGGTCACAATCGACCTTTCACGGTGCCGGCCTTTCCCGTCGCTTTGGAGAGTGGGCCCTGCTGAATCGGGGGTGGAGGGGGGTCACTGGGACCCCAGCCGTCTGTGTGGATGGCCAGCAGACCGTGAGCTTGTCTCGGGTGGATTCCGTGAGGATCTCGGCTTCGGTCCTCCGACACCCCCAAAGTTTGCTCTCATCAAAGCTCACGGCCTCTGTGTGACCCCTCTGAGTGTAGCTGGTAAAGAATGAAGATGGCCTGCGTGTGGAGAAGCCAGCTGACTGTTAAACAGATGCTCGATTTGCCGCTCCCTTGTACATTCCAGCGTGTTGCGTACTGGGTGGGATCACAGTTACACTGACTGCAACTGAAAGATGATTCATACCCAGAGGTGTCACTGACCAATTCAAAACATATCATTGGCTAATAATGAGGTCACCCCCTCTCTATGAAATATGGCTCCTCATATTCCCCCCACATTAAAAAATCAGTTGCCCCTGTGCGAAGAAGAGCTAAAAGAGGCCCATTTATCACACAGAATAAAAATCTGTGATTAAGGCGAAAATAGAATTTTATTGATCGAGTGACAAGCGTGATTCGATGAAAGGGAGGTGGAGAAAGTATCTCTCCAGTTCCTGAAGTCATCTTTAAATGCAAAACGGCTCGCAGAATGAGTGATCGAGCTCTGCGGTTCATGTTGTCTGCCGTCTGCCTCTCTGGCTCTTTCCAGCAGGGGATGCTTTATAGCACCAGTCTCTTATCAGCCTCGCATCTGAAACATCAGAAACCCGCGTCCTGTCGCCTCCACGATTCCTCAGCCTCCTGGCCCCGTTTTGCCAGAAACCTCTTAGTAAGCCGGGAACGGAAACTTCCGAAAGCTTGAGAGATTTGTGAGGATTCGTGAGCGGCGTCGGCGGTGGCGGCACTCTGGAACGGCACTGGGAGGTCACGCATTCACAGAGGACATCGCCTCCCCTCCAGCTGCGAACGGGGTCTCGTCGCATGGAGAAAGCGCGCATTTTGCAGAACAAAGGATACTAATGATACGTACCAGACTTTTCACTTATGAGCCTTTTCTTGGAAACATAATAATATTATTAGGGAGTGATGAAATGGGTTTAATTACAACTCGCACATTCCGTAGAACCATGAATATTCGCTTTTAGACAAAGTCCTTATGCTGTCAGTTTAATGGCTAAATGTATTCGCAGAATTATCCAGCATTGTGCAATGAGTGCTTGGTTACACCCTGCTTGTGTTGTGGAAACATCTGGGGGCAGTTTGACAGACCCTTTGTAGGCCAAGCAGTGTAACACCCCCACCCCCTCCCGGCCCATGTTAATCGAGCTCGCAGCGCAGGCTGTCAGTACCGCTCGCTTTTAATTAGTTGACTCCGTAGAAACCGGAGGGCTTCTTAGAGGTAAAAAATAGAGCTGCACGTTGCCGTTGCATCTTACCTCACCGCTGCTAACCATCCCATAACGACCTCCTCAGTGATTTGAGGATGGCTGATAAACTTTCACCAGGGACCCTAAGTGACTGAAAGGCTGCCTGCTTTAATTTGCTTCATTTTGTCAACCAACTTTAATAATGGATGACTGCAATCAAGTCAATTACAGCAGTCCGTTTATTCCTTCGTCGATTGGCCTTCCGTGGCCCCAGTGTCAGCCTGAGGCCTCTGTTTGTGTCACGGGGCCTATAGGGGTGCCCCCTCAGGCATTCTGGCACTTCTGGCACGAACTGCTGTGCACTCGCGTTGTAGACCAATGAGGAAGGTCCCCTGTCCCCATATACAGCCTTGGGAAAAAATTGAGACCATAGCACATTTTTTTTGTTTCACTCATTTCTCAATTTATGAGTGTGTGAATAATATAATATGATATATATATAAAATTTCTTTTTTTTTTTTTGCAAACTCCACCCTGGTCTTCCCTGCTTCTCATTAAAGGGCTTCTTCCATGCTTTATGGGACTTCAGTCCCACCTTCAGTGCACCTCACACCTGCACTTAATGTTTCCCATTCCTTTTGAAGCTCACAAAACTATCAAATAAGTTGACGGTCATCTCTGGTATTTTAAAGTTGCTTCTGCCTTTTATCTGTCTGGTTTCTGATCGTTCACACTGTCTCCCGCTTCACCTCATTCTTCTGTACTGCTGTCTTAGAAACTTTGAACCTGGAAGTAACCTGCTGTTCAGCGTAGGCTTTAAAACCAAGATTTAAAAATGTGGAATTAAAAAAAAAATATATATATAGGGTGGTCTCTTATTTTTTCCCACGGCTGTTTGTGTCTGTGTTTCTTCTTTTTTGTATTAATTAATTATTATTATTATTATTATTATTATGATTATTATTTAACCCTGTTGTAATCCGTTATGTTAGCACTTGCATTATTCCTGCTTGCACTGTGTCCTCTTAACTGTAGTTGTCTCTGTGCTTATTGTTTGCACCGAACCACAACCAGTTCCGGTACGTTTGTATCCTGGCAACAAAGTGTTCTGAACTTTGTCTTTTAATGGGCTAACATTTTGACCTGTCCTGATGCGACGAGTGCCGGAGGCGTGGCCTGGACTGGCACACAGAAATCCCGCGTACCCAGACGCTCCTTCACCCTCTAGCCCCCCATCCACATCCGCTCCACAGCAGAAAGTCTTTGGCCTGAAAACGGATTGTGGACGAATAGAGATGTATCAAAGGGACGGGCAGATCAAAAAATACTCCTGTTTTTAATAACTCTGCCGGCTGTTCATAAGTAATTCCTCATCCTCTTGATGGAATAAGGCTCGCTCAAAGAAGGTCAGGATTAGGGTCTCGAGATTTAACTGCGATTGTTTCAGTATTATCTAGTATCACCGAAAAGCACTTTTTGAAATTCCGGCCTAATCGCTCTAAGAAGCCGGACCAGACTGAAGAATATGTATGATAAAGCAGCCCTGCATGTGGAGATTATGGCAAACCGGGGACTCCTTCTGAAAGTGTACTTATCTCCACACCACCAAGGAACCACTATGGCTCTCTGTGCCGGCTCATCCTCTTAGCAGACACTTACGCTGCGCTCTAATGCTACCTTGAATGCTGTGGTTTATGAATATGTCTTAATCTGCACCCCTGGTGGAGAATGACTGCAGTGACACTTCCTCCCTCCCCTGGACTCCAGTGAGGTTGCTCCAGATGGGGTCTTAGCGGAACAAGCTGTCGGTGCTTGTAGCCCATTAATGGGATTGCTTTCTCTAATGAGCTAGTTGACACGCCGCATGTTTTTAGCATTGGCGCTAAACGCAATAAACCCATCCAGAATGGCTAACCTGGCTGTAGCTCCAATACAGTCACTCGAGTGACATGGGGCCAGTGTTGAACAGATGCGAATCGGCCAGCGTCCTCTCGTTCTGTCCATTTCACTTTGCTTTGGTACTGTGCTGTTGAGATTTCATTTTTAAATGAATGAGCAACGAGCAATATAAACAAACCGAAGCTCCTGTAACAAAAAGGTAATTCTATGAATAGTCAAGTAATTGCAGCCCTACAAGGAACCACAACAAAATAACTTATCCTGTTCCGGAATGTAGAACATTTGCCTGTAGCCCTTATCTAGAGGCAGAGCATGTAGTTTTTGCACTTATTTAGCTAGTGAAATATGTAAATGCATCGAGAGAACATTAACCTGTTGTGCCTCATTCACTTATCTTTCTGCCTCAAGTGAATGCAGAGGGGTCTCCGTGACTGGGACTTGCTGCTTGTTGTAATGAATTAGCAATAGTGTGATTGTACATCATGACGAATACAGACTTATGACCTAGGTGTGTGGAAGCCTGTTTTTCCGTTGTCCTGAAGCACACTCTGTCTGCCTCTGGGGGACCAGGCTTTCATACTGTCTCAGATCCCATGACCTGACCTGATCTGACCACATCAGACTACAGACTTCCTCTCTGGTCTCTTGCGCGTGGTACTTGTACGTTGGCCTCGCGCTTTAGGGAGGGGTCCTCTGTGTGGTCACCAGGGCCTTGCCTTGGCAGTGGCCGTCACTCACAGCTTCCTCGCGCCAACGAATGACGGATGGATGGGGGGAGTAGGGAAGCATGTTGGCAAGCCGACAGCTTGGCTGGGTTCTGAATGACATTTAGTGGTTTTCTTTTGCCGCCAACACGTGTGGTCCCCTTTTGCCAGCTGCTGCTCCCAGTACCTAGGGCGTTTTGCCCTCTGGCTATCCCCTCCCGAGACGTAGCTGTTCCTTTTCCGGCAGGATAATGTCCAAGTACGGACGCCTCATACAGACAGGATGTCAAGGCACTCTCAACCTCAGCCTCTCCCCTGAAAGTGAATGAAATCCTAAAGACGGTCACCCTCGAGTGTCCCATTGATGTCTGATCATCAGGAAGCTACCAGTAATTGCTGAAAACGTTTATCAGATGAGCAAATGAGTATGTGAGTCTCCCATGACAGCCAACAGACTAATGCCTCCTCCGTCACCCTGTCTTTGGCTCATCTGTGGTCCTTATCAGCCTGAACAAGATGCTGATGTGTCCTGTTGTGTTTTTTGACATTTGTACCGGAAAAGAAAAGTCAAGTGAAACAATATCTGCAAGTGTTCTGTGCCAATTTGTTTTTAATGGACTGTAATTCATCTCTCCGCATTCCAGCCACTTGTCCACTACAGGGTTGTGGATTTATCGTAACCTTGTACGTTGTAATTCAGCAATTAAATGCTTTGCATGGCTTCATGTATTGACGTTATGTAGTCAAATTAAAACGAAGTGAGCCGATAGATTTTTAAGGTAACGTCACGTACTGTTACTTTGATCTATGTGCCGTGATCGTTAACGGTATAAACGTTACGGAAAGACCCATATTCATAACTTCCGGCTGGAAGTGCAGCGACCGACTTAGTGTGACGATGATGATGTGACTGCGTGAGATTAATATCCTCCTGTACAAAGCAGGGGGGAGGGTGGTGGAGATCTATAAATCATCATTTGTCAGTAGGAACGCTCTCGTGGGTCTGGGAGTAGCGGCAGGGCTGGCCGCGCAGGGCCACCCTGGGGATCCCCTCTCGCCGGGACATGGAAGGCGAAGGCATGGTTCAGCTGACACGGGGTAGGCGGTCCAAGGCTTGTATCGACGAGGAGTCGGCCGCGCGTCAGGGCCCGCTTTTCGTTTCTGTGCCTTTTGCGTCTCTCCAGACGAGCCAGCTTGTAAATGGTGGGGCTGTGGCATCCTTCTCTTTTGACAGTCCCAGCCAACCAAGACAGGAAGCTTTCCTGCCAGAGCCGGAGGGGTAAAAAAACAAAAATCCCCAATTTGCATATTATTCTAATACCAGCCATCAGTGCCCAGAATTACTCGGCATGATAGCATAATGAATGCAGTGCCTTGTAGCTTTCCATAAAGTCGCACACCATTTTTATGAATTATTCATAGTAGCCTGAAGGCAATAAATCAGCGAGGCAAGAACTAAGAAAATTAGCTACCAATTAGTGTTTATTTATGGTGATCGTGGGCACCCCCCTCCTTCACTCACACCCCAAAAAAAAATCAACAAAGTGAAGTTTTTGCTGTGACTTTGCCCTTGAAAGCAACACGATCAGAGAGCAAGGAGAGGGTAGCGGGGAGCCGGGCATCAGAGCCTGAGTTGTTGTGGTTTGACGCACTCTAGTTCTGCCAGCCCCCATTGATCATTGGCGGAGTGACGTAAAGGGGACTCCGGGGATGTGGGGAACCACTTGGTGGTTCTAATGTCCTCTCTTGATTGGGAGTTCCAGTTCTGACGGCAACAGATGTCTGAAACAGACAGCAGCCCAGGAAGAGCTCCCCCTGGGGGCAGGAGGTGTGTCATGCAGGGAGGAAGCCCATTGGATAGATCACATTGGAAGGGCCAGTCCCCACTTTGGCAGGTCCCGACACAGGCGCAATGTGCAGTGTGCGTGGTCCGAATCAAGCTGCCCCTGTACAAAATCAGTATTGCATTTGTAGAGATCTGGATATAGCTCATGGTATCTGGGGGTGAATGTGTAACCAGAGCCTGCAGACAGACCCCCCCCCACCCCAAGAACTCCCTGTAGCTTGAGTGCACACACACAGACTGTCAAAAGAATGCAGCCAGTGCATGCCATGGAGCAGGGTGCGGCGCAGGGTATCGTCAAAATTACAGGCAGTTATAAAAAGCACGGTCCCGCGCTGCCTGGCCCGCCCCGGCAGCTGGGCGGTGCTGACATGTGTGGGCACTGGCCCAGCAGAGAACCATAGCCCAAAGCGTCCCGTCTCAGCCTCTCTGGGGAGGTCATAGTCAGTGAGACCGATGCATGTCTGTGCGGTGACCGGGTGACAGAACCTGCCTCAACTCAGACTCCTGTGAATGCCTCTGTGGGCTGTGTCCCCTGTCGATTGGACGATTTCTGGGGAGCTGGTGGAACCTGGCATCTTGCATGGGCTTTCCCCATCTTTAGCGGACCTTGAATAGCTGGCAGGCCCTTGGTCACTCTGGTCCCCGCTGGATGCCGTTTCACCACAGCCATCAGTTCTCATCCAGTCCCCCAGCCGCCCTTGTTTGGAGGATTAGCTTGCAAGGCCCCGGGGGTGTGCAGTCACATACGTCACAGAACGCTGTGGTGTCGCCGTCGGTCATGCTGTCAGCCCTGCTGCACTTGCAGCCCAAGCTACATGCTACTGGCTAATTAGGTGGAGGTTTTATTAATGCCTAGATTCCAAGAAATAATGTGATTGTTTCTGCTTGTGGCTTTTTTTTTTAATTTATGGTAATTGCAAATGCACTTAAAGGTTGGGGAAAGATGTTTAGGAAAATAATTAATAATAAAATCGAGCCCATTTGCTCATTCCTGCTCACTAAGACGGCATACTCTCTGTGCAGCAGAGTTTTGTATCCCTAATTGCTGTTTAATGAATTTATTCACTAATGTGCGGTTTTGTGTTTGCGGAAGAAGCCCCTTTTTTTTTTTTTTTTTAAAAAAAAAAAAAAAAAGATATGTTATTTTTAAGGTCATGCACGAGAGTAGACTAATGGAGACCAACTAATAACAGGAAGCTACACTCATGTTTTACTTGAAGATTATCTGGATTTAGGATGTGTAATCCTCAGCCAGTGACCAGAGGCAGATTTAGTTTTCAGACATATCGCTCGTTAATTTTTGTTACTGGATTCTTCTGATTGGTGGTGCTCTGGATCTGACCTTACTCTCTCTCTTTTCTTAATGGGTCTTTCTCCTCTAATGCTTGATGTCGAAAGTGAACTTAAGCTTTGTAATTCCATGCTTTGTGTTCCTCCATGTTGAAGATTTTTCTCTGACAGGATCACATGGTGTTCAAGGTTAATACTTGTGGTATTCTGAAGGGCAATGGCCAGTCATTCCAAACACAATCCCTCAGCGACCCAGGCCTGGTGCTCTCTGCTGGGTTCTCTTCCTCTTTGCTCCTATCACAGGAAGCAGGGTACTGGAGTAATGGGCCCTCTTCCCCACGGAGTCACGAAGAATAATGACAGGAAGTGACCTCATCGCTAGCAGACATCTGGACTGCAGTGATGGGCATCTGAGTACAAGGAAATTGTAACAATTAACAGGGAACTACCTGCCCGTCTGAGTCAAACAGGATGCGCTGGCAGTCGTCTTAGTCTCATGTCACTGGATGTTTATGTTGCACTAACAATGTCAGAGTTTAGTCATAAATATGGAGGTCGATGTAGATGAGAGAAGAAAGGCAGCTTCAGAGAATCATTTGTCATCTGATTCATGAACAAACACACAGGCCTAGAGGCTATCAAGGAACTCGGCCAGTTGAAAAGTTACCTCAATTCTAGTCACCTAAGCTCTTGAGTGGTTCCCTCTCTAGAGTGTGGATGGATGGACATGAATGTGGGTGGATGGCACTGGTGTGGATGGTCGGCACTAAAAGCAGGAAGGCCTGTTTTTTTTGTTCTCATCTGATAAGTGATTCTTAATAGACCTCCAGCACTCGATCTGTGGCACCAGCTCTCCCAGCTGGGGAAGTGAGAATCATCACCCTACTCTCAAGGGGTTCGGGGGAGGGGGGGGGGGAGGGAGGGAGAGGTCATGCTGTGTCTTTCCTCTTGAAATAAAGGAAGCACTGGCTGTTTGGGGAGGTGGCTCAATAGCCGTTATCTACACAGTCAGGAGGGTTTCCCACGGCCTGTGCCCCCCCCACGCACCCAGCCACGCTGAGTTCAGTAGTGTCATTGACTGTCACCCAGCATGACCCCACCCCCAGCTGTTAAACACTAAGATTGATAGCCGAGGCTGCACGTTTTATGTTGGGGCAAAAACAATTCGGGGAATGCCTCTGTGCCCCCCCCAGGGAGGGGGTAGCGGGTGTGGTTCTGGACCGCGGTCTCGTATGCCACCGGGTCGCCTTCCGGGGGGGCATTTGGGGGGGGGGTTGAGCGGGCTGGAAGTCTGCTCTGACTGTCACTGAGTCACATGGCATCATGACACACAGAGAAATCACATCTGTCTTCAGAGGAGTCGGAGAGGGAGTGTTTTTTCCGGGACGCACCCGTGTCCTGCTAGAGCCATTCCGGTGCCTGGTTATTAGGTCCCGTGTGGATTAGCCGAAGCCGGAGCATTTCCAGACCGTGGGGCAGGATTAGAGGAGCACTAGCATCCGAATGCTGTGAACGAGTCCATTTCCTCTCTCCTCCCCATTTAGGCTCTTTTCATATTTATTTAGCTGAAGCAGGCCGGTCCAAGCCTTGGCCCCAGCTGTTGATCTTTTTCTCAGGGCCGTGTCTGTCTGGTGCTGGGGAGGGGGGGGGGCATGTAAATTGATCCCCCCCTGACCCCACCGTCACCCTCCGTGATGTCTTAAACAGTCATGCCCCCGGGAACCTCTCGGGATGGTTGTATCGTTAATCCCGTGTCGTTTACTGTGGGGTGTGCATGACAATCTCGATGACAGGAGTAAATATGTGCTTATCTAGGGATACAGTTTAATATCTGAAATACGCCGAGCCAGTGCATTCGTCTGATAATCTTCAGAATTGGCTTCAGTAAATGAAGGATGAATGTCTAATCTTTTTTATTATAGCACTATGAAAATAGTCCAGGGTGCATCTTAAACTTGTCTCTGCATGTAGTGGAGGATTTCATCTCTGAAAAGGAGCGCCCCCCCACATGCATATCGGCCCTCCTGGCAGATTAAACGGGATGAATCGGTGTCTTCGTATGTGTCAGGTCAACGGCATGAGGCGCATTGGGATGGCACGTGGCGGAAAGCCTGTTTCCCGCCTAAATCCGTACGCTTAATCCTCAGGACGTTCGGCAAGAGAATATATCGCGGCATCGACCCACGATGCAATGCAGTGAGACGGCGGGATGAATTGGCTGATCGGCGATGGGAGCTGCCTGGCCTGTTATTACCATGCACTGCATGTTTGCTATAAATGGAAAAAATAGGTCATAAGCCTTTTTACACTAATTGGAAATGATAATTAAAAATAATCTGGCTTTAAGAACTCCGTCCTTTGTACGATTCTTTAATTGCATCCGAGTGGTTTATTAATATGGGATTAATGAATTAATTTGAAATGTAATCAGGCGTGACGTATTAATTTGACCCTTTTATTTTACGGTTGTTACGTGTCTTTGTGTGCAAGTGCTGTGTCGCTTCTGCTGGTTTCGCTCCAAGCTTTAACCTCTCGCTTGCGCCAGGATTTTGTGGGATGCATCCTGACACGTAGACTGCGAAGCGGGCTGGGATCCCCGCTGAACCCCGCCCCCTGCTCTCGCCAGGGATTATGGGATCCAATTCTTCCATTTCAGAGGCTGTGTGTCAGATTGCATTAGCGTTAGCGACGCACATACAGTATATCCAGAAGGCCTCTGCCGCACTGGGGAGGGGGATCCTGAAATGCAGGCCGCTGGAAGTGTAGGAGCTTTCCATAAACCGCGCATAAAACACGCAAGGCAGGCCGCGAGAATCCACGAGGGTTTACCTCGAGACAAAACCGCCGCGGACACTGCTGACAGTGTGAAACGCCTGGAATTAAAAACACATGCTGATTATGCTGTTTTGGTTCCTGTAACTAGCTATGGAAAGCTAACATTTGTTCCAAGTCATTAGTCTGCATATCACAAGACGGCTGCATTTTAAAGCCTGATTTTGAGCCGCTGATGTCTCAGCTCAGCGTGGCCGTAATGACGGCGGAGTTAAGGGCCGTGTGCTGAGCTGCAGCTGTGCGCCTGGGTTTGAGTGTGGGATCAGTGGGTCCTGTCTGGGATCTGGGTGGTCATTTTTGCTGAGCGATAACATGCGCCAGCATAACGCCATTCCCTTAAATTGAGTTTGGCCCAGCCCATCCGCGGAGCTTAGTAGAGCCTCGGGCCCCTGGTTAACACTCATGCGGGGGCCGTTAAGCCAGCCTGGCTTCTGCTGCCGCCGCCCTGCGAGACGGAGGCCTGTAAGCCGGCCAGGAGCTTCCCTGGATATTTCCAGTCCGAGATTTATGTGGGTCAACTGTGAAACAAAGGGCCGTGCTTTTTGAAGTGCATAGAGAAAGGCTGAGTGGGGGCCTGCCAAAGCCCCCAGCGGGATTAGGGTGTCTGCAGCCACGCCTGACGAAGGAATCCTCCAGCTCGGGGGGGGCCGCCCTGGCCACAGGCCCTAATGGCGCTCAAGGCTCCTGTCCTACATGCTTGTTTATTCCCGTCTCTCATGTGATACCTGATTGGAGCGCAGCACACTACAGGCGGATAGGACCTGATGCTGGCCCTATGTCGTGCAGGTGTGGAGAGACCCGCTGACCTGCCCCCCTCATTAGGAAGCAGGCTGCCTTTCTCTTTCTTGGCCGCTGCACTTCAGCCCTGCGATCTGCCTCTGCTCCCTGCTGGTTTTAGACTATTAAAAATGGCAAGATGCCCTAACTTTCTGTATCTTCCCAACCCTCTTCCCTGCATAAGCCGGTTTTTGCGGAGGTGTTTCTCGAATTGTAACTTGCCTTTGACACGTTAGGGATGTTT
>JAABNX020000117.1:458924-469724 GCA_015163995.2 Mormyrus lacerda | reverse complement strand
CATGTCTGGGAGATGGCACGGATTTCATGCCCAGACACGCCGTCTCATCACCAAGTGCCTTTCTCCATTGTCACGGTCTGCTGTAGTGTTGCATTGAATCTGGGTGTAGATGCTGAAATCTGGACGTGCACACGGTCCCCTGCCGAGGTGCAAGGGGGGGGCACTGGACCATATTTAGGAGGCAGTTAAATGCTTCTGTAATATGGTTTGCAAAGGTGCCCTCAAGCTTACTTGCAGTCCTCAGGTCAGGAGGGCTGTGACCACTAATACACCCGCCCTCTGTCTCCCTCCGATATACAGCCCGTACAAACGGTCATATAACTATTAAAGAAATGCCCCTTCACTGTACCATGGTGGCGCCCCCTGGTGACGGGCTGCTCGTCACCGAGCTTGCAGCGATTCCTGGTGAATCTGCCAGGGAGATTGGTCCTAATCGCGTGGTGTCACTTTATCAGAATGGAGATGGATTGAGCACAATCATCGACTGGTCGTACTTTAAGTGGCCCGTGCAGGGATCTGCACCAGGTGATCATCCATCATGGTCAGATGCCCATGGGGGTGGGGGCGGGAGGGGTTTCTAGGTGTATCTCTGATGTGTGAGTTTGGCAGAGTCCCGCTGTTTTTAACATGCAGACAATTGGTGCGTTTTTTTGTTTCTTGTTTCACTCTCTCCTCCTCTGTCGGGGTGGTACATGGTGGTTCGTGGAGCATCTCCGGGGGCATCTTGGGATGCTACCTCAGGCTTGAGGATGAGCTCCATTAACATCCAGCTGCCCCTGTCACCCCTGTCCACCATATTTCGACCCCAGCTTAAGAACGGCAGGAACACTGGGGCTATATCCTCATGTTTTAAAGACCCCCCCCCCCCCCACTACCCAGGATTAAGCATGTGAGGTTTTCACTTTATGTTAACCTGTGAATTAACTAGGATAGATTTGCCCAGCGGTGCCGTCATTGGTGAGGGCCTTGTCCTGGGGGGGAGGGGCTGTGGGTTACAGAATGTCATTGGTTCAAATCCTGTGGTTGGAAGAAGAGGTCGACCGATATGGGTTTTTCAATAGCCGATGCCGATATTTAGCTGTGTCTCCGAGGACGGTGCTGAAATTGGGGCAGAGTAACGCAACTCTCACACACGCTGCAGTGTTAGAGGGCTGCCTGCTCCACCCCACACAGACAGACACACACACACACACACACACACACACACACACACACACACACACACACACAGAGTGAAACTCTCAGACACAAGAAAAAAACAGAACTCATAACATCGGGCTGATATGGTAATAATTAAAATGCTAAGAATTAAAAATGATTTTTAACTATTAAAAAAAAATGTGTATGAGTCCACCAACAAGCCACCAACTTACTGTCAGAATCAATGATCTTTAATGTCACCTGTAAGCTACAGTTGGTTGAAGGCTCATTATCATGACCACAGTTCCTGTTCCGTTCTCTTTTAAAGCAAAATTTCATCGCAAACCAGTTAAATAAACAGGTCATTGAAAGATCAAAATTTAAGCCTTACCATTTTCTCCCAGGATTCTTCCAAAACTTCTGGCTGGGGTCCTGCACAAGGCAGCATTGGTCACGTGTTCCACAGCAACAATAACGCTGGGTTGCCCAGGGACGTGCCTGTCTGTAAATCGGCGTAGTGCACTCGGATATCGGCCGATGCCGATACATAAAAAAATGCTAAATATGCTAAATATCGACTCGATATATTGGCCGGTCGATATATCGGTTGACCTCTAGTCGGAACCTTGAGCAAGACCCTTAGCCCCCAATTGCTCCAGGGACTGGCTGACCCTGCTCTCTCATTTGTATGTTACTTTAGATAAAAGCATTTGATAATTAAATGTAAATGATAAACAAAGCTTCCTGAGAGCCTTAGATCTTTCTCACCTCTGTTCTTTGGGTTTGTCATGCATCCCAGTACAGATCCTTAAAAGTCCTCTTTCTGCATCGTACGATTCCCAAAAGGCACGCTTGCTGTCCTTGTCGGGATTGAATGCGTCGTCTCCCCCAGTATGGAAAACGCTGATGTTTAACTTTTAAGTGCGTCTTCATATTTGCATTGCAACGTGAGACTGATTAATTACATCTGCTCTGTGGCTCATTGCTCCCACGCCGACCATGCCACACATTTATCATCCTGATGCATTTTGGGCTTCCCCTTTATTGACAGAATTGCCCAACCCTTGAATTGTTAAATGTTAATGTTACGACTCGCTAATGTTACGACTCAAATGTCAACAAAGTGGCTGTTAGTGGTCTGTGGATACTTTCGGGCTGTGAAATAGTGGGTTTCGGTGATTTGGTCTCGATTTTATGTCAATTCGACACCCCATCCTCGTAAATTTAAAGTAGCACACATAGTTTAACTGCAGGGGCTGGGAACATTTGCTCTCTGTAAACTTGTGCATTTGTAGTGCAGTGTGGCTGTAACTATAAAAAGGTTGCTGGGTAAATAAATGGTTCAGATGTAGGCCTCTCCTCTTTCAATATAGCTAATGGCAGGCAAAACTTTGGACAGAGTATTTTCATATAAAGTCCTGTCCCAACAAGTAGATAGAGGACAATCGGCGTGTGAAGGACCACACATGTTGCGGAAGTAGAGTCCTTCTGATCCATCGCTTAAATTAAATACGTGTAGGGAAATGAGTGAATAAAATAAATCTTATGTTTATTGCTGTTATAAAGACCACTCGGTCATAACGCTTATGTGCTCCGTTTTGAGGAAGGAAGTTTTAACAGTGCAGTTTATTACACTGTTACTCGTTTATTAGACTAGCTTTAACTGCAAATACGGGACTGGCCAAAATTCTACTGAAGTTTCTCAAAGGCTTCCCCTCATCATGCCTGCAGGGTTTAGTGGTTCAGACACGGTGAGGATGCGGAGGAGCTGGAAGCGGTCCCGGCGTCCTTGCTGCAGAGGAAACCCCCCCCCCCCCCTTCTCGGACTTTCCGGCGCTTTCCGGAGTAAATATTCCGAGTTGCGGGCCTGGCCACGGAAGGCCTTGGGATTGCCCAGTTAATAATTGAACGGTGTGAATATGCCAGAGCAGAAAGATGCAATCCCTGCATCCCACGGGTTTCCTTTTCTCCTTTTTCCTTCCCTGGCCTGACCACGTTATCCATGGGAATCTCGCTCTCGACTTCTTCATTGCCCCAGATCGATGGGAGCCCGCAGCACGCTGCGCCGGATAATGATATTGAGCTCGACTGTTTAAAACCTTTTCCGAAGTTCAAACCCCCCCCCCCCCCCCTCCCAAACACAGGCAGTACACATGGGGGGCGCTGCTGAGAGGGGCTTGGCAGACTCCAGCAGCTGCGGTGTAGTGGTCTCCCAGCTCTGAATTACTTTGGAGGTGGGATTTATGTTGTGGAAGTGGGGGGACTCATTTAAATTACCTGGGATCGCTCTGTGGTCTGTCTGTGGGGATGCGGGAAATTGTGATGTTCGTTAGAACTAGTGCTGCAGTCCAGGCTTATTGGACAGGAATGGCTGTAAGTTCCAGGCATCCCCCACCCCCTCCAGTGGGTGAAGGGGATAAGAAAACAGGCGCGAGATCGGCACTGGCTTGGCATTATCTGCCGAATAACCCATGGCAGACGGAGCCCGTAGGCCCAGCTTCTCTGCAGACGCGGCCTGTGGGGAAGGCCGTCAGATTTCAAGGACAAACAGGATGGGCGTTCAGCCGATGCGACTGTGCTCTGAGCCGACCAGCTGTTCTGTTTGCGGGAGGAAGCAGGCTGATGCTGGAGAGGAAGCCTGTTTCTGGGACTGAGAGGCAGTTCTAGGAACCTCTCTCCAGAGGGGAGGCCTCTCTGCCCTGTTGGTTTGTGTTGTACATGCTGGGCCTGCAGATGAAGAATCCTAATGCTAATTCTAAAGCCAACCCTAAGCCTAGCGTGACACCAACCTTAACTCTACCATAATCCTAAATCTATCGTAATGCCACCCCTAACTCTACAATATCCTTAACTCTGCCGTAACTCCCACCCTAACCCTATTGTAACACCAAGCCTAACTCTAGCGTAACACCAACCGTATCGCCAACCCTAACCCTACCGTGATACCAACCTTAACGCTACCATAACGCCAACCATAACCCTTCCACAACGCTAGCCCTAATTCTACCATAGCCCTAACCCAACTGTAACACCAACCCTAACCCAATTGTAACACCAACCCTAACTCTACTGTAACACCAGCCCTAACATTACTGTAATTGAACCTGTCCTCACCTATAGCTTTAATGCTTAACCTATCCCTGACCCTAACCCTAATACCAATCCTAATCCCATCCTTATCCATATTTTAGTGGTAAACTTAATTGTAGCCAGGCCTGGACTGGCCATCTGGCATATTGGGTTTTTTAAGGTTCCCAAAGTCCGGAGCAGATTTTTAATCCTAATCCTGCCCTGATATCCATAACCCTAGCGGACCTCCGAGCCCCAATGGCTGGCAGGACCTGGGCTGATGTGGGATGGTCATTGGAAAAGAACAAGATGTTGAGGTGCTGATAATGTTGCTTTTTTGATCTGATTAATGAAAGGGTTTGTGCAGAATTGCATATTTGTTTGCTGTGTAGTAGATGAAATATGTATCTGATGTAAGCAGTATGGATGAGATGGCATGCAAACGAGTGGCATACTGCATTTTGCAAAATTCCGACACGTGCTGCGCTATCCCACAAGGATACTGGAGCTACAACCAGAGATGAAGCTTGCGCAGAAATTTGTCAGATTTGTGGTGGAAACATAAGGTACGAAATATGTATTTTTTTCATTGATAGTTTTGCGGGGGTCAAGCTTCATCATTGGTTAATGTCTGGGTCAGGTGACTTTAGAGATGGTGATTGCAATATGTCTATGTGTGTATATGTATATGTGTGTATGTAGTACATGTTACGTTACAGGTCAAGTAGTCGGCTTGTAAACATATTCAGTACCTGCTGTAGAAATACGCAATTCAGACACATCCTAAGAGCTCTCGCTCCCTACTTCAGATATTTTATTGTCTTCAGAAGCGTTGTGACAGTGTGGCGTGATGGCTGTGGAGGTGGACAGCCTGAACAATCGCGCTTGCATGTTTAAAGCGGTACTGTAGTTTTGTCATAATATATGGAAGGAGACACATGACTACTGCTCTACTCTGCGTAGAATATCTAGAAGTTGACATGATTACTGTACTGCATGGAATATCTAGAATGTGACATGATTACTCCTCTGTGCAGAATATTAGGCAATATGGTTACTGCTCTGCTTTTTGTAGAATATCTTTAAGGAGGCATGATTACAGCTCTGCTCTGGGTAGAATATCTAGATAAAATATTTAATGGTCATGTTAGGGCTTACTGCCGCAGGTCTGCAAACCCAACTAGCACTCTTTATTTTTTTTCTTCAGCACAAGAGCACAATACAGAAAGCTTTTAAAAAGAAATGCTTGACTTTAGCTGAAATTGCTTTCATAATTTAGGGAGAGGCACGATTCAGGCTGCTAGCTCAATGCATTAAAAACCGATGGATTTCTTTTAAATGCTCTGCATGCCAGATGATCATCTTAAGGCTTCATGGAGGAATCGCCTGACATTGTAAATAACACATATTCCTTTGCTGGGCTTTGGTTCTGTTTTTGTTTTGCAGGAAAAGCTAACCATTGACATGAAGGGCGTATCGATTGTGGGGATGGGGGGTGGTGGTGGCTAACCCAAGCCCCCCCGCCCCCAAGCCCATCCTTGAACATGGCAAAAAAAGCTGAAGTGCTTTTCAGTGGTTTTTTTAGAGTGTCTATTAAAGTCACCGTCTGCGCTGCTTAAATTTACCGCTTCCCAGAAATTGGCATTGAAGGCATCCTTCACAGAGCTGCTTTTCGATGGTATGCTCTTTGCTTGTGAGGTTTTACTTATTCAAAAATGTCCTCAGGGCAGAAGAAATGATTGGTTATCACTGAACCAATCAGATTGAGAGGAGGTGGGTTCAAGCAACTAGAAGAGTCAGGACCCAGATATCTGATTTGGTTAGTCCTGCCTCTTCTAGTTGCTTGGATCCACCGCCCTACAATCTGATTGGTTATCTCTCTGAACCAATCATTTCTCCTTCTACCCTCAGAAAATTTCTGTGCAAGTAAAACTCACATGAGCGTACTCTTTCCACTGTGAAAAGCTGCCCTCCACGTAAAATTTAAAGAATATGTTTTTTCTATGTGTTGTTTTTCTATCGGGGAAAGGCCTTTTCTTTGTAGTCCAATCAACGTTAGTTTTACAATTTGGGCATTGTGTGGGCTCATGCAATTGGCTAATTGCACGTTAACTTTTGGTCTGTGCTGCGACTGGTTAGGAAGGTGGTAAAACGAGTGGAAAAAATATAGTTAATATAATTAAGTATAGCTGTGACCCTGGCTATCCACTTTTAACAATGTGGGATATGGAAGCCAGAGGAGAGGGGGATCCACGACGTAGCCAGATGAATGATGGAAGTGCCTACAGCTGACGCTCGTTTAGATGCAGATGCATCGCGTGGGAATCGTAACCCCGGAGCGGCGTGACGGGTGCTCATGATTGGCGGCGTGAGATGCCTGTGATGGAGGGCGCCTCCACAGGGGGATTTAAACCTGTCACTTCATCCTGGGTAATTATTTAAATAAAACTAACAAGCGTTTCCAATTAGCGAGGAAGGACAGCTCGTTGAGCTGGAAAAGATCTCTCTCTTTTTAACCTCCCCTCCCTCCCCAGGATTCTCCATCATTACGGATATCGCTAAGATAGTTAAGCCCACGGGTTTGTGCATATCGATGCTATCGGGGCAGGATTAGGGCAGCAGTGAGCCCCCTTTTATAATAAATAACGCGTACACCACATTGGCAGGTCCCAGCCATTCTGCTGACTCAGAATTCACCGCACGCCTGCTATTGATTTGTGGGGGGGGGAACAGTCTCTTTATTCCATTGCACTGGGGGGCCCATGGACCACGGCTGGTGGGCCCCTGGCAATAGGATCCAGCCAAATAGAGAAACAAGGCCATGCATCGGCCTCGCTGGACTCCAATCGATTTAACCGGGTTACTTCTGCCGCTGCTGGGTTTGTTAATTTGAGGTAAAATAAGTAGCTGGAGCCTCGTGTGAATTGCGTCTGGAATACCCTGGATGCTGTAGGAGAGAGGACTAGAGATGCCCAATATATTGGCTGACATATTGGCAATGGCCAACCTTTGTTAAAAATTAAGATATCGTCATTGGTCTGATGTGTCAGTCTTTACCGATATTTAAACATTATCATTATTCAAAGTTAGCAGCACCGGCACTTAAGACATAACTACTAAAATAATGGAGTTGATTACGACCCACTACGTGTTTCGAATTCATTATTAAATGAGGCCCACAGTTCGAGTTTTCTTTGTCCACTGAGAATAATGTTATTGTGCAAATCAGCACCATCGAATGTGGCTCAGAAGTTAGCCGGTTATCACAGTTACGATATTAATCATATTTCACAAAAACAAATCTGTTAACAGTATTGGGCCAACTTTCCACATGGCTACACCACTGACATCATCACACATCATCACAGAGACCACTGACGTAGACCTAAGCAGCTCGCAAACTGAGTGAAATAGTCTTTTTTCACAACTGCTTCACTAATAAAACTGATACAATCTTCACGGCATGATGTGAACAATGAATGAAACGTAAACAGTCATTATCATTCCACACAACAGACTCGTGTCATTAATGCTTGTCCAGAAGAGAAATGGATCACTAGTCTGATCTTAATTAGCTATATTAATTAGCTTTATTTTTCTGTCTGGGAAACCAAATCGACCAGAGTTGCATAGCTGCTTGAAACGGCCCTTTTAATTTGGAATGCCGTCGCGCGAATGACTGACGCGTCAGTGAAAATAAAGGGACGTGGCTCAGAGCCTTTGTGTCACAGCGTCGTTGCCGGCATATAGGTGATGACAGATTTGTTTTGGCGTGCAAAAATAACTGCGTAAATTACATGGCCCCACACGCATGGGCCTTGACAAGGTGACAAACTGTTTGTGGCATATCTAAATACATTCTGCGCTGCTTTTTTGATGGAATCACATAGCGTCCAGTTGCCGGAGGAGAATTCCCCCCATGGGATCTTTGACGAAGAGGTTTCCTGACTATGCTGGAATATAAAGGATGGATTTTTATATGGGATCAATGCATTGATATCGACTCAGATGGAAGGTGGCCTGCGAGTGGTTGCCATGACGCTTCATCATTCCCTGTGGCCTTTGTGTGCTAGCTTACTTAGAACAATAGGTACCATACATTACCACATTTCATAATAATGACATCTGTATCTTTTATTTACCATTTGTACAAGTACTGGTACATTGGAATTAATTTTTCACATTTCCCATCTTCCTCTCCTTTGTGAGAGTGAAGCTTGGGGTCCGAGTGCTGGTTCACCTCTGGAGCATTTTTAAGGGTCTCTGGGATGTGATTCTTCCGCCAAGCCTGTTCAACTTGACTGACGGATGGCGCGTGCACAGTGAGGGGATTCCTCCTGCTGCACGCGCTCATCCGGACTCGTCACGGACCTTAATAATGAAGTTATGCCCGCGGATGACAGGCGGCTGATGAGAGAGGCGACATCTGCCCCATGACTGAGGGAACTCTGAATAGTCCTGCCTGTTTCTGTTTGATTCGCTCAGTCGAAACTCGACAGTTAAGTTGTTTCCGACTGCTGCACTTGTCACTGTATGGGCAGATTTCGGATGAGTCCAGTACAAGTGGTGTGTGGTCTCTCTCACTTTCCTCCTCACTCGCATTTTTTAGATACTCTGTACGCTGTCTATTCCAAAATGCTGTTAACTGGGATCTCAGTTCAGTGACTGTTAAGTGATGCTGTCTCTGCTTCGGCCACAGGTGACTGTGACTTTGAGAAGTCTTACACCGCGTGTGGATATAGCCAAAGCAAAGATGATGACTTTGACTGGGAGCAGGCCAACACCAAAGAGCGGCCCTCACCCGACCCCTGGATGCCTTCAGGTTGGTTCCTTTATCATTTTTACCCATCTCATTGGTTGATTCTCTCTCCCTCTTCCTTACATTCTTAACATGGACTGACGCTGGGAAGAGGGAACCTCAAAGATGCAGAAGAACCTCTTGTTCACCAAAAGGAAGTACATGACTTGTAGTGCCCTGTGCTTTTTTACGTCCCTGTGGCTTATTCCCCTGCTTGAGTCTGGGTCTAGGAGCTAAAAAAATGAGGATAGCTGAGAAAATGAGAAGGTTTGTAACAGTACAGTGTGCTGAAGTCAGGCTCTGCTGCTACTGCAAAGTAATGAGTTTGGCCTTGGGGACGATGCACAGAATATTGTATGCAGCCAGCCATCGGCTTGTGAAAACCAATATTTGTCTTATTGTTGTACCTGATTCAATAGAAAGGGCAATTTCACAGCAGTGTAATTTAATTCATTTGAATCGCACTTGAAGTGAAAACGAACACTGCTTTTCATAACCAACAGGTCGAGCGGATTTATAATGGTGCATAATGTTGCCACATATGCAGGGGCCTTTAGATGGGCCCCAGTCCGGCCCTCATGACCGCTGCACCACTGGAATGCATCCGGTAATGCTCTTGAGGAACACGTGATTCAGTCTGTCGATCCTCTGCCACATTTTTATGCGATAAATACTACAGTGCGGCTCAATGACACCACTTCCCTGGAAATGTGACCTTTTGAGGACAGCGCGATTGCATGCTGCTACACTGTGTATGTGTGTGTGTGGGTCATGTATATATTACATTATGGGGACCAAATGTTCCCACAATGTGATTAAAAACCTGTTATTTTGATGTTGTAGGGACCACCTTTTTGATCCCCACAAGGGGACACTCAATTTTATATTATAATATCAATATAAATATAAATTATATCTGTGACAGCAATCAAAAACTAAAAATGCCAAAAGCCTTGTATTTTGTTTGGTTACTTATGGTTAAGGTTAGGGCTGGGTAGGGGTTAAGGTTGTAGTTGGTGGGATTAGTGTTTCCCATAGAAATAAATGGAGTCCCCACAAAGATATGAATGCAATTGCGTATAGTGGTGTCTGCATGTGCTTTTGCATGTATGATTTAGTGTCGGCATTTTCACAGATGGAAGCTCTGACTGAATCGCTTCATGAAGTACCTCTGAAGTCCACTTTAATTAAAGAATTCTTTCCATTACTCGTGTATCGGGATCCATTAAAATGTTTTCCCTGCATTTTCTATTCACTTTACAATCCGGTGGCTTGACGTCGCGTTGATTACTTTGCATTTGGTTCGAAATTAAGAGATATCACTGCCACGCTACGGACAGTGCCTGAGGAATTAGATTAATGGAAAAACACTTTTCTCGCATAACAAAGGTGATGCTGTAGACTAATGGATATTGTTTTCCTTTTAAATCTGATGGCTAATCACGCACAGGGAGATCACGCCCGGCCCCGCCGACAGAAGTAGAATTAATTAGGCAGACGCTGCTAATTTCAGACGAGCTGCGCAGGAGAGTTCAATGTGCACGCTGCTTGTTGAGGAGAAATTACCTGTCTGGGGAGGGGGGGCGGCGGTGTTTACGTTTCGGCAGGAATTGATTTATGTTGGTACACAAGGAGAGCCGCAAAGGTCAGTGCGCGGCTTGACAACCGTCTCTGACCTACAAATTCCTTCCGCCGGCGCGGCAGTGCCCTCCGGGGGGAGCACGTCAGCCTAAAGACCCACATTTGCATGGAAATGCGCTGGTGTATTCTCCCTGGGGGGGGGGGGGGGGCGC
>JAABNX020000117.1:424468-436290 GCA_015163995.2 Mormyrus lacerda | reverse complement strand
TGGGGGGGGGGGCTTTGCCATCTCTGTCACTGTCCGTAGTGTTCCTTCAGGTGGGGGGCATCCAGCTTGTCTCTGAGTTGTGGTACAGCTACTTTGCTGTAGCCCACAGGCTAATGGCAAATCAATAATTGCTGAAAGACTGAAACTTATACTTCTTTGTCCCGTCCCCCCCCCCCACTGCACAAAGCCTACAGGAGGTCAGTGGGGGTGGTTGTGTTGGTATGTGACCACGCTCCTCCCCTACCTCTATAGGATGGTCCTGTTGAGCCCATAGACATTAAAGATTCCAGCTAGGTTCCTAAAAATTTTGCTGATTTAAAAATCTAATTTATAGTGAATAATGGATAAATTGTGGCACAGCCTGTGGCTCAGTGGGCTAAGCCTGTGAACCCAGCCTCAGTACGTCTGCGGGTCCTTGAGCAAGGCCCTTAACCCCCAGCTCCCTGGGCGCCGCTACGGGTGGCTGCCCTTCGCAGCCAGCTTACTCTGCAAAGGACAACTTGGGGGCGTAAAGAGAATTTCCCCACGGGGATCAATACTGTTTCCATTATTATTATGATTCTGTGATAGATTGTAAAAAAAAATAAAAAATAAAATCCATAGATCCATCCATCCATCCATCCATCCATCTTCTTGGAAGAAATAAAAATAAAATAAGAAGTGAATTTTTGTGGGGATAAGAGGGCAGGCTGGTAATAAAGTGCTCTGGAGTGTTTGTGCCAAAGTAAATCCTGTCTCTAAATGCTGCACCAGGAGTGCAGGATACTTCCCTCTTTTTGATATTAGAACACAATTAAGGATCTCCAGGGCTCGCCTAGCACACTGTGCGGCCCGGGATGGACGTGCCATCCTGGGCAACTAACCAAGGTCAGCGCGGGCCACTTTGTCTGTGACCCGCGGAGGGTAATTGAAAACGGTGCCGTGCGTCTTCATTAGCGTACGGCCGTGAGAGCCCTGCGTTCTGCCTGGCATGCGCGCTGACCCACGTCCACACGCTGCCTGGTCGCAGTTTGGCTGTGACGGGGCGGGGCTGGGGGGGGGGGGCGCATACATGGTTTGGCTCTGAAGCCAGAGGAACTTCCAACAAGCAGAATTTTCATGGCCCCCCCACTGGATGGGCAAGGAATATAAGTAGTAATGTGCGGAAATAACGATGGAGGGTGTAGGGTTCAGAATTTCTTCCAGGCATCATGTTATGTTAACTATCCATCCATTCATCCATCCCAGGCACACATGCGCACCTTTACACACACAACCATATGCCATCAATAAATTAGAACCAGAAAATCATGTAGCTGCACGTCTTTGGACTGTGAGCTGCCACCTGACCATGCCACCCCCCCCAATTCCGCATGCCACCCCCCAGCCCTGGGGGTGTAAGGCCACCTCGTTGTCCCACTCTATTAAATGTCTTTGGCCATTTACCTCCATGTTCCTGTTACTAACGCTGCCCTGAGGCAGAATAGATCATACATGTTTGATTCCAATAATGCAGCAGTCATCTGTTGTAGCCTAAATACATCTTTGTTTATTTAACAGAGTCTTTCATCCAAAGTGACATGCGATTTGAGGAAGCAGGGTCTGATGGTGGACAGAGCAGTTGGGCATTATGGACTCAGGGTCCAAGCAATGAAATTGATCTGCTAACTGTGGGATGTGAACCAGCGACCTCCCGGTCACAGATAGGAGCGTATTACACCCCCCCCCCCATACCTTAATTAAATACCTTAATTCTTAATTAAATTTCTGTGATCTGTTCAAAATACAATATCATTTGCCCTGCATGCGTGGGTGTATGTAACTAATGGATTAACGGAACATATTAATTTGTTGCTTAATTAATATTTGCTCTAGCTTGTTGGCTTCCCTTTTATTTATCGCATGTCGGCGGTGAGGGGAAGTGCTGTTCGGGACATGGTGGAGGTCGTGTGACATTCACAGGGCGGAGTTTAGCGGAGTCTGCAGGAAACTGAAACACGGACGCCAAAAAGCAGGAAATGTTTTGTCAAGATGGGGCTGGGAGTGCAAGGGAGCAATCAGTGTGGGGGGGGGGGGGGCAGGCGGCTGAAGAGCATGTCTGTGCCCTTGACAAGAGGGGGGATGTTAATTCCCCCCGGGGAAGGAGAGAGTTGGAAAAGGACACGGGGCTACATTCCCAAATTAAGGAGACCGGAGAATGTTTTTCGTCTGGAATACTAAGCTGAGTGTTCGATCCTCTCGCCCTGATGAATAGCAACCATCTTCTCGCTCTGCTTCTTCCCAGTGAACACGCCTCATTTCCTGAACATGAAGGGTGTGGAGGTCAACGCAGGCCAGAGCGCCACCTTCCAGTGCACCGTCATCGGGCGCCATCAGGACGGCTACCGGCTCTGGCTGCAGGTGAAGCTCGCTCTCGCCCCCTGGCTGCGTAACGAGGCTCCTCTGCCCGTAGATGGTGCTACATTATTCAGCTTTTCCTAACGGTGAAATCGCATCTCCCATAACCCATAACTGCCTTATTTGATGCCTCCCCCCCAACCCCCAACATACACCCTGTGGTAGAAACCTCCCCCAGCCTCAGAGAGACCCTGCTCCTCGAGACCGGCCGTCTCTGAGGCTCAATAAGCGTCTGATCCTGAGATGGGGGCGGGGTTACGCGGCCCCATCCTGTCCGAGATACTCAGTCACGTTAACGAACACGTCCTCATTAACACCGAAGATAAAAACCCCAACATTAAATGGGGGGGGTCCCCTGGTAACTGTAATCCAGGATGGTTTCTAATGGATAAATGTTCCCCATCTGCTTATGCTGGGAGACGGCTGTGAGTATGTGCGTGCGTGTCTGTGCGTGCGTGTCTGTGTGGGTGTGTGTGTGTGTGTGTGTGTGCAGGTGTGTGTCTGCGTGTGAACATCTGTACACTGGAGATAAATGGATCAGCTCTCTATTGCAGGGACCGGCTGTGTGCTCAGACTAACGCAAAAACATGCATGTAGCCCATGATCACATTGATCACAGCATCCCACATACGTGCCGGAGCCGGGTCTTGAAATGAGATTCCGCTTCAATTATTTACATGGTAAAATAAAAATAAATATTGATCTGGGGGGGGGTTGAGGGTTTTCTTTTGTGCTCTTATTGATTTATTTCCCCCTTTTCGAGTCGTCGCTGACCTCTGTGCGTTGCCCTGGTGATAAAGCGGTCCCGCATTTCTCCCGGCAGCCGTAAACACAATGGCGTTTGAAGCTGACGGACCCCCCCCAGACGTCTTCGCCCAGGCCAGTGCTGGAGAGCTCCTTAATGGCCTGGGCCAGGACTGAATCCTGCTTGTCTCCCGTGTATAGGGCATCGGCGGTCGGGAGGCGCCCATGAAGTCGACGAAGCCCTGGAACAACCGCAAATTCATCGTGATGTTCGACGTGGAGAATACCACCAAGGGCGACTCAGGCCGCTACCGCTGCGCGGTGCACTCGGGCCGCGGAGTCGGGGTGTCCAGTTACAGTGAACTGACCGTCAAGCGTGAGTACAGGCCACGCTCGGGCCGTCTGACCCGGTCCACGGTGCATAATTCCCAGGCCCAGGACAAAATCATTTCAACGTCATGATGCCCTCCCCTGGGCCGATTTTGGCTCAGAAAAACCTCCGCAGTTGCCCCCCCCCCCAAGACAGTAAGCCGAGGCCCCTCCCCTTCGTTGTGCTCTTCACCCAAGAAGAACTGGACCTAAAGAAGTTAAGAGTGCAGCAAGTTATGCGGCTGGCGTCATTTAACCTCCCCGGATAGTGGAAGCCAGATCCTACAGCCATTTTAAAAGAATTTATGATGGATATTCTGCCTAAATCTTGTAGGGCTTCATTTTCAAATAGCCCACAGACTGCAGTAATGGCTGGCCATATTTCTGAGCCTCCATTTTCCCACAGCGCTATGAATCGAATTTACCGGCCGCAGTTTTGTCTCTCGGCCTCACTGTGATTGATAGGTTTAATCCCGTCTGGGCAGACAGCAGGCCGTCTCACACTCTGGCGCACGGGGGCCGTCCCTCCATCCGGTCGGCCACGGTAACCGCTCCCGTGTTCGCCGCTCACCTCCCAGCAACAGGCCGTGTCACGGCGGTTTCCACGGGCGACGTTTCTACCGTGTGATTGAGCACGTGCGATAAATCATCACGGGACAGCTGATGTCCTCCGTTTCCGTGTCAGATTGCAATTTAAGTTATGAAATATAATCGCAGGCCTCGCTGTTCCGAGACGCTGTAATTGGAATGAATTGCAGCGACACCTAATTCCCCACATTCAGCTAAATTGGGGGCTTCTTGATTTTTTATTTTTTTTTCTTTTCATTCCAGCCCCCAGCCCCCACCCCCTTTTTTTCTTCCCTTTAATGAAAAATCTTCGCGGGAGTGTTTTTAATCTTTCTGGTCGTCTCGGGCTTTGGGGTACTTTTTCTCGCCTCTAATTACGCGTCCCGGCTGATGGTTTGTTGGTGGGGCTCCGCATCTCCGTGGTGCCAAGGTCAGAATCGCCGCAGAAGGTGGGCGGAGCCACAGCCAATTCCCAGGGGCACTGAAGGTGACCTCTAGCCTTCCAAGGAGTGTAACTCTCAGGGTTTGTTTACAAGGAGCATCGCTGTGACTCTGGTCGTCTCTTGGGCTGATTCCGGCTACATTTTGGGGACCAGCTGGCTCACATCCCATCCCTCACACACATTAATCCTTTTAATGTCACTCGATGCACACAGAGCCAGTTCGAGATGCCTGCTGTTCGTTCTGTCAAGTAGCGTTTATTAACAGGGAAGAGGAAGTACAACCTCCGTGTTTTACCCATGGACACGTCGATGCTCCTCTCGAAATCCACGTGTGGCAATTGTTTTGAAATTCTCACACAAACAGGCTTCACGTGTGAGAATTGCAAATTCGATGCCCAGCGACGTCGCCGTTCCGGTCACCTGTCGACCACCGTAACAGAACTCGGGGAAGTGTGCACTCCTCTGTCTTATGTCCTGACTTGGAGTGGGAGGGGGCACCACCAGCAGGTGCTGCAAGGAGAACAGCTGCCCCCCGTGACCTCCTGCTATGTCAGCACCATGTGGCTAACCCCAGCCGGCTCTATCCGCAGCTGTGCCGACCCGGATGGCTTTGCACGCCCGCTCTGTCCCGCGTAACTGCGAATTTAAATAGAGGAACATCTGACACACCCATACACTCCCCTGTCCCGTCCCCTCCCCAAAAAGAAATTCGCCACAGAGATGTCTGCCACTGCCAGTGACCTGCACACAATTACAGGCCTCTGACATTCCTGCAAAGCCACTCTCAGCTTGAATTTATCTTTTGTTTACAAACAAAAAAGAGAAACCCAGACAAGGTTTCTGCACCATTATCATTTGTCTTGAATTGCTTGTTGAGTTTGCTAAATCCTCAGAGATTGTGTTTCTTTTAAGGGTTCTGGAGGTATTCCAGCAATGTAATTACAAACGGCTTTTGTGTATCTTTAAAGAGTCATTAATTTGCCCTGATTCCTAAGACCTCAAGGGGTCCTGTCAGTTTGCTTGTATTTTCTTACTTTGGCAGGTAAAATCTGAAAAGAATTTCAAAAAAGCGTATTTATGTGGAGGTCTTTGGCCAAAAGGCACAAGGAGCACTTTGGTCGGTATGCAGTGTTTGACGCAGAGTAACGCTCCAAAATGGAGCCGTCGCCTGCCGTGAATCTCTGAAGCACATGGTGGCAGAGTGAGGGGGTGTGGCTCTGCACGGACTCATTTCTCTCTCCGATGAAGCACCCCCACCCCCCCAACCCCTCCCCCGTCGACACATCGCCGGCAGTCATGCTCCTTTACCTCGGCCTAATCCGGCGACTCGTGTCGAACTGAGCAATTACCGTAACAGCAGATTCCTTTGTTCCCGTTTGGTCTCAGGTGCCTGACGCCCGTCTTGGTCTTCTCACCATGTCTGGCAAGGGCTGAGGGGTGGCAGGGGTGGGATTGGCTGTGGTGCGGTTGCTATAGGGGGTTGCTTGGTATATGGGCGCGCTGCCCAGATTTCTGGACGCTGCCCCTCCCACCCCAAATAGTTGTTTAAGCAGGCGCGTCCGAGAAGGACGCCAGATTAGCTAGTTCAGGAGAGGTGATGTTTGATTTAAGGCTCGGGGGGCAGGACTAATCCGAATTTAGGGATCTGCTAGGTGGGGTCAGGCAGGGATGGACATCTGCGGCTCCCTGACCTTCACCCGGGAAGGTGGGGGTGGGGGTACGTGATTTTGCTTCTGTGGGGGGGGGGCTAATTGTAAACATTCAACCAGCTAATAGCATTATTCTGTAATCTATGCTTTTAGCTAAATTTGCCTACCTTCAGCAGGAAGACTAACAGAGTTTGATGTACAATTTGTGTATGATGGCAAAAAAGATTAAGGTCTGTGATTCATGTGATCTGGTAATGGGGTGAAATTAAATTCCTTGGCTATAAGATTTCGGCGAGACGCTTGGCGATTTCTGTCGATGGATTAAGAAATACACGAGCGGGGAATCGATTCACGGCCGCTGAGCCAGGGGCCAACGTGAATGGCCTGTTACCTCCCTGAGCGCGGTAACACTGGTGCTGCGGTTGTTTTTGATGGTTCCTCTTTGCATTCGAGCAGTTTCCTGTACATACAGTAGGACCAGAATGTTTTCTGGATTTTTTATTTTTTTTTTCTTTATCCATCACTGTAGGTCTCACTCCCCTGATTTAATTAATCAGGTATGTAATCGAAGGGCTGTCTTAATCCGCTGCTAATTAAAAAGCACTCGGGAATTGTACCGACGACCCAGAGCTGGACAGTATGGAGGTTCCATTGCCAGTGATGGCCAGCCGGTTGTGGGGACGAGGACGTTTGGGGGTTGGGTGACCGCAGTAGAGAGACAACTCTGTCTGACCAATGGAACAGGAGACCTCAACAGCTCCAAAAGCTGGAAGAAAGTTTGCCAGGGGGCGAGGAAAAAAAATCCAAAACAAAACGGCGAACAGGAACAAAAGATCATTTACATGCTCGACAAGGGGGTGTGGGATCATTTACATGCTCGACAAGGGGGTGTGGGATCATTTACATAACAGAGAGAGTGTGTTTAATGTGTATGAATTCGCCTAATTGATTTTCAGCTTTAATGGGTCATTATCAAACAGTTTTGTAGAGACACAAAGAGCTCAGCGTAGCAGTTTTCAGTAAATGGGTCACGAGAGAAACGCCGCAAGACCTTAGGGTGGGAAGTAATGAATTCAGCGGCATTTCGAACTGATGGAGGTCAGGAAATTAATTGGTTTAGCTAGTCACCTCTAACATCTCTTCCATAACGTGACCTCGCGCCTCAAACAGCCTCATCCCCATAGCTATGTGCAGAGCTAATCACACAGTTGTTTAAATACGGCGTGTAGGATTTAACATTACAGGCCGTCAGAGCGAATGTTACATTAAGCCGGATCATTTTTATGCAGTTTGTTCACTCTCAGATGAGCATATTTCGGTTCAGTAAGTTCACGGCGCTATCAGAATATATTAATTGCTTTGTTTATCAGTTATGTCCTGTAAGTAGTGTTCGTTTCCTTTTTTCGTTGTAAACAAAAGACTTGCCGAAATTAATTAGCTCTTCACGTTTGAATTTGTTTGCCATGTAATTAAGTTTCTCGGCGAAGTCGGATCCTCACGCACCCGCGGTTCGTTTTGTCCCGCAGAGCCCCCGGTGCCCATCGCGCCCCCCCAGCTCACAGCCGTGGGCGCCACCTACCTGTGGATTCAGCTCAATGCCAACTCCATCAACGGCGACGGGCCCATCGTCGACAGGGAGGTGGAGTACCGCACCGTCTCGGGCAGCATGTACGACATGCAGCCCGTGGACCAGCCTACCCACAAGATCAGCCACCTGGACCCTGACACGGAGTACGAGATCAGTGTCCTGCTGACCCGGCCCTTGGAGGGGGGGACTGGGGCTCCGGGCCCTCCGCTCAGAGCCAGGACCAAATGTGCCAGTGAGTCATGGGGGGGGGGAGGCTGACTGAATGGATGGTTGGGTGGATCGATGGATCCTGTATACCCTCGGTCGAAAGCTTGTGTGATTAGTTTGATGAATGCTTTCCTACTGCTGTCCCATGGCTCGCAGTGCCAGGCTGGTCATCCAGTGCCGGTAATTGCTCACAGGGGACACGTGAGCTTTTGCCAGCGGTTGACCAGTAGCTACCACCAATGCATAGCGTGATCTCCTCTCAAACAGTACTCCAAAGGGTTCCAGTTTTGTGCTGGCAGGACGGTAGTGCCGTTCTGATGCCCCAGGGATGGCTCTCTGTATGCAGTTGTCAAGGAGAAACTCGCATCAGTCTGGTGTTTGCAATCATATTATAATGTTTATAATCGCAGCACTTTACGATCGAAAATATACATGTACAGTTGGCATGTTTAAAAGCTGTATGGCCACGTCAAGTGCCAGAAGCAGAATGAAAAGGTTTAATCTAAGGACATTCAGAAGTTAAACAGTTTCTATGCAAATATTTTTGTTAAGATTAGGTCTTTAGCTGCTTTTCTCCAAGGTTAGTGTGTTTTTTTTTTCCCCCTTTTCTTTAAACAATCCACAAATCAAAGCATTTAAGGCCTTGGCTGGGTGCTGTCGATGCTGGGTTATCTCAGCTCTATCCTTCGGCGAGTCCCAGAGAGACACACCAGGATGGTGCTGCAGCTACATAATTGCAGTCGCCGTGCTGAGAGTAACGGGCCGACGTCCCCCGCCTGAGCCAGTAATGGGGACGTGGTCGGCGGGGAGGATGGTTGGGAGGGCGGGGAAGTTATCAGCACGTATGACGCCGGAGCCCTGAGCTGCAGGCGAATGGCGAGTGATTATCCTCATAATTAACCGAGTGGATGGAGATCTATTTTCGAACAACTGCAGTTACCAGCCCCGACCAGCACCTCCAAGGATAAACGTTGCCTTTGCTCATTGCCTGATCGCTTTTGCGCTTTGTTTATCTGCAGAGCTGAGCCATTAGCGCATGACGGTGCATAATGCTGCTGGAGTCCAGTCTGTTTGCCTCACTTCTCTCCAGCCTCTAACCACATCTGCCCCTTAACAGCTTTGTTTACTACTTTAACGACTCTTTTTTTTTTTTTTTTTCCCCTGGCAAACAGTGACAGCCCCGGGGAAGCCGGTGGCCAGGGTGGATGGTTTGCTCCGGAAACTTCTACAGCTTGATCGGGCGTCGAGGCTGGGATCGTGTTCTAAAAACGCTCTTCTCTAATCAGAGCCGGGCGTCCGTCTCGAAAGATGTGGCCTGGTTGCTGCTCTGGCGGAGAGTCTGATAGGCTCCCCCGCTCTGGGAAGGATGCTCCTCGCTGTCCCGGGGATGGATCACCCTTTTGACAGGAACACCGGGCCCTAATTAGTCCTGCTGTACTCTACTGTACCAACCAGCCGCCCACCTGCTGTCCTCCCTACCCGTCACTTCCACTGAGTGCTGTAGTGGCTTCTAACACAGTATCAATCACCCAATAGAAAGCCTTCTTCCACAGCCGTGCCATTAATGGAGTGCATTCTGGGAGTTGTGGTACCCATCGGCGCTGACCACCGCGACTGACATATCGAGGGTGTCATTTTTATTTAACGTTATATTGAAACATGCATTTTATCGGATCAGCGTATCGATTTGTATCCCTTTAAGTGATTCGGTGGCTCTTTGACATCAGAGGATGGCCCCAGTGCCGCAGACGCTCTCCCGGAGACGGCGGGACGCGCCTGACAGCCATCGTAGCCATTAGCTGTGGCTCGGCAGGCTGCTGCGATCCCGTCCCCAGCGGGTGTTAAGCCGCCGTGGGTCCCGCCATCCGTTTGTGCCAAATTGGATGCAGCAGCAAAGTGTTTCAGAAATTGAAGACAAAGTGGCTTTCTCCCCCCCCCCCATTTTCTGAGCTGCGCTGAAGCAGTGTTGGAACTGACAGGCAGTTGGAGCATCGGTGCGGTTTTACATATGATGGTGTTATCACATTATCGCTTAGCCCTCCTGTGTGTGCTCTGTGCCTGAGAAGGGGGGGGGGGCTACCCTTTTTAACCGTATAACCCTGTCCCTTTCAAATATCACCCCTAAAATGCTTCCTTTCTAGCACCAATCGTGTTTGCGACCCGGAGAGAGTGTGTATTCTCACAAAATTCAATGAAGGTTCTATATGTGCGTCGGCCTGAAAAAAAAAAAAGAAAATGCAGAGTGCTTCATTGTCACAAGGAGAAACAGCATAAATTGAACTTGGTCTGATGCTGGAAGGTTACCGGAGCATCGCAAAAAAAAAAAAAGCTGTTTATCGTATTGAGTTTGAAGTGGAACGAAGCGCTGTTTGTTTCTCAAGGACACTGCAAAAAAAAAAAACAAAAATGCTTAAAGAGCCGCACCATTTGTGTGTGTGCATGCTCGTGTGCACATGAGTGTGTGTGTGTGTACTCCTAGTGTCTGTGCGCTTGTGTGTGTTTTTAAATCCTTTCAAGTTCTCATCCGGTCCCCTGATGCTGAAGATGGCAAACTTTCGTGCAGAGACCGTTTTGGTGGCAGGATAAACATGAGGGAAGAGAGAGGTGCCCTAAGCGCGGAAGCACCGGCAGCACAGAAGGTTCCGGAAGGAGCGACTGCTCGGGCGCGTGGTGGACAGAATGGCGTGCGGCTGGATAAATTAAGTTAGACAGGTTACCCCCGGTCTAATTATACCCCACGGACAGGAAGACATGACGGTGGGGGCCACAGGGAGGGAAATTGGACAAGCTGACGGGGTCACTTGTTCATCTTGGTATGAGCGTTTGGGCCCCGCCCCCCTGTGGCTTTCCACTGCCCCTGTCCGGTCCCATGTGCAAATGGGTTCTTCTTCATTGTCATTTAATAAACACAGAGAGCAGGGAAACGACCATCGAGGCGTTTTTCAATTAGGGAACCTGCATTTTCCTCATTTCTTAATTCACCGCCTCCACTCCACTCTCCTGAAAGCTTTCCACTTCATTTATTTCCCTGCTCGCCATTCTCCCTTCTCACTGCTCCTCTCACACTGTTTACCTTCCCGAGGAGGCGCTCATACTAACCTCACTTGATGATACAGAGTATTTTTTTTTCCCGCTGCCGTTTCTCTGAGGCATATTACGCTATTTGCCTCGATTTCTCCAAGCGTCCTGCCCTCCTAAGGTACAACAGGCTTCCCCACTGAGATTTCAGCAGCGAGAGCCAGCTGCCTGCTTTATTTATGCTGCCGTGCAGGATACCTGTCATATGCTCTGATATGCCACAGTATATGATGACGTCATGATTCAGTAACGGTATCACGGCATCAGGAGCGGATACAGGGGCGGGGCCTCAGGGCCTCAGCTGAAGGCCGATTGGCCCTCAGAGTGCTCCCTGTGTGTCAGTTGGAGATTCAAAATGTATCATTGCCTCAAGATAAGATTGGCCCTTCTGTATGAATTATGGCCCCTCTTATGCCCTGCACCTTAAGAAATCCTAGAATCGACCCCTGCAAAGACTTTTATCTAGCCTCTCCCTGCATCTGAGTGACCGGAGGTAGCTGCGGACAGGAAAAGACATCCTGATTTCCTGCAGAAATTCTCCCCCGGGCGCGTCTGTTCCCTGCCTTGCCACGTTCCTCCCAGCAGGCAAATTAAATATGATGATCCTGCTGGAAAGGAAACACTAAATCTCAGATCGGAAATAAACGGGGAGAGAAAATATGCGGGAAGTCACCTTGGAGAAAGGCGACGTCTCTCTCATGGAAAAGGATTGGCGGCGAGAGTGGATAGAAAGTGTGTGTGTGTGTGTCCTTTCCAAAAAAAAAAAATATCCATAAAAAAACCATCCATATCCAGCATCTT
>JAABNX020000117.1:400119-419950 GCA_015163995.2 Mormyrus lacerda | reverse complement strand
GATGATGATGATAGTGGTGATGGTGATAATAGTGGTGATGATGGTGATGATGATGATAATAGTGGTGATGATGGTGCTGATGATGATGATAGTGGTGATGGTGATAATAGTGGTGATGATGGTGATGATTATGATAATAGTGGTGATGATGGTGCTGATGATGATGATGATGATGATGATGATAGTAGTGATGATGGTGATGGTGATGATGATGATAGTGGTGATGGTGATAATAGTGGTGATGATGGTGATGATGATGATAATAGTGGTGATGATGATGATGATGATGATGATGATGATGATAGTAGTGATGATGGTGATGGTGATGATGATGATAGTGGTGATGGTGGTGCTGATGATACAGAGGCAGAACATCCAGAACCCCCAGTCTTTGCTCGGCCATGGTGCTGTCCCCAAGCCGGTTCCATTTCCCGCTGAGTATGCTGGCTTCCACAGGGGCCCCTGTCAGATAAAGTGGGCCCCGTTAATAAACTGCCAGGCTCCACTGAGTAACGGCTTGCAGCTTCGAAGTGCCAGCCCCCCCTTCCCGTTTAGGGCCACTGGGGATTTAATGGGATCCTTCCGTTTCACTGCGGGATTTACTGCCATCCCCAGCTGCTCAACGCCAGACCTTTAACTGAAGTGTGGCCTGTTACCTGCTTCATTTTTTATTCTCTATATATATTTTTTATTTCCGCTGAAGTCAGTTATGCCCCCCCCCCAGTTAACTTCATTGAATCTCTGCTAAGCAGCACCCTGTAGCCCCTTTGTAGGCGCGGCCCTTTGGGGGGAGTGAGTGAGGGTCCCACGTCCCCAGCCCACCCTCATCCCTCCACGCCAGTCCCCACCTATCTCCAGTTAGACAGGCACCACATTCCCATTTTCGTTCCTGGTTACTGTGGTGACACTGCTTCCTTCCTCATCCCACCTCCCACTCCGTCTCATTTTCCTAAAGGGGAAAATGTCCTGTTCCGCCCGGCGCTGTTTATTCAGATGCATCGGACCGGGTCCTGACACCAAGGCAGCCCGGGCATAATCTGGGCCGTCTCCTGCAGTTTAAAGCGTGACACCTCCTCGGTCACCCCTGAATCGTGGCTCCTGCCCCCCCGCCTCCTCCGGCACGCCTCCTCTGAATTCACACTTTACTGCCTCCTGACACTTCAAGTTGCCCCCCCACCTAATTAGATTTCCCTGCCTGGCCACCCCACGCCCCCCTCCTCAGGCCTTTCGTGTGGCCTGCCGCTCGTGGAGTGCGGTTGCCAGATAGTTCCAGAAATAGACGCTTTTAAAACTCTCATTTTCCGCTTCTGCCCCTGAAAGGTAGCGAGTAAAGAGGGACGACGTGTGACAGATGACTTTTTTTTCACCTCCCTACTTTTGTGCAGCAATCGTTGAGCCTCCGAGATCGGTTGTGTAAATAGTTCTATTGTGTAAATAGTTCTATTGTGGAGTGCGGCCCGGCCTCCCTTCTCTCTGTGATCGTCCCGCTTACGGCGATTCGTCCATCTCCACGCTTCGTTTTTGGACCCGTTAATTATTTTAATAGCTGCTGACCCCATACAAAGGGAGACGAGCGATGCTGAAGCAGAGGGACAGGGCGCCTGTACGTGACGCACTCGCTCCCAGGTGGGGATGTGAATATATTATCATCGTGGCTGATATGAAAGCCTCGCGTGAGTAATTGATCTCGATTCCACGGCCCTCTCGGCTCGCTCTCCTTCATTTATCGCTCTTTGATGCTTGGCGACAGAGCGCTTTCCCTACCTTATCTTTGTGTGCACTGTGTCCTTGGTTATTTGTTTTAGACCAATGCTCCTTGCTTTCTCGGCGGTGGGGGGGGAGGGGGGAGGGACTTACTTTTGAAACTACGCAGAGCTACAGATGCATACAGTCTCGAGCGATTCTTCTCGTGAAGTTCTGGACCCCTGGTAGCATTTTCCTTTATATTACTTTATGTTTGATAAAACTGTATCTCTTAGTAGGTACAGTTGTTGTGTTTGAATCAGATGGAATGTTAAATGAATATCAAATATCTTGATTTGAAGCTTCTATTGGTTTTCAGTCTGTATGCCCATACTGGCTACATTGGCTGTGAGACAAAACATTCGTACAAAACCTTATTTTAACAGAGATTCATTCAGCGACAGTCAATTATTGACACTCTTGTCACTGTGTATACAGTCGTTCATTGGATTTTATAAGCTTTTGTTGTCACAAACTGCGCCAAGGTCAAAGTTTGGTCAGTAGGACACAGGAAGCGCCAAGAGCTGCCTTTGTTTTGAATGTGCAAAGGATGGCTTTTCCAGATTCCGCTGACCTTCTCAACAATGCGGGACTGAGAGCGGCCTAGTGTTAATGGAGGTAGGCCGGGGGTGTTTATCAATACCAGGAATGCAAAGAACATACTTGTGTTTTTGGCAAGAGTGGTCTTGAAAATTTGCCTACCGAGAACAAACTTAGGAAAAGATGAATCATGGAATTGTTCTCATTTGGCAAGAGTGCAACCGATGTATCCTTGATATATGAGGTGGGGCAAGAACGACGTCTGGGGATTTTTGCCGTCCTCTGTACTTGTGTATTGGGATGGTAATTCGGCAGTGGAAGATGACATCAAATGGGTTTGTGGAAACGGGAGTAGAGTGAAGTACACATGTTGATAAACACCATGGGTTAATAACCACAGTCATGACGACATGGGCTTTAGGCTTTGGTTGATGGCCCCAAAGGGCTTCCGATGTCATATCCTGGACCCTGGTTTTTCACCAGAGCCGCTCCACGGGCATCATGGGTACATTTGTAAACCTGAACGGGTGAAGCTGTAAGCGTCTTTGTTTCAGGTAAGCTGCCAGGCCCCGGGACAGGTGCCTCACCGTGACTGATCCCGCTTGGACCTTTAATGTGGGGCCCGGTGCGAACCTGCAGAGAGTGACCGCAGGGGTGACGGGTGTGTGAGACTGGTATGGCAAGGGGCAGGAACCCCAAGGGGGGGGATCTTTAGATGGGGGGGTGGCTGTTATCCTTCACACACACTGTCTCTTTAATCTTCTGATTGGTCTCACAATACCTTCTGGGGCCTCATGTAGCTGTTTAATTATCTTTATTAAAGTGCGACGGAGATCAAATGTGCATGTCACCCCCCCAGTCCTCGGGTCTGCTACCTTTTGTTTGGTTGTCATGTTATCCCCGCCCCCACTCTTCAGCTTGCGACTCAAGGTGTCCTGCGGGCTAAAGATGCTGTGTTTTTGTTTTTCGATCCGGTTTCACAGTCCTGAGAAGCCACACTGATTTTTTTTTTTTTTTTTTTTCGGGTTCCATTTCAAAGTGAGTAAACTTCCGTTCAAACTGCACAATGAGCCAATGAGCCGGGAAGTTCCGGCCCATCTCCGCCGGTGGAGGCTAAGTCCCACCCAAAGGTGTCATGGCTGTCAAGACAGAGACAGGACTGGAGGTGCTTAGAAGCGAGTCTGGCCTTTCTATTAAAGGCTTCCCACTGTATCATGGGCCCTTCATTCCCGATTATGCAGTGGCTCATTAGCTTGGGACAGGAGCGTGTAACGTCCTTAACGATTCACCCAGCGCCCGGTCGCTGACGGGTGGTGGGAGGATGGGGCTGGCAACTGCAGCCCATTGCGGGTGGCCTGAGGGGTTGGTGTGTCATGATTAGTTGGTCATGGTTCCGACACGCAAGGTGGTGGTGATGTGTAGGTCCGACGGGAGGGGGCGGCCTGTTTAGGGGGGTGCTGTGGAGGTGGGAGTGCGGGGGCTGTGTGGTTTAACTGTGAAAGGTGTCTTCATCACATCGGTGTGTTGGTCAGTCTCTCTGTATCCCTCATCACTCTCTCTTTCTCTCTCTCTCTGTCCTGGGTTTTGTTCCTCTCAGTTTGACTCACTGCTTTGTTTATGTGTGAATCGCTAGCCCCATTAACCTCTTTGCTTTGACTTTGTTACCTTTCACATGCAGTCCTTTGGTTAGTCTATATTTTCCAGTTGACTCTTTAACTTCATGGAGTCAGGAGTTTGGCTTGTGGGTCATCATTAAATAGTGATGCTGTGGTCCCATAAAGCAGTGTTTTTCCAATTCAGTCCTTGGGGACCCTCAGACAGTCCACTTTTTTGCTCTCTCTCAGCTCCTTGCCAATCAAGGACATAGAATACATGGTACAAGTATATTGGGAGGGAGCAAAAATATAGACCATCCAGGGGTCCCAGGGCACTGGGTTGAGAAATACTGCCATAAGAAGTCAAGGGGTGAGATTTTGCTCAAGGCTTATTGTCTTGTGTTGGAGAACCTGTGCTCTGTGAGGGCAGAGCAAGGTTCTGATGGTCATGATTGGTCAGTGGCCAAAAGGCGGGGCCTGTTTCTGTGGAATCCTCCAATAAGGTCCCAGAGTGAAGCCTCTCATTGCACCCTAAGAATGGCAGTTCAAAAAAGATCCGACCAGGGGTGTAATACTTAGGATAACTCAGAGCAGAAACAGTCCTTAAAATTCTTTCCATAATCTTAGTGTGTATTCTGGAATATTCCTGAAATCTTTGGTATCTTCAGACCTCTCTGTGACATTAGCATTGCTCAGATCATTTATGTAGTGTTAGTATTAAAATCGGGGATTTGTTTAACTTTCATGCTATGGATGATTAGTCCACCTAACCATGTTGTCCAGAAAGTGCTTTCTGGCAGTTTGATATAAAAACAACATGACATGCTAAACAATCCGTGTAAAGTGCTCTTTTAATGTTTATGGTGATTGTCCATTGAGCATTGGACTAATGAGTCAGCCCTTGATGACCATGAAAATGGGGCAGCTGGAATGCGTGGACTCATCGCCGAACAGCAAACAGCAGCCGGAAAGCGTGCAAGCAGACAGTCCTCGAACAGAAATCAAGAACTTGCCATCTGTTTGTGGGAAGTGCTTTTGTAAACAAAAGCAAGCATGCAGTCTGTTGTGAGCGGATTCCGGTCGTGGCATCTCTCTTACTATAAGACCGCTCTCGCACGCACGCACACAGCTTCTCTCTCTCTGCCTGACCATTATTAACATCTTGCATCATTTGCCCCTTTCCTCATTCTGTTAATCGAGAAGCACGTCCAGCATGTGGACAACGGATTTCATGAACCGATTTGGTTCCTGCCTCATCCTGGCGACTGTCGCTGGCAGACGGGAACGGAGCCGCGACCGTGAATATTTAATGATGCCGCTGTAGCTAAAGGCTATTGAGATTCACTCGAATCGATGCCTTGGCTGACTTTCGCCGCTCTGCGTTCAGCTTGTCGTACCTGCCGAGCATTTATTAAACGTGAATATCGAGGATGGCAGGGCTTCCTACCCACAATTGTAATATTAAACATTGATGCCGGAATCTTCCGACCGTCGCCCGCCAGTGTCTGTGTGGGAACGAGCTCCGACAGAAGGTAATAGGTGGTAAAGCGTTGACTTCCATGGAGAGAGACTGCCAGCTGAACCTGAGATGGAAATTGATTCCATTATTGTTCTGGCAAGTATTCTGAAAGGGGTGTAGCGTGGGGACAGCAGGACTGCTATGTTAGATGTTATGGGCAGTGGTCATGGTCTGTGGGGGCCAAGGTCTGCCTGGATCAAGGGGGGGTATAGCTGAGGATCTGATGCATTAAAATGTTTGGTTGTGGAGGCTCCAAGCCTTTTTATTGCTGATCTCCAGACCTTCCTGACAGTGCGGGTTCTCTGTCTAAGAAGAGCAGTTTTGCTCACTTGTGCATGCATCCGATCGTGACCTATCCTTCCATCTCTACCAGCCCCTTGTTTGAGTCTCCATCATGAAGAAAATGGCGATCTGTGTGTTGCACTGCATGATGCCTGAAATTCTATGATGGCCAAATGAAAACGTTGCTTTATTTGCCATTTGTACAAGTATGAGTACAGGGTCTGCTATTTATTGGGCATTTTTTGGGGTTTTTGGGGACAGGATTCGAACCGACAATCTTCCGATCATGGTCACCGAGGCCTAACACACTGGGCCACACATTGGCTGCCATGCTTGTCGTGACCGTCACTAAGCAGGCGTCTCCCTGCCCCTTCCCCCCCCCCAGAGCCAATGCATGGGCCCAAGAAGCTGGAGGTGGTGGACATCCAGTCCAAGCAGGTGACCCTGCGCTGGGAGGCCTTCGGTTACAACGTGACGCGCTGCCACAGCTACAACCTGACGGTGCAGTATCGCTACCGTATCGGCGCCAAGGAGGAGATGCGCGAGGAGGTGTGCTACGACACGCGGAGCCCCACCCCCCAGCACAGTATGCGCAACCTGCCGCCCTATACCAACATCAGCGTGCGGCTGGTGCTTCGCAACCCGGAGGGCATCCGCGAGAGCCTCGAGCTGGCGTTCCAGACAGATGAGGACGGTGAGGCCCCGCCCCCCACCTGCTCACCCCGCCCCCCTCACCCACACCCTCATCCCCTCGCCCCTTATGGCAAGTCGTGGGACGAGGAACTATCCCTTTGAATAATACAGCCACTGGCGGCCTGCCAGCACGGCCATTGTGACATTTTACAAAGTAAATTTCACACTCGCTGCAGTTGTGCGTCTTTGAAATATAGTGTGGAATCGAGTTTCTGCAGTTTTTAGCTTTACTGGAAGAATTTTATCCCCCCTCTAAATCTATTGAAATAGAGTATTTTTGTAAATGAATACAGCAATTTTTATATATACTTTTTTCTCATTTGGGAAAAACCTAAGACATCCGAAAGGAATGACATGATCTTTGTCTGTCTGTCTGATCATTTGGGCTGCTAAACAGCAGCTCTAAAAGAGCGCAGATAAAGGGATGCCTGCCCCCACAGCCCCTTCCCATAATGCCCTGGGTGAACGTGAGCAGATATTCAGCCTGTGTTTTGGCTGTCACTGCATTCCAGTACCGCAGGCGCTTTGACCATTTTAGGATGGCAACGTCTGGCTCGGGCTGCAGGTAGTTTTTCGGTTGCATCCCAGGGGCTGGATGAACGGAGCGGGGGCTGGCCTGTAGCCTGAGAACACCCCCCATCTCATTTACAGACAAAAGGGGGCGCTTTGTAGGTGTGCCGCTAAAATTTATGCAAACAGACCAAAAGCTGAAATTTCCCCCAGGACTGCAGCCAAACACCTACCAGAGCTGTCCTTATTACTTTTCATTTATTTTTAATGTTTCACACTTTATGTTTTATTTATTTCACAGCATCTGCTTGTTTTTTTATTGTTCCCTTCTGAGCAGGCGTGCCCTGGGTGGGCGCTGGATGGACACACACTAACTCACTTTGCCACATCTGGGCTTTTCTGTGTGTTGGGTTGACACCTTCCTGCATCCAGCTGCCATGATACCCCTGTGTGCTGATAGTCCTGTGTCCCTCCCCCACCCCCCCCCGCTCAGTCCCAGGAGCAGTGTCACTGGACTCCATTCAGAGCAGCACCTATGAGGAGAAGATCGCCCTCCGGTGGCGGGAGCCCGCGCAGACGTACGGCATCATCACACAGTACGAGGTGAGCTGCCGGGGGCGGACAGCCTGAATTACCCCCCAAAGACACATACTCGATGGATCCCAAGGGGATTCTGACTTCACAGAGTAAATGTTCAGCTTGTGATGTGTCTAGGGGAAGGTGTTTGATGACAGTTTTGCCTGTTCCAACAAGCCTTTTGTCTTTAGACATTTTGACATAACCTTGCTGTTATACGTGAAATCCCGAACGAAATATCTGAATAACAGTTCTACGGCAGAGCAGGTTAGTTTTCCGAAACAGATGGTCTCTGAATCTTTCCAGTCGTTGTATGTACTTTGTGGCAAGGTACAGATTGCTGTTTTTCGCAGTCTTGCAGGATCTGGTAACAGGAAGTCAGACTCTTTGATTTGACAGTGTCAGAGCTTTCAAAATGTGAAGCTTCTGACAGAAGCTCTTATCAAAAAGATGCTTAAAGCCATTTTTCTCTGACCTAAAATCTTTCATGGGCCGCATCCATTTCCCTTTACCTACTTTACCTAGTTTTGGTTTATATAGAATTTATTCTTGAAGATGACTACAGTAAATTAATTAGTTAAACAGGCACGCACAAACTGCTGTTTATCTCTCCGTGGAACCACAAAATTCATAATTCATAATTTAGTACATGCCCATCAACGTGCTCATTAATCATCGTCTCGGCCTCGGAGCTTGCCGGGCCTGTCCGCCGAGCTGTCGCGTGGCACCGTCACAGGCAGACGTGCTGTCATCCTGTCGACTTACCCCACCGAAGCCTCGCCGCGTGGTGGACGGGGGGGGGGGGGCCGCTCCGGGCCTCCCCACTTCCGCATGCCGCCAGCCATTTTTCAAATCACCATCCAGCAACGTTCATTGTTTCGTTGATTTCTCCTTTATTCACCTTCTTTTTTTTTTGTTGTCTCGATCAAATTATCATGTCACGGATTTGATGGGTTATTATTTAAGTGACATTTATTTATTTATTTATTTATTTTTGCATTTTCCCGAAGAGCATTAGCACTGTAACTTCCGACAAACCCATCTGTGTGTACATACTGTATAATATTGTATAGTGACATAATATTGGGTAACATTTTACATTAAGTGCACCTTCATAATGCATTCATAGAACATTCATAAGCAGCAGGTAAATAGACCTTAACACGCTAACATACATGAATTGCTTTAATATGCTTGAAGGTGCAGTTAATGTAAAGCATCACCAGACACTGTGCTATTTATTTGTATATAATATATTTTTATATATGACATAAAATCTTTTTCTGGCCCATATTATGAACGTGTGCCGAATTTTGTAAGGAAAAGGCTTCGTATTACATCAGCAGCCTCAGCTTCCCCCTCCCGGCCCAGTCTCTCCCATATCGTCACCAGACTGGCACCGTACTCAGGGCGATCACTCGGTACCCCCCACACCCCGTGTCCCGTGATGGGGGGGTTGGGTCGAGATGGTAAATGCACTTCCCTAGTGCGGAATAATGGAGGAGCCCGGGGAATTTCACACCCGACGAGTTTGAGCTGCGCTCATCTCAGGCGCCCATTGTACTTTTTAATTGGAATCAAAATGGAATAATAGAGGCTGTCTATTACAAGGAGAATGATTCGTTTAAAGAAAGCTTTTTAGGGAGATGAAGTTATAACCAGGGGAAATGCTTGTGCGTGCGTACCTCACCAATCCCAGCATCCGCAACAGCAGCCCGCTGATGCCAACCAAGATGGCGCCGGTGTTGATCCACAGCTGGGGGGGGGGCGGGGGTGGGTACTGACAGCCATGGGATGCATCATTTATGAGCGCGTCGCTCCTGAAGTACAGGTGTGGGACAGGCTGTTGTATACATGTATTTGTGTCGTCATCAGCGCTGAGTCTTTGCTCCATATTTGCTGTGAATCATCTGTACACAGTGCTGATTCCCTACGTTTTAACCTCCTGGACGCCTGCCTTTTCTCCTCCACAGATCTCCTACAAAGCCGTCAGCTCTTTTGACCCCGAGCTCAGCCTGTCTAATCAGAGTGGAAAGGTGTTCAAGCTCAGCAATGAGACCTCCCACATGTTCCTCGGCCTTTACCCTGGCTCCACCTACGCCTTCACTATCAGAGCCAGCACCGTCAAAGGCTATGGGCTGCCGGTGACGACCCAGTGCACTACCAAGATTTCCGGTGAGCTCCAAAGTGGGAAGAGGGTGGAACATCTCGCATGTAGATCGCCCACCATTGGATAAACCTCTGTTTTTAGACCACTGCCGTGTATAACCCACATATAATTTCCTTGTCGAGAACAATGTTTTGGTTTTGTACCTTTAAATCACGTTTAGCATTAATTCCAATTTTAGATTTAATGCCCTAATTGTAATGGGTGACCTGTGCCAGCATGGATTTTATTGTGGGGCCATTTAATGAGGTGCTGGGTGTGTAGCTCTGAGGGAAGAGGTCTCTCCTCCAAGCCAATTTGACTCCCTCCGGCAGCTCCCAGCATGCCCGGCTACGATCAGGAGACACCTCTGAATCAGACGGACAGCACGGTGACAGTCATGCTGAAGCCGGCTCAGAGCCGCGGGGCGCCAGTCAGGTATGGCTTTCCGGGGCTGGAGCCCACCCCCCAGCGCGCGTGCACACACACACGCTCTCTCTCACACACACACACACACACGCACACAGACATGCACATGCTCTCTCTCTCTGTCTTTCAGAACCAGTGATGGCCGATTCACTGCAAAGGCATAGTCACTGATGTTTTGACACACATTCTCTTCTCTCCTTCTTCCCTTTTCTTCTCTTCTCCTTCTTTTACCTTTGCTTCTCTTCCCTTCTTGTTCTGTTCTCTCCTTCTTCTCTTCTCTTTTCATCTCTTCCCCTTCTCTTACCTTTGCTTTTCTTCCATTCTTGTTCTGTTCTCTCCTTCTCTTCTTCTCTTCTCCTTCTCTTACCTTTGCTTCTCTTCCGTTCTTGTTCTGTTCTCTCCTTCTCTTCTTCTCTTCTCCTTCTCTTACCTTTGCTTCTCTTCCCTTCTTGTTCTCTTCTCTTCTCCTCTGTCATTTCCTTCTCCCCCTCCCCGCTTATTGTTTGCACGTTCGATCCCTACGGAGGGACCTTGGCCTTTGATGCCAAGAACAAAAAACCGCAGAGCCCAAAGCTCGCATCAGGACCCTCTGGCTCATCCACTCGCTCCTTCCGGCTCGGCCTTTTGACCGTGCCGATCCCGCGTGCCTCCATGTTCATTAGTAAGCGTAATAGAGCTAAACTTCTCTGCAGTGGTGATTTAATTTTATTTTTTTTGGCAGAGCTAACATCGGCGTTCCCGCTAACCACTGGCTGCGGGGACTGAAGTTGGGATCGATCGTTCCTGCCAAATCGCTTGTCTCCCCCTCTGGCGCCGTTTATTAATCATTGATTTGCAATTCTTGAGAAATGATGTCTAAAAAATGCACATGTATTATTTTTCTGGCAGAGCTGTTGGCCTAGTCCGGCAGCATAGTCCGGTGGTAACCCGGCTCCAGAACTGGCAGTTAGCCCCACTCCTCTGTTCCAAGTCGATGATTAAGGGTCATTTTGTCTGAGCTCCTGTGTTGCTCCTCGACTTCTTTGGCCATGAACTTCCACACCACCTCGCTTTTTAACGTTCCCAAGCCCACCAGTTTCTCAGATGCCTGCAGTGACCTTTCACTGCCTCCTAAACTCTAGTTAGAATAAATAAATGATCTTGTAGCAAGCCTACATCAAACAATGCTTCAGGTCAGCTTCTGCTCCTCATTCATGCAAATGTAGGTTTAATAGAAATCACCCCCCAGGCTCCTAATGACCTAAAACGTGTTGATAAACACAGCAGTCTATCATGTGTTCATCATTTCTTAATGCTATGACATTAGCAAGTTTGATCAGCCGTTGGCTGGTGCGTTGACCAGCTATAATTAGTTTCCTTAAAAACAAAAGCACACATACAAGTTAGATTAAGGAAGGTTCAGTTTGAGGTCTTTTTGTGGTCTACAATTCTTTAGCTCTTCGTGGCTTTAATTAGCATATTGTAAGCAATTAGTACCCTGCGTTACTTGACGTGCCGTGTCTTCCTTACCGTTAAATGCTTTGTTAGACTACGCTTTTAGAGTTGGGCTTGTTTTTCATTTGAACTCAGTTCAAATAATAAAATATTTTTTTTGTTAATAGGCAGCATTGTGCACGTGACACGCAAATATCGGAGGCGATAATGCGTTTAGACTTTCATGGGATTAAAAAGACCAAATAAATTCATTTTTAGCGCTTAAAGGTCAGTTGGTATTACTTGACATTTTCATAAGCATATCGACACGCCCTAGAAAATAATTTATGTTGCTCTTATGATTATAATTTAGTATTAAGTTTGGGGTAGATGCTAAGGGTCGCTGACTCATCTCTTGCAGACTCTAAATCAGACGCGTCTAATTGGCGTTCAAAGGCCAGTTAAGCAGGGGGTGATGGTGGGGGTTTGCGGTTTGCTGTGGGGGGGGGGGACTGAAGTTTCATCTAGCAAACTGGCGGTTGGTTATGTACTGCAGAGTTTGGTATGAGAATTCTCCTATTTCATGAGTAAAGGACTATAGGTGATCCTATGGTGAATGTGAACGGTGAACAGGGTGATTTGGTCATGTGGTACCTGCGAATGGTGATGTCACATTGAAAAGTCATGTGACATGTAAACACGGGTGACCTCATGAAGTGGGCCTACTCCCCCCGTACAGATACATGGGGAGACGTGGCAGAGGAGATTCGGGAGTTTAAATATCTGATGTTTGGCTGTGATATGCAGAAGAACAACGAGAATGTCAGCGTCATCAGAAATGAGGAGATATGTAGGAGTTCCTCGGCGCATGATCTCATGACCCATTTGTCAGCTTTGTTTTCACCTTCAGTATGCTGACATTTAATATAAATGAACTTTAGTAATTATTTTTAAAAATGGCCTGGCGCAGATGTGGAGGGTAATCTGCAGAGACATTGTGTCTTTCTCCAAGGGTTGTTTTCATGTCGGCTTTTGCTTTAAGACGACTGACTGTTCATATCTCCGTCACATCCAGTTATGCTAATTTTTGCCATCTTCAGAAACTCTTTCTTCGCACCCGGAGCCGATGGGGGTGCTGTTCACACAGTACTGGTCGTTCACCCCTTTTTTTTCTTTACTTAGGCAATGAGCCGGATCATCTCTCAAAGGAAAAAAATTATCCACACACCTGCGCACACAATTCAGCATGGGACCCATCCCGTTAATAACGTCCTAATTAGCCAGCAGCTCACCCCGCTAAACCCCTCCTTGTTTGACATCTTTTTTTAAGTTGTACCAGCATAATAAATATGGGTTCTCCTACTGAAACAACTGTCAGACATTTTTTCCATGCAGTAATCAATACTTCCCGTATGGCAAGGAAGGGCGGGGCATTTGGAGGCGGGGCATTAGGCCTGTGCTCCCACACGATTGTCCAAATGCATCAAGGCACACTTAGGTTTCCCAAAAAGGGAAACCCCATAGAGTAGGTTGTACTTGATGTCAGATAGTGACAGAAACCCTAAAATGTGCACAATCCGAAGTTGAGGAGCTGGGCATGGACAGTGGTCCGAACGTGAACCGGGCCCTCTGCTGATCCAGCCTTCAGTGGAGTGCCAGGATAATGGAAACCATGAGAATGAAGTCTCTGGAATTAGGGGGGGGGGGGGGTGCTGGCTGGGGAGATGTGTGCTTGATGCACCCTTTAAATCAGGCAGATGTAGCCCACCCCCCTGCCGGGACCAGCGGCCCCGGGACACAAAGCAATCAGTGTTAAAAGACAGCCGGGTGAGATTAAAATGTTCCCCGTGCAGCTCTCCTCCTCCCCCTGGGCTCCCAAATGGGGCCGAGAGCCTCCAGCCCACGTGGGACATAAATCCGGGTTCCGGGTCACATTTTGGCTGGTGTGGAACCGGCCTGCGGTAATTGGTTGCTGCTGCATGAGTGTGGCGCTGTGCTCTTTCTGGCTTCCTGCTCAGGGCGGTTTAATTGGTGTCAGCTTGGGCTTGGGGGGCCTCCACAGGAAGGGCCTTGTGGCCTACAGCCCAAACACCTGCTTCTAATGGCTTATTTCATATAATTCTGTGCACTCTATCCTGTTACCTTACATTGTTTTCTGTTCCATCAGATGTTAGTTTAGTGATGGTCGGTAAGTCTAAAGATTGAGAAAGTATAATTGCATGGGTTTTTTTCCTGGGGGTGGGGGGGGCGCTTTGGAACCAGTGTGTGTCGATATGCATTTCCATCACGGGAGGGCTGCATCCACACCCTATCCTGGGTGGCTGGGCCCGTGTGGAATCTGCATGAGGCAATTATCTCGTAAAAGAGTTTACTGACGCTTTCTGATTCATGCGCATCTCCCTTTCTTCCCGCGATAATGATGTAGCGAGTTCTTAATCGCATGCGTTTACTTCCAAGAATACAATAGCAATTGTCGGTTCTGAATATGAAGGTGAAAAAATGCAAGGGCAATTTTGTTTTTATTATAAAACTCTTCCATAGTTATGTGATGAGTTTTTACTGCATTGCAATCTATCGTTGAAGATGTTTTTGCTTAGAGGGAGTTTTATACTTCTGCTCTTCATACAGTTGATAGTTCCACTGGATCTTAATCCAGTCCTCAGCACCCTGTATTTTTGTTGTAGTTTGCCACCTGTGGGCCGGGATGAGTACTGCATCTTGACTGTAGCTCGGCTTGGGACCAGAACCCCTTTCCTTCAGCCACTCATCCACACCCATTGCATCAGGGAGACCTGTGGGATAGGGGCAGGTTTATTATTTCTGGCCATTCCAAAAGGCACTTTCACCCCCCATTGTAGTGACTGTTTGTGGCCAATGCGGGGCATGCAGATGTATGGTTTGACTGGTGTTAAACATTGCCGCAGGGTGTGGCCATGGCCTCAGGTCACCGATGAGGTGAATTTATTCATGTACGACACACATGTGATATTAAGATATATGTGTTAGGTTAAACTGCTGAAATGCGATACCTGCCCTTTCAGAATTTCAGCTGAAGGCATGTTAGCTGCCAAACTAACACCAAAGTATTTGATGGGTGATTTTTAAAGTTGCTTCTTTTATTAATCACAACAGGTGTTTGAGTAAAGCCAGGCCGGCATTCTTCTGAGTGCTTTTTTTTTTGTGGTTACAGGAGGTCTTTTTTTATTTATGAACTCACGGCATAGCAAATTTAGCACGTCGCTTAATGAACGTGGTCCGTCAGACTGCACTAAGCGCCCAGCAGGCGGGAACGGCGATGCGAGCAGCTCGGAGATCCGGAAACGTTTGGAGCCCTACTGCAGGAGAGATTATGCAAAAATGCGTGCTGTTGCATAAAAAGCCCGATCGTGCAGAATGCGTGCATGTTGCCCTGCATTTTTAATCAGAATTAGGAGCAAAAACAACGCTGGTAATACTCATCTTACTGTAAATATTCGCCTAATGATCACTTTTTCAAAAGGTAAAGGTTCCAGGGTGAGATTAGGGAGTATGATGGTACAGGTTGGTACAGCAGGGAGGAAGAAGCAGGAAAAGGATTCATTTCATTGGGGCCATTTTGGTAAGCTCTAATGGCTGCGAGGTGCATGTTATATAGTGGGCGTACAGTGTGATGTCCACCAAAAACGTTTCCTAGGAAGCAGACTCCATCAGACCATGGATCCTTCACCGGCATGACCCGCGTTTCATAATAGCACCATTAAAACAGTAATTCTGCACCATAAACTGTTACTGGGCTTTAAATGTTTCTGTTGTCATCGTCGATTGATGCTTTCATATGTTTTTCACACATTTTTATCAAAGTAAAGTGCATGTCCGTTTCCAGCTTCTTGGTGTTTTTCTTAGCCCTCCGGGTAAAGAGGGGCCTTAATTTGTACAGAGGGGTCAACCTTATCATTTGCCAATGATATGGGTTGAATCGGTGAGTGACAGGGGAGGAGGCACTGGGTCTGGGGACCAATCAGCTTTCAGCTGTCACTTGTGCCCCTTTGGCCCCACCCCTCTATACAGCCTTGGCAGGGAGAGGTACGAGTGTCCACAGGACACTGCACAACACACTGTCATAATTCAGCTCATGCCCATTGTTATGACTGGCCTTTAGGTAGCCTTTCTATCTGCTGTAAATATCCCATTTACTCCTGTTTTAGGGGACCCTTTATGGTGGCCTTGTTCCTGCCTTGCAGCTTTTATTTCCAGTATGAGACTGTAATTAACTTGATATTTCACATTAGCACATCCAGAGCAATTAATATTTCACATCATGCGATTTTATCACCCAGGTGTTGTAGCGCTGCATCGCATTGACCGCCAATCGAAAGGTCAGGGTGAGGGGCCTGGGGGGGGTGGGTTGTTGATATTGAGAAGGTTCATGAAACCAGCCAGGGCTGAGTTTGGCGGAGCTTATCTGGAAGGAGGGGGATTCAGGCTCACTGGTGCTGAAGACACAAGCAGCTGGACACTTAGGATTATCTGTCAGGAAGATGGTGGTCACCTTCTCTGCACATGCAGCTGAACTTTCAAATCTGGGTACCGCAGGACATATGTTACACGTAGGTGTAAAGTAGGCATTAATGTCTTGTACAGTAGGGTTGCTGTTGGTTGCAGGTGGGGTAAGTGTTAAGGTCTAGTAGGGTTGGTGGTGGCTGCGGGTGGAGTTGGTGATAAGGTCTCGTAGGGTTGGTGGTGGGGTCTCATTTTCTTCTTAGTAGCGTATTCTATCTTGGTCGTATCTTTTTGTGATTAATAACTTGGTAATTAGAAAACTGCTTTTGTGTGGAACAGAAAGATCCCACTAATTTTACAGGAGTTAATTCAAGCATGACTGTGCATGACAAGAAAGTCTAAATTAAATAAAGGATAATATGTAACTAATTAAGACAATAACGATCTGCAAATTAGCATGTCATTGTCAGAATATGTGTGTTACACACCGTTGGAAGCCATGTTGGTGTCGTTCACATTTTAATGGAATTTCTGAGTTTGCTGAAATACTTTCTTGTTGTGAATCAAATCCATTTACAGGTCACATCCAGAATGCATCCGCTTTTCTTTTATTTATTGTAATCTTCATTTTAATTTTGTTTCTTCAGGCAGCTGTATAATTAGAGCATTTCAATGGATGCCAGCATTTTCCGGCAGATTACGAATCCTCTCCCAGGAAAACAGGAATAGTCCTTTAATTTTGAAGACAAAACACATTCCTAATTCTACAGTGGCCTGTACACGTTTTTGCTGGCAATTTGCAGCTAACGCGCAGCTGTACATCGACCCACGGCAGCTCAGTAGCTGCACTTGATTGCGTTAAGCCTTGCTACGGCACGAGCTACGAGGTTAAATAAAGCCCCCAACTGGGTCGACTTGGTTTCTGCTCACACAGAAGCTACTCTTTCTAACCACGGGGCTTTGATAAAGGGAGGAGATGAGGGGGGGAAGGAGCTGTTTGACCTTTAGGTGTTTAAATTATTAAACAGCAAATAGAGTGAAGGTCTGGATGCTCGCAAAGCTAATTTGTCCTACGCTGCTTGGAGGGCTGAGGAATCCTATTTGGGGTCCTTCAGCCCTGCTGTCCCCCGTGCTGCCCGTGTGCCGGGTGCTAATGAAAGGCCTTGTCGCCGTGGCCTCCCTGTAATTCCAGTTCGATTTCATTTATCTCCCACGCTCCTCGGCAGCCAATATCCTCCCTGCCGCCCGGGCATGGACGGGGCCGTGGAGGCCGGCTTATTTGATCAGGTGTCAGCACAGCAAAGCCTTTCATTCATTCATTCTTTATTATTTTTTTTCCCCCCCAACATGATTCCCAGTTGTTAAACTCACAGGGCAATTATCTGCTGAGATAAAATAGTTGCTTCTTTTGTTATTGGTCAATTAAAGGAAACACTGTCCTGGACTGGAGGATATGGCCTTCCGGAGCGTTATTTCGCAACATTTGAATAACGCTAGTTGTGCTTTCCGGAGCTGCATTTAGATGGCCGGCTTTCACGAATCGTACACAGAATCCGCGACGCCATTCTGTGTCAAGTGGCCATCGACCCCCTGCCGATACAACACTGCGCTACCAAGGTTTTTATAACATTGTCAGACAAGGATGGTGCTTCCATGCCAGTTGTCTGTATGTAGCTCTAGAGGTTCTTATACTGTCAAAACTGCAGATATACAGTACGCAGATATTGGAGGGTTAAGTTGGGGCTAGCTTCTGATACAGTTAATACTCTGCAGATACCTTGAGTACGCAGATGTTGGAGTGTGTTCCCCTTCGATCTGAGTGCAGTGTCGAAGGCTCTGTTAGTGGCCTGTTGCTTCGACAGGACCCAGCTGTTGAACAGCTTGCTCTGTCACACCGTAATTGGTTTGCTGTGGACCCTACAGATGCTTCCCAGCCTCAACTGCTAAAAAACGACGCACACTAACACACGCTCACTCATGGGTAAAGGTAGACATTCTCTCGCTGTCAAACACTCATGGTGAGGTTGGTAAGGCCCCCTTCTCTCTACACCCCTGCAGCGTGTACCAGGTGGTGGTGGAAGACGAGCGGCCTCGCCGGGCCCGGAGCTCGCCGGAGATCCTGCGCTGCTACCCGGTGCCCATCCACTTCCAGAATGCCACACTGCTCAACTCACCCTACTACTTCACAGCCGAGATCCCGGCCGGGGGTCTCCAGATGCCCCTGCCCTTCAGCATCGGAGACAACCGGACCTACAACGGCTACTGGAACGCGCCGCTGTTGCCCCACAAGAGCTACAGCATCTATTACCAGGCTGTCAGCAGCGCCAACGGGGTGAGGATTCTGCCGGGGTGTAGGGTCCACGTCCTACTCTACCTGACGGTGGGGGGTGTTCACTGGCCCTGTAAAGCCAAGAGAGAACATTTGAATGCTAGTCAGTTTGGATCGGTAGGCCTACACGCAGATTCCAGCTAATGTCAAATGTGGTATATCCGTGCAGCATTCATGCCGATAGATTCCGTCAATTCCCTTGGTGTAAATCTTGTGTAAAGTTTTTTAAATGATTTTGTTGCACATGCACACACTGACAGTATAGTTAACTTTGACTTTTGAGGCACAAACCAAGGTTTGGACTTAAGTGTTTGGCTTTCAACATAGATGCAAATGTCTTTAGATGGTTTGAGTGACTTCATTTAAGCCCTCAGGAAGTTCTGTATGGTGGCCCAAGAGTCATATGGTCTGTCCATGTCCCTAGGTGTCCTCCACTTACTCCCAGAATATGGCTTTCCAACACCTGGTCCGGTTTTAACATCACTTCATGGCCTGCGGATACAAATGAGTATGATTTACATGTCAGGCGGGTCAGGTCCCCTGAAAGGCTGTGCGACGGAGGGGAGTAGTGACCCCCAGGATAGCTTGTGACGGCAGAGTAGCACTACACCCCTGCTCCGAAAGTCAATGGACTCACCATGCTGCTGGAGCAAGGGGTGCCAGTGAACAGGAAGGCCTGTTACAGGCCTCCCTTGGCGCACTAAAATGGCCTGGAACTATTGAAAAGAGAGGAAATTGCGTGTTAGAGCAGTTGAATAGACTGAATAGAGAGAGAGAGAGCACTTAGTCTGTTATTAGTCTAAAACGTCTAGGCTGGACTGCAGCAGTGGCAGCTTGGGGGCGCAAGTAGAGAAGCCTCCACATTTAATGTATGTGTATAAAGTAATGAGGCAACAATCATAATAACAACTATAAAGTGATTTCACACGTGGAAACGGCCTGGATGGACTGAGCGTTCTACCTCTTATTTCCTATGTAGCATGTTTAGCGTAATTGCTTAAGCCCTATTCTGAAGTATTATTACCTTTTAATGACTTATTCGTGTAAGTGCCGCAAAGGTGCGGCTTATACCTGTCATCTCTTTCTTCGCCACGTTGCTGGCCGCTGTTAATGGACGCGGCAGATACAATGAGACGACATGCGGACATGGCCTACCTGGGTAATGACTTCTCTGGGGTGTAAATTCTAGGGGTGCCACATGACGACATGGCGTTTTCCCCACATGAAACCGGGCCGGCCCAATGTGGCAAAAATCGATGGGGCCATTGTGTTTAATGCCAGCGCTCATCGTGCCACTGTCTGTTCGGTCAGATGAGCTTATTGGTTTTAACGGTGACAGAAGGGGATTCTATTCGTCATCTCCCACACTCCCTTGTTTTGAGAACAATGGATTCCCTCAGACAAAGGGCGGTCATGACACCGGAAAGGGTCATGGAGCAGGGAGGGGGACACACCGGTATCACTTTGCTGCCAAACCTCCCCTCATGCGCTGGCCTGTCCGATGGGCCTCGAGATCCCAGGATCATGGCCTGAGCATCGGCGTATGACAGACGCGAGAACATGGCCTACGGCTCTGT
>JAABNX020000117.1:350230-367185 GCA_015163995.2 Mormyrus lacerda | reverse complement strand
TTACCGCCGGCCCCCCCCCCCCCCCCCCAGCCGCAGCCCACCGATTCACACAGCCATGCGCTCGGCCTCCCCGAGGCACCGCCGGGCCAGTGGTGGCCTCAGATCAGGCTGAGGGGGGTCACCTTAAGGGGAAGAGCGCACGTGACCGGAACAGGACAGAGCACGGTGACGGATAGATGGCATGAATGTTCTCACACAGCCTCTGTCAGCTGACCCTCTCATCCCCATAAACCGCATCATTTTAGGAGGTTGTATTGTTCCGAGAGCCAGGTTAACACAAGCTGCTTGCAAAACTATCAGTGGCACATACAGATCTAGTGGGATTTGGTGGTCATGTGATTTGGTCGTCATGTGACCGGCTGGCTGCCCCAGCCCTCTCCCCGGCACCATCTAATAGATCCAGCATGATATCCTGATGCAGAGACCCAATCCCTCTGCTGTCCCTGTCCTGGCGGGACACCATGCCCCCAAGCACCCCCTACATTGCATCGTGACTCCCAGTGGCTGGGCAATGACAGCCTGTAGCGACACCTTCAGAGGGCGCTGTAAATTCACCGCGCAGGTGGGACACCTTGCAAATGCAGGGTCTTTAATTATTAACAGGCCGCCTTTTAGTGCACGGCACATAATGTTCAGAGTGCTTTTTGAAAGAAGCTCACAAAGGCGCCCCATTATTAGACAAGGAGATATGCATATTAAAGAGGCCTCTGATTGAAAATGGCTTAATCTGTGCCGGGGGCCTCGTTCGGCGAGTACTTAGAAGCCATGTTGACTGATTAATGACTTTTTTTTTTGCTTTTCCGGAAAAAAACCTCTTTAATCCGAAATCGCCGCGCCTGTCTAAACTAATAAACCCTCGTATACAGAACAGTCATACAATATTTATCAAACCACCATAATATGCACTCTTAAATAAAATAAATATTCCCTTTAAAAGAAAGGACGGTCATGTTTATGTATGAAAAGGAGACGGCGTTCCTTCCATCACAAAAATAATCACCTTTTTTTTTTTTTCCAAAGGTTCTGACTAAGTTTCGCCCCTAATGCACTGGGGAGGAGCTGTTTTGAATCAGAGCAACTCATAGCACGGCTCTCCGTGTTTATTTACGTGCCGAGGACAGTGGGCAAATAATGCATAGCTAATGATGAACCCTGTTGTATCCAGGGTATCTGTGCCACTCGCACCAGCACCAAGCCTGCCTCTTCGTACAGCAAAGACAGCAAACCTTTTTGTCCAAGCTTGCGAGGTTCCTCTTCTGTGTCTGGTGCTGGTCTGCCCTGATTCTGCCGATCCGGTCCTCCGCTCCTCTAATGAGAGCCTGGCCCCCCTGCAGATTAGCCTTGGATCTCACTGCCCCGGCTGGATCTCACGGATGCCGGTTGCTGCCGGTTACTGTGGCACTGGGCATCGGATCCAGGCCCTTGGGGGTCGAATCAGTGGGGTGAGGCTGAACTCAAAATACTACACCCCGATTCCTCTACTAATGAACCCGGGAAGGTAGGGGCGTCTGGCAGGGCTGAATGAAAACAACAGCGGCAATAATGAGTGGATAGAACCCCTCCGAGGGAAGCCCGAGTGCTGATTTCCTCAAATTCTATGGTCAAAGGAATAGCATCCCTTTATACCTCCACGTTCTTTCTTTCTGCGATGCAGTCTCTTCGGTAAGTTAGAAGCAGGGCAATTAGCGCATGAGTCGTGCTGGGAGCCAGTGGCCCTGACACGTTTCAGTCACCTGAAAGGGGTCACTCTGTGGCGCCCCCTTGAGGCAGAGGGATTTGTTCCAAGCAATAAATAGCGTTAGATACAGATCGCTCACCCAGAAATGCATCATCCCTCCATCCCCCCGGACGATAGAGTAAACAAATCCGTACGTAGTCCAGGTAGATAAACGGGTCTTTTGAAGCAGGGGTGTAATTCTAGGGCAGGAATGGCCCAGAGGATCGCTGGTCAGGTCTGCTCTTTGTGAAGGTCCTTTTATTCAGGTTTACAAACATTAATTACAGTCAAATTAAAATGAATATGGTTAAGATAGACGATGATGGCGGGGTCTCTTATAATTCACGGCATTCTGTATCGTTGGACGACGCTCTCATGAGACTATGAGAAATTGAAGATATTAAATGTGAAGGGATTGGAACAATCCCAGGGAGAGTGAACCTATGCCTGTGCGTTGGAGGAGTCTCAACCTCTGCGTGGGTTTGTATTTATCACATTGTGGTTAAAAAAAAAAAAAAAAACTTTTTAATGTAATTGAAAAATTAAAAAATGCCTGTGATATTGTTTGGTTACTCATGGTTACGGTTAGGGCTGTCATAGATGGTTGTGCATTTATTTATGGATTGTATGCAATTTTACTTTATAACTTGGGATTTTGTTTTGGGCTTCCCCTGCCGGCCCCTGGAGGATGGGATCCCCCTTTGAGTCTGATTCCTTCCTTCTAGGGAGTTTTTCCTTGACACTGTCGCCTCTGGCTTGCTCACTGCTGGCTTTGGGCACGGATAATGTAAAGCGCTTTGAGGCAATGGAAATGTGGAAATGCATTGTACAAAAATGGATTGAACTAGGTTTATGCCCATAGAAATGAATGGAGTGTCCCCACAATGATAGGAATATATGGACTCGGTGTGTATGTGTGTGCTGTACACACAGCCCTTATTTTTTCATTTACAAACCTGTTTGTGTGCCGTCTGATGTGCTCTCATGCCGCATGAGTTCTTGCCAGAGATGGCTCTACAGTACGTTTCCCCACGTAAGCCTTATTCACGACTAGATGTGTGGCTGGCGTACAAAATCACATTTCAGGATTATTAAACTGTAAATGGTGGATTCTGTACTAGTGTTTTACTGTAACTATGGGGGCTTTGTGCTAGGGCGCTGTACCTGTGACCTGAGGGGCACCGGTTCAAATCCCAAGGTCAGCAGGGCAATTTCACTGAGCGAGGCTCTTAACCCTCAGCTGCTCCAGAGACAGACCGACGCTGCTTGAAAATGTGCATGGCTTTGGATAAAAGCGTCTGCTAAATAAGTCAAATGTAAAAATGTTTTCTCAAAGGAGTGAAGGCTGGTGTTAGATTTGGCCGCTTCTCAAAAGTACTGCACAGCTTTGGATAAAAGCGTCTGTTAAATGAATGTAATGTAACACAAAACTTACTTTGGGTTTTGATCCTCCCAACCGCATTGAAAGCATGAAACCTGTCTGTTCTGTCACTCCCTTGCAGAATATTCTAACACACCTTCCCCATGTCGTCTGTCCCCACAGGGTTACCACAGACCGAACCACTACATTGCCACCCAAGGTAAGCGATGAGGTTGTCTCCTCTCGACACGCGGCGTCGGCTGCGGGGGCACAGAGCCGCTCTGCTCATTTGGGGAGCCAGCAGATCCCCCCACCCATCGGCTCCCTGTGCTGCAGTGTTGGAACAATTAATCAAGGCCGCGAGCGGGTTTGGGGGGGTAATACATAAATGGATTAGCCGCGACGGACGGGCCCCCTTTGTTTCCCGGTTAATCTTGCAGACAGATGCCCGTGTGCAGAATGTTCCGGGGAGCCCTGGAGGTCGCCTCTGATTGATAGTTAATTGTGCGAAATTCATCGTGGCTCGCCCGCACTCACCAGCAGGCAGCGCTCACGGGTAATTCCAGTGACTTTAAAGAGAGAAAGGAATGTAATCTGCCTGTAATGGACTCGCAGCCTGGTCTGGCGGAGCAGGGAGTCGCGCGATCACCACTTAATTACAGCCGCCTACCTTTCGCCAGGTTCTAGATATGGTGAGGTGGGCTATGAGAGTTAGAGGGTGACCCTCCGGAGTGCCTGGGGACTTTGAGCTACTGCCCTGTTGCCAGTACTCCATACTCAGATGTCTTACCCTGAAATGGCTGGAATTGGGGGGAAAAAAAAACACAGCTGAGAATTCAAAACCGAATCAGATGAGAGTTTTCTGTGGTTTTATATGCCCCCAGTGCCCGGCTTTAAGATACAGTGTTTCTCCGTCTCGGTCAGCAGGACAGCATTTTCATGATTTGCAGGGGTGCATACATAGGGGTGGGCCCACAGGGATACTGAAACTTGATTGGCCCCTGGAGTGCCCCCTCTCCTGTCACTCATTGATCCAAAACATTTCATTGGCTATTAAAAAGACTAGCCCTTCTGTATAAATTGTGGCCACTCTTATCCCCCCACATTAATAAATCCTATAATCGCCCGTGACGATTTGTCTCCTCGCCTCTGGACCGTGGTTAGTAGACGACTGAAAGTACATAGATCTCTGTTTTAGAAGACTGATCAATGTGTCCTGTCTATGGACTTCCAGTGCGTATTGGAGCTGAAATGTTTGAATTTACATCTGGACAAAACAACAGAGCAGCCCTTCAATTCCGGGCGCAAGTCATACAGTTTCCTGTGAAACTGTGCGATGACATTACCAAAAAAAAGAGAGAAGAGTGTAATCATTTTTGGGTGGTTCCCAGATGTCAGGCTCCCTCCCTGCGTGACTGATGTACCGTGTGACCCTGTAATCAAGTGAGGCTGGCATATCCGTTTGGATGTGCCATCGGGGCTGGGGTGGGGGTAGTGGGGGTTGTGCGATGAAGGACCCACCTGACTTGAGCGAGAGTAGCGATGGCGAGGCCTCATCAGCTGCCATTCACCGCCAGCTTTGGCGGCACTTTGGGCAGCTCCCTCCCCCCCATGAAAGCCTTATGAACGGCGGCTCTGAGACGCTTAGCCTCATGCTAATGGCAGACAGCGGACGCGCTCCTGGGCTAAGCTACATGCGTTAGTCTCTGAATTATGCGCAGCCTAGTCGTGACAGGAAAATTGAAAGCACAGCCAGGGGGGTCGGTGGAGCAGCTGGCTGAGCTGCAAGGTTCACGCTAATTGATGGAGAGGAGGGATCATCGAACCCCCTATCTGCCCCCCCCCATGACACGGGTGGCATCATTTCTTTCTGCATTCATCCAGAAGAATTACAGGTAGCCACTCGTAAAGCCTCATCTGCAGCGTTGAGATATTAATGCCGAAAGAAGATATTGTCGCTCGCAGGGTCCTCAGCTGTCACTCTTAACCCATGGGGGAGGGAGGCTGTGGACCTATGAGGAGTAGCATGGGGGGGTCCCCTCATCCACAGCAATGGGCTCGTCAGCCTCCCCCCATTTATGCTCCTGTCCATCTCTGCTGTCCCGCCCCTCTCTCCTCGGTTTGGGCTTCACTTTTCTTTGCTACGGAGTGGCGTCGGCCAATCAGAGCTGATGGGCTTCACTACAGGCTGGTGTCTCCCAATCACAGCTGACATACTTCACCATTGGCTGGCGTCTGTCATTCAGAGCTGACGGCTTCGCTACGTGCTGGTATCTGTCAGTCAGAGCTGATGGGCTTCGCTACGTGCTGGTATCTGTCAGTCAGAGCTGATGGGCTTCGCTACGAGCTGGAGTCTGCCAATCAGAGCTGACAGACTTTGCTATGGGCTGGCGTCTGCCAATCAGAGCTGATGGGGTTCAGTACAGGCTGGCGTCTGCCACTCAGAGCCCAGCTCTTAAAGCTTGTGGTCAGGGTATGGTTAAGAGCCAAAGGCGAGGGTAGGCAGGAAGGCTGGTCTTGGGAGCCGACAGCCTGACCCTCACAGGCAGCAACAGCATTTACAACCAGTTTAACTATCTTTTGCATGGGGTCCCTGATGCTTAAGGGCCCCTGTTAACCACAGTCACTACACTAAATATTAAATAAATATGTTCTTTATTTGGCGGCATGTTCTGCTAACCAGCCAGCCTGTTACAATTTTGGGACTCTGCCTGCTAGCAATTTTTTTAGGTTTTGAAACATTTGGGAGGCTGGGGGGGAAGGGGGGGGGAGGTACTCCAGGGGCCAGTCAGCATTCAGTGCCCCTGTGGCCCCACCCCTGAGTACAGTCGTAAATGTACTGTCCTGCTGACCGAGACGAAGATGAAACGGCCCCTGACCATAAGGCAGGTCTCCTTCTAGGTAAACAGGAGACGAGAGCGCCTCATGCTGGTGGGCTGCTGTCATGAGGATATGAGCTGCAATGCGACAGGCTGGGCGGCCTGGCAGTGTAGGCGGAGGAGGGAGGCAGCTTGCGGAGACTCCGGCTAATGTGTGCTAGCGCTCCAGGAGGCGGGGGCGGAGGGGGGGGTGGTAGATTTGCATGCAGTAATTATTTTGTCAAAAGTAATTTTTTACATTTGGCTGTTGATTAAAAACAGTGCTAATTTGATTTAATTAAATACGTAATTGAATTCCTATCATTGCACCTTTATTGGTAAACGCAGCCTTCACTGCAGGACAAAGTTTAAGGGAGGCAAATTAAATTATATAGAGGCAGTGCTGCTTCTGCATTTGTGTTTGCTTTCATGATTATTTATTCGGCTGGTTGAAGCATCTGACTGTGTTTTCTGATTATGCCGTTTAGTGCCGGTATGGTGACGCCTAGCAGAGCTATTCTCCAAGACGATGGTTACTCAAAGCTGTTTGTCTCAGCTCTTCCACTAGCATGCATCAGTGTCTCCTTATTGACGTCCTCTGCTTCCATCCGATGCTGACATTTCTGGACCAGCTGCTTGATTTCTCTCCCACTGCAGGACCCATGCAGGAAACCGTCATCGATTTCTGGAGAATGGTGTGGCAGGAGAACACGGCCACCATCGTCATGGTCACCAACCTGGTGGAGGTGGGAAGGGTAGGTACTGGATGACGGTCTTTGAGTTTCTCCAAACCTGGGTTGGGGTGATGTCATCTGGGGTGATGTCATCTAGCCAGCACAGATCCTGCAGTATCCCTTCTGTATCTGACCATAACCGTGTTGGAGGGGCATGGACATCCTGGAAGATTCAGGGTCCCTTGCACATTGTAGGGGCCCCAAACTATACCCCACTCCCCTACTCAGCAAATTCTACTATGGGGGACTCCCTCTGTCCGGCACAATTTGGGGCCCAAGGTGACATTTTTTAAGGGGGGCTAGAATTTCTAGCACCTGCAAGGATATCAGGACCATCTTACTCTAGTATTCATCGATCATGGTGCTATGTGAGGATTAATAACCCAGCTGTAAAACTAAATTAGGCTCGATTTGACTGTTACTATACTGATCTACCGTGGGTGATGTCTATATTACCGATTACTACCTACCAGTTTAGGAAAAATAGTGTTCTTGTTAACGACAAGGTTAAATGTGCTTCTTCCAGTTTTCCAGTTGGTTGTGTATGTGGGGCTGCAATGAGATAATTAAGCAGATCTGATGTAGCCTGGAGGGCAACATCTCTGTGGTGCGAAAACACATCTGCATTAAGGCTGTAATGACATTTAGGGTGATGCTATGATCATTTATATGCTAGGAATGTACTATGAGCCGAATCTGACATGTGCATCACCTACAGCAGCGACATACAGCCCAGAAAGCAGAGGGTCCGAGAGCCCCTGAAGCAATCGGGAATTAAGGGTCTTGCTCAAGGGCCAAACTTTGACATGACTTCGCTATTAACCAGCATCCTAACCTGCTGAGTCACACACTGCCCCCCTCAGTAGCTCAACAGCGGAAATATGTCAGCCCTATAGACAAGATATCCCATAGCATTAGGGGGCGGGGCTCTCTGCCTACAGCTGGGTCACATGGGAACATGTAATTATTCTTAGAGGGCCCTGCAGAACCGGGCCTTCGGCACCAGGCCGGCACCCAGCCCCTTCACAGCAGGCCATTGGAAAGAGGAATTCAGTCCTGAAATCTCAAAGCTGGATCTCTGTGGGTTTGCGCTGGCCGTTCAGCTGGAGAACAGCTTCTCTCAGTCCAGCTGGCCCCTTCCCACAACACCCTCTTCAGAGTTGGGTGTTATGATGAGCATTGGTTGTAACCCAAGGAACGCCTGGCCAATCAGACCGATCAAGTAACACAACAGCCCCCAGTTAATCTAATTCCGGAGGAAACCCGACATCTAAGATTCCCACCAGGGATTCCGATTCCGAGGTGTCTCTCTCGGAAGTGTCACTGGATACAAAAATCTAATTTCTTTGCTAATTAGTCTGCGTGTCTCAGAAGGAGGTCTCATCACCAAGGCAGCCTCCATCGCTCGGATCCCACAAATCACACTTTCTTCAGCCCTTTTTTGATCCTTTGTTGGTGGGAAGCTTCTAGAAGGGTCCAAGCAAGGGCTTCGTTTTTCCGTGAGGACGGCGGGGTTTGTTTGATTAACAGTAGGCGCAGGCAACAGATCGGTCTCATTTTCCTGGACCCTGTCACTGGTAGATCTTTCCGATACAGTGGTACGTCGGCACATCCTCTGTTACCGAGTCGATGCCCATCCTCCCAGCACGTTGCCTTCAGCTGCGAATTGTGCTGTGCAGGATCTATCTCTCCACTCGCGTCGTAGAGATAATATGAGCTCGTCTTTGAAGCCTCTTAAGGGGTAGCCTCTCTAGCACAAATGGGTTCTCAAAGTCCTCGTTTCACTATTAGACAGGAAGAAAAGGGCAGATCTGTGGAACCGTTCATCATTTATTAATGTTAGCATGAGACGGCATTAGTATGAGAATTGCCCCAATATCGGCAACGTAAGTGGAACTCCACAGCTATTTAACGGAGCAAAAAAACACAAGTATGGAGTATATCTAACATGATGGAACGCTGCATTCACTTTAAGACGGACAGATTACATTAAGCTGAAACTGAATAAAAGTAAACTTTTGTATTCAAGCGACAAGCTTAAAATTCCTTCATCTTACACAGTTTGCGACATTCTAGTTTTGCATACCTTAGACATGACTGCAGTTCTCCTGCTTTCAGGTGATGTTCAGATTGAAATACGTGAACATGTTCTTTGCTTTGTTGGCCCCAGACGTACTGCTCTCTGCGTGCCTGACATTTACAAAGCCATCACCTTCTCCCAAGCCCCCGAACTCGTCAGTCAGCATTAATATGGGAACGGAGTGCAGTTGGTTCTTCGGAAAGTGTGAAAATCATGATACGTATGTGTGGTGAGACTGTCTCTGTGAACTTAGTAATTAATGAAATTAGGCCCAGAGAATTAGATCATAAGTAAAAACATTTGAAGATTCTGATATATACTAGTCAGTATTAATTAAAAGTCAGTTCTTATTCAGGAAAAGAATGGATCTATTCAATTTATTTCATTTATTTAGCAGATACTTTATCCAAAGTATCATACAATTGAGAAGGCATGGTCAGCCAGTGACTGGAGCAACTGGGGTTTAAGGACCCAGCGGTGAAATTGCTCTGACGAACAAGGGATTTGAACCGGCGACCTTCTGATCACAAGCACATACTCACCTGCTGAACCTCCCAGTCATTCTGAATCTAAGATTGTGGACCTTTACTTCCTCTTAGGTGAAGTGCTGTAAGTACTGGCCCGATGACACGGAGATCTACAGGGACATGAAGGTGACGCTCATTGAGACCCAACTGCTGTCGGAATACGTCATCCGGACATTCGCCGTGGAGAAGGTGCAGCGACATACGAGCGGCTCCCGTGCCTCCGAAAGGCCGCCCCATCAACTGCAATTTTTGTGCGGCGAATTCGGCTTTTAAGAGTCGTATGCTTTCACACTTTCAGGCCATTTCTCTCTGAATGCTCCCCTCCCCCTAATGCGGTCTATATCCTCCCCATGTGGGGGGGGGATGGATTTCAAAATTAGTCTTGAGAAATTTGTTGTGTGACTAGCATCGCTTGAACCCATGTCAGTCGTGAGGAAAAGGCCTCCTCATGTTTATCTCATTTATACCATACTGCTGCCATTGTTATTTCGCTTGTCAATCACATACGAAAAAAATAGTGTAACCGGAGAGAGGTAAATACAGCGAATGCGGTGGCCCCCCAAGTCTGGGCGCGTAGCTGTGCAAGCGTCTCTGAGAGAAGGGGCGGCCTCTGTTTCCCGGCAGCTGTCTGCCCTCACGATATCGCTTTCCGTTAATACGGGCTGTCAGCGTGGAGAGGCGCCCGTCTATCTTCATGAATACATATTTTAAATTACCGTTGTATTGTCTGGGCCTTTGTGAGAAGGGCAGTTTTCTAAATCCCTGTGGATATTTGAAGGCTTAGCTCTAGCTGTCTGTGCTGGAATCTGAGGTAGGCGTCTGCTTCAATGTAGGGAAACCTCCACCGGGTCCATCGTTTTTGTGGGGGGGGGGTGTCCAGGAGAGGGCCCAAAATGAGACGGGTGAGATATGTAACCACTCCTGGATTTTGTACTGGATGCGTGAATCACATGCGGCGGGCCTAGTGGTACTGGTCCGTGTTCCTTTACTTTGAAGAATCGGCAGGTGACATCCACGTTCCTCGCCTTCTACAGAGAGGCACCCATGAGATTCGGGAGATACGGCAGTTCCACTTCACGGGCTGGCCAGACCACGGGGTGCCGTACCACGCCACTGGGCTCCTGGGCTTCATACGGAGGGTGAAGGCCAAGAACCCAGCCAACGCTGGGCCTATGGTGATCCACTGCAGGTACAGGTGCCGGGGCCGAGATCTCATGTGCGGTCATGTGGTGTGTCATGTGGTGTGGGGGGGTGGGGTTTGTTCTTTACATTGGCTGCTGTCGCCGATAGGAATGGATCTTTCTTTAAAAGGGGAAGATCTAGTGTTGTCTGTTTAGTGTTTTTCATATTGTGGGTATGATAGTCTGTGATGGGATTAGGCCTGAAATCAGCTTGTTGATATCTGCTCTCCCCTAGTGCTGGGGCGGGCCGGACCGGCTGCTTCATCGTCATCGACATCATGCTGGACATGGCTGAGAGGGAGGGCGTGGTCGACATCTACAACTGCGTACGGGAGTTGCGCTCCAGGAGGGTCAACATGGTGCAGACGGAGGTAGGTAGTGGGTCCCACATTTGTTCCGTTGCTGAAGAAATATCACATCAAGCCGTCACTTGATTTCCCCGGACTGTTTGTTTAGTCTTTTGTCCAACCACCTAGCTTTAGCATTTTAGTATGACTAAGTTTCAGGGTTGTATACAGAGGCAGAGTCACAAGGGCACTGGCTGAAAGCTGATTGGCTGTCGGAGTATCCCCTCTCCTGTCAGTCACCTGATCACATTTCATTGGCTAACGATAAAATTGATCCCTATAATGTCACCAACTTTAAAAAATCTTAGAATCAGTCTAAAAACTTTATTCCTGTTGACCTAATGATTTAATTAGTCTTAATTCCCCCAAATGAGGCCATCGATCTAGTAGGTGGCTTCTGAATTGTGGGGTGTATGCATTGTAAATACACTGTGTTGTCAGACATGTCAGTTTTGAACACCGCCACCAGGGGGCACCAGTGTCAATGGATGCATCATTTCACAGCAGTTTCTTTTAAATCACAAGCACCGTTGGATTTAATGGGTAACTGTTTGGTAGACCTGAACTGAGGTTGCTCCAGGGATGCTGGAGCGCACCCATTGCTCCAAATGACTTTCTTGAGATCCAGCAACCTTTCGAGCATGACTCTTCCCCAGAAGGTGTTCGGGTTCCTCGGAGAGGCGTGTCACCCCAGCCCATGGCTTGTTTGCTAACCTTCATTTGTTTTCTCTGTATTAATTGGACCCAAATTTTTTTTATTTTTTTTTTTTTTTTGTGGATTTCCTTCTATGGCTGAATTTCATGCCGGATTAGACAGGCTCTTATAAGGGCTGTTCAATTTGATTTTTTTCGTGGTGGTTTTTGTTTTTTTTTTTAATTGTACATCACACAGCTCAAGGTTCAGTCATGTCACAGCTCAAGGTTCAGTCTTCCGAAAAATGATATTACGGAGAAGTGACGGGACAATCCCTGCAAAATGCCACTTCATGAGTCATCCGTGTCATTTAGTTAACCCAGGTGAACGGCTCATATCGGGGAACGTCAACGCATCCGCCTCCTGTATCACTTTGATGAGAGTCTGCTCTCGTTTGTCGTCATTTGGTTTAACGTGCTGCTTAATTAACAGGCCCTGGGCCCGTGGTGGGTTAGGGTTATGCTCATGATTACATTTATCTTTATGGTTCTAATTTGCTTGATGATAAAGCAGGCGGGGCTGAGGTTGTCCATCCGTAGTGTTTTAGTTGTTATGCGTGAGCTTTTTCCATACGCTTTTCCTGCTTGATTACGCCTGACATCTGCACCGCTGCTCTGGGCACTTCAGTCTTGCCTGTCAAGCGTGTGAAGAGGGGTCAGCTTCCCCCACCAGTAAGAGCAGGGCAGTCATTTATCCTCTGCTGCATGAGGAAGGGAGAAAATGTTTAAAAGGACGCCCCGGTACTGTGGTCCTCAATCCCAGCCGTAAATAATAGCTAATTAATATGCCAGGATTCACGTTCGGGCCGACAGGACCTACATTCGCTTATAAAAACATTTACTTAGCAGATGCTTTTATCCAAAGCAACGCGCAATTAAGAAAGCGGGGTCACCCAGCCTCTCGCGATCGAGGGCTTTGCTGAAGGACCCAAAGCTGAAACCTCTCTGCTGACAATGGGATTTGAAGCAGCGACCTTTTGATCCTGCTGAGTCACACGCTGCCGCAGTCTAAAGAAACTCCACAGGTTGTGCTGAGTTCTCACTGAGAGCAAACTGACTCCCGAATGACAGGTGATCTTGTAGAGCGGCAGATTATATGCTGGTAAACTCCAGAGACTGAGCTCCTCTCTCACTCCCCAGGAGCAGTACGTGTTCATCCACGACGCCATACTGGAAGCCTGCCTGTGCGGGGATACCACCATCCCTGCCAGCCAACTGCGCTCGGTCTACTACGACATGAACCGTCTGGACCCGCAGACCAACTCCAGCCAGATCAAGGAGGAGTTCCGGGTAAGCAAGGCGTGGCGACGACACGTGGTGGAATTACCTGTGCCGGTGACACTGGGTAGTGACATGGTGAGGTGACGCGGAGCCATGACATGGGGAGGTGAAATGAGGAGGTGACACGGGGCAGTGACATGGGGTGATGACAAGGGGAGGTGCCACGGCACAACATGGAGAGGTGTCAAGGGGAGGTGACATGGGGCGACATGGATTGGTGAAAATGGGAGGTGACACGAGTAGGTGACACGAAGCAACATGGGGAGGTGATGCGGAGGTGACACCTGGAGCGGAACAGGGGGAAGGTGACAGGGGGAGGTGAACGTGGAGGTTCCCACTATGCTGGGATCTGGAACTCTCTCTTATTACCCGACATCACTTTTGGACCGTATGGACGTACCCCCCCTCAGACGCTGAACATGGTGACCCCCACGCTGCGGGTGGAGGACTGCAGCATCGCCCTGCTGCCACGTAACCACGAGAAAAACCGCTGCATGGACGTGCTGCCGCCCGACCGCTGCCTGCCCTTCCTCATCACCATCGACGGCGAGAGCAGCAACTACATCAACGCCGCGCTCATGGATGTAGGTAGCCCCTGCGGAATGTAGGCAGGGGGTGGGGCTTTTCCTGGCCGGCACTGGGCACGTGGCTGGATGGCATGCCAGTCCATCTCGGGGGACAAACACGCACGGAGTCACACTTGCATGTTCATGCATTATGGGCGATTTAGAGAGTCCACTTAGCCTAACTGCATGTCTTTCGACTGCGGGAGGAAGCCAGAGTAGCTGGAGGAAATGGGGGGGGGGCGGGGGTTAGGGTTGTTATCATTGTATTTAAACAAACACCTCTGCGCTGGAAATGGATTCTCTAAGCGCGCACGCTCATCCGTACACTTAGGGTATAATTTGTGGTGGCAAATAGTCAGACTGAGTGCCTGAAGTGGTTTAGGTCTGTGTGTACATGGTGTCCCTGATCAGGAATACACTGTCAGTGGTGATTATCAAACGGGGGACGAGTTGAAGAGCAGAAGAGGCCCTGAGGTTTACTCAGTGTCCTCATTACGAACCCAAATGAAGGCAATCATGTCCAGTTACTCTGCAACCCTGAAGACTATGTTGCTTGTGTTAATTTTGACATAGGATTACTGTTCCCTTGTTGCTCAGTTAAATTATTATACCAGCATTGTATGCAAAGGCGGTCAAACTATAGTGGTTGATTCTGTTAGCAAAATTAAAAAAGAAGCTTCTGGAATCCCAAGTTACCGTACACAGGACAGAGTTGAATGGAATTAAGAATGTGGAGTTTTGTTTGCACATTGGCTAATTTGGTTGTCCTTCTGTCGCTGTCTGGTGAAATTGCTGTGCGCCGGGGAATTGAACTCCCTTCTAACTGCTTGTTTTTCTCACCGTGTCACACAGAGCTACAAGCAGCCATCTGCCTTCATCGTCACCCAGCATCCCCTCCCCAACACAGTGAAGGACTTCTGGAGGCTGGTGTTGGACTACCACTGCACCTCCATGGTCATGCTGAATGACGTGGATCCAGCTCAGGTAGGACACCAGACCCTAACAGCTTATGACTATAATAAGGCTGATAAAATGCATTACACAAGACACTGTGACGTAGACCACGGGAGGTGTACGTGGTGATAATAGACCACAAGAAATGTACATGGTGAGAATAGACCACAAGAAGAGGACACCGATGTAGACCACAGAATGAGGACACTGACATTGACCACTGGAACAGATTACGGTGACATAGACTACTAGAAGTGAACATGGCGAAGCAGACCACAGGAATAGGATGCAGTGGTGGAGAATACAGAAAGAGGACATGGTGACTGAGACTACAGGAAGAGAATAGGGTGATGGAGAAGACAGGTAGAGGACAGGGTGACATTGACCACAGAGTTTGCAGAACTTGTGGAATAGTGTGAAGGCCCTGGACAGTGTGTAGGGCAGACTGTGGAGCAGGGAGAATGTGTGTGAAGCAGACTATGGGAGCACAGGCCTGCGGCCCTGTCAACACAGCCGGGGATCAAAGCGCGGAGTGGAGCTGCTTCCCCTTCAGCCGTGCTCCCTGAGTGACTGGCCCTTTCATTCACTATTCTGACTGTAGCTGGGACAGCAGGTGGAGCTGCTGAGAAACTCAGCATCAGCAGCACAACCCTTCAATGTGCCAGGCAGGACATGGTCCCGCCAGGCCGGCATGCCTGGGCCCCACACTCCAAATTAGGCCGACCGCAGTTCTGTAGGACCTCATCCACTCCTCCGGTGAGGACGAGTCAGTGTGATGGAAAACAAAGATGCTTTCCGCTGCTCCCCCGGCACGTGATGGAGCTCCCAGGGGTCAGAATATCAATGCAAAAAAAAAAAAACCTGCCGTTCAGCCTTTTGATCACACTCTCAACTACAAAAAGCTACGCACTGTGTTCTGTTCTCCGTCCTCGGGGGAGAAACCCATGGACAGGATTTATTTTCTAACCTGAGACCTGAAACTGAACCCCAGATGTAGCCATAAAGACATCCTCATGTTTCAGCGGGATTCCTTGCAGCATCTTATTGGCTGATAGTTATCCATGGTACGCACATGCTGATTGGTTGTTTTGCTCTATTCCTTCCGACCTGACAGCTCTGTCCTCAGTACTGGCCAGAGAATGGGGTTCATCGCCACGGCCCCATTCAGGTGGAGTTCGTGTCCGCAGACCTGGAGGAGGACATTATCAGTAGGATATTCCGGATCTACAACGCTGCACGGGTGAGTCCCCTAACCCCACTTTCCTGCCCCATGGTGCCTCATTTGCCCCCAGGTGGCTCTGAGACTCCTGTTTGACTCCTGCTTGACTCCTGTTTGTGTTTATCAGCCCCAGGACGGCTACCGCATGGTCCAGCAGTTCCAATTCCTGGGCTGGCCCATGTACCGCGACACGCCCGTCTCCAAGCGCTCCTTCCTCAAGCTCATTCGCCAGGTGGAGAAGTGGCAGGAGGAGTATGACGGAGGCGAGGGCCGCACCGTGGTGCACTGCCTGTAAGTTCCTCCCCCACCCACGGACTCGTCTCATGCATTGACTCGAAACTGGTCATGTGACATACTGGTCATGTACATGAGCCGATGTTCCTCACTAGGTTCATGGAAGTCGAACATTAGACTAAATCAATTTTTAAAAGGAGGGGAAAAATGATATGAATGCTGTTGTGTAGGAATAGAATAAAGCATCCTAATGTTCTAAAAGCATGCATACGTTTGACATGTCAACAGGTGAAACCGCAATATTAGTAAATAGAAAATTAAGTTAGGCCAGCAAGCATGAGCTTGGTGAAGCTGTAGTGATACCGCATGAACATCCGCTGTCAGTCCGCAGACAGCTGAAAGACAGGGATGCTAATCTGTCAGAAGACTGGACCGTGATGACTGACACCCTGCAAGCTGCTGCTGAATAGATATACAGAATTGGCATTGATTCATTTATATATTTTAGACTGTTTATCCCAAGGATAGAGGGACGGATGCGGCCCTACAGTCTTGCGGCTTCCAGAGTGCGTCGGCAGCAACCCCCCCCCCCCCTTCAATGTCCTCCAGCAGCCATTAACATTAAACAGGGACACATGTCTCGGGTTCAGAATTTATGTGGGGGTCCCAGCGTCGCTGTCTACTCAGCCCGCATCTATCACCAAGGAAACGTCTCCTTCTCTGGCCAATAAATATCTGATAATACCTGCGCGATGTCCGTGTCTCAGTTTGGCGTGGAGCCACACACGGTGCCTCTATGAAATATAGATGTGTGTCTTAATATTTAACATCTGTTTTGGCTCTAATCTGAAGGATGGAGCAGGTTATTTTCAGCCAGGAAGTCAGCGTAGGTACCCCATACCCACCTCTAGGCACCGGCGGCAGCTGGGACATGTGACATATGATAGAGATGAAGGCTATACTATGTCTGTCACTTCAGCAGCCAGCACTGAGACTTTGTAACCCCAACCCCCATGCAGGTAGTGCCACTCACCCAATGTCCATCTCCAAAATCATGGTGCAGTGCTTGATTTCCTTGTCATCCTCAGTTCCTGCTTTTTAGGAGGAGGATGTCCTGCTGAGATGGAGGGTTGTGTGTGTGTGTGTGTGTGTGTGTGTGTGTGTGTGTGTGTGTGTGTGTGTGTGTGTGTGTGTGTGTGTGTGT
>JAABNX020000117.1:327421-338644 GCA_015163995.2 Mormyrus lacerda | reverse complement strand
TAATAATAATAATAATAATAATAAAGAATACTTTTATATATAAATATATGTTTTGCATTTTTATAGTAGGTAGATCATTTTGACTTGGTCATTTATAAACAGCTCGCAAGCTGAAAATGTGTGGGCACCCCTGGTCTATAGTATCTAGCTGACTTGTTACATTGCTATTGAGGCAATGTTACATTCTGAAACAATACATACACACTATCAGGTCTATATTAACCCAATGAGCACTTTTATAGCCTGCTGAGGCAGTGTGGAGCTGGCTGCGGCCTACCCAGGCACGCCTGGGCTGCAAGCGTCCACTGAACAGTTACCAACCTGGCCTGATTCCATGCCAGGACATTCTCAGACTGCACAAAACATTGTTTATAGGTCTCTTGCAGAAACAAAAAATTTTGGACACAAATATAAAGAAAAAACATGACAAAACTGAAGATTTCGACGAAACAGTATGTGATGGGCGAATTTGCGTGTGATTTTCGTGATCAGCAGCCAAAAATATATAAGGAACACCAAACACTGTTCAAGAAACAAAACCTTTGTTGTGCAGTGTAATATTTATTTATGCTGACAATTTAAGATTAGTAACATGTATAATATCGATGTGATATCAAAATAAATATGTGCCCCCCCCGTAGCCACCCCACACCAAAATAATAAAAACAAAATATGGGTTACTTTATTAATATATAATCCATGTTTCATAGGAGAGCTAGGATGCAGCACAGCCATCCCCTTAACTACTTGTATAACTGTCTCCTGATGGGCACCCAATCAAAACTGCCTGCAGCCATCACTGCTTCATACACACAGTTGACATTACTCACATTAATCAAATTTTGTGGGAGTGATCATAATGTTTTGGCTTATCAAAATATATTCATGTGGGTAGGATTCATTCGCACACACCCCAACAAACAAACCTGTGTAGTTAAATTATCTGAGTTGTGCCACGCCCTAAAAGAGAAAAAAATCGTTTTATACACATACAAATTCAAGATAAATTTACAGCCGGAAGTTTTTTTTCTGGAACTAGAACCTTTTCCAGAACTAGGGACCTCTGTCATGTTCACACCGCAGGAACTTGGTCTGACTGCAGTCCCTCGGAGGCAGTTCCTGAACCCATTTTTGGGGCATTTTCACAGCAACCCTTTTAGGTCCAGTTAAAAAGGACACTGATTCGATTTCCCCATGGTGTGAATTGTTTGGACATGTGTGAACACAGTAATCACACTCGGGTGTGGACCAAAGGAAGTGGACTGAGACCACCTCCTCTCAAGGGTATCGGTCGGGTCCCAAATGAACTCTGGAGTCTTTCATCTGTGGTGTGAGCATGATGCAACCTCAATCCGACCCAGGTGCACTCCAAGAGTCTGAGATAAACTAGGAACCAGATGGGCTTTGTGTTCTATGATGTGGGAAAGCACTCAATAATGTTCAGCAGCCAGTCAGAGAAGGACAAATAAACTGAGGTCCTACCTGGTCTGGCACAGAGGTAAGTTGCCTTCTTAAAATCTGGGCAGGTGACTACTACATCTGTCAGCTCCTAAAAACTATTTGCAAAAAACCTCTGAAGTTTTCAAGATGTTCAGTAAATGGCCGAAGGAGGGAGGATTTATCGAGTCGACTGATCAGTGCCACGTGAAAGCGACAGTATTTACTTTCTTGTTCCCGCCACAGACACATCTGATCAATAAGCAGAAGGATCATTCTCGCGTGGTTTGCAGTGGCGCATTGTCGCCTTGTTTGTTCTTTATTACAAACTCATCAACTGATTTGGACCAGAGAAACCAAACTACAGATGTGAAAATGCCATTAGTCCCTACTTTTTGTTTGAACACGAACTACCGGGTTTGATGCCTACAATAGTAGCTTGCTTGCGGGTTCACCACAAGCACCGGCAATAATTTGGAAGTTACTCAGAAGTACAGAAAAAGAGATGTAATTAGCGGAGCCAGACTTCATTATTCTGTGGAAAAAAAAAGTCGATCTGACAACCATATTTCATAAAAATCATGAATATTTGCAGCGTTGGTCCTTCTTTTTCAAGACCTCTGCAATTCGCCCTGGTATACCGTCAATCAACTTCTGAGCCAAATCCAGACTGATGGCAGCCCATTCTTGCATAATCAATGCTTGGAGTTTGTCAGAATTTTTGAGTTTTTGTCCACCCGCCTCTTGAGGATTGACCACAAGTTCTCAATGGGATTAAGGTATTGGGATCGAGTTTCCTGCATGGCCATGGCTCCATCATGCTGGAAAAGGCATTATTCATCACTAGACTGTTCCAGGATGGTTGGAAAAAGTTGTTCATGGAGGATGTTTTGGTACAAATCTTTATTCATGGCTGCGTTTTAGGCAAAATTGTGAGTGAGCCCACTCCCCTGACTGAGGACCAACCCCACACATGAATGGTCTCAGGATGCTTTACTGTTGGCATGACACCGGACTGATGGTAGCGCTCACCTTTTCTTCTGTGGACAATCTTTTTTCCAAATGCCCCAAACAATCAGAAAGGGGATTAATCAGAGAAAATTATTCTATCCTAGTCCTCAACAATCAAATCCCTGCACCTTTTGCAAAATATCAGTCTGTCCCTGATGTTTTTCTTGGAGAGAAGTAGCTTTTTTGCTGCCCTTCTTGACACCAGGCCATCCTCCAAAATTCTTTGCTTCACTGTGCGTGCAGTTGGACTCACACCTGCCTGCTGCCATTCCTGAGCAAGCTCTACACTGGTGGTGCCCCGATCTCACAGCTGAACCAACTTTAATAATCAACTTGCTGGACTTTCTTGGGCGCCCTGATGGCTTCTTCACAGCAATTGAATGTCTCTCCTTGAAGCTCTTGATGATCTGTTAAAGAGTTGATTTAGGTGCAATCTTACTAGAAGCAATATCCTTGCCTGTGAAGCCCTTTTTTGGGCAAAGCAATGATGACTGCACGTGTTTCCTTGCAGGTAACCATGGTTATCAGAGGAAGAACAATGATTTCAAGCACCACCCTCCTTTAAGAGCATCCAGTCTGCTATTCTAACTCAATCAGCATGACAGAGTCTCCAGCCTTGTCCTCATCAACTTTGTCACCTGTGTTAATGAGAGAATCACTGAATCACTGGTTTTTGGGATTAAGTTCATTTTCATGGCAAAGAGGGACTTTGCAATTAATTGCAATACATCTGATCCCTCTTCGTAACATTCTGGAGTTTATGTAAATTGCCATCATAAAAACTGAGGCAACAGACTCCAGCGGAAAACCAATAATCGTGTCATTCTCAAAACTTTTGGCAACGACTGTAGGTTTTATTTCATTTTGAGCATATGAAACCCAGAATTGATTACCCAGTCTGGAATACAGATCTTTGAGGAATTTACCACAATAAAGTAAGATCCGCGGACTCGCAGTGAAACTTGACAGATTTGCCACCAGATGGCGACGGTCCCCCGCCTGCATCATCCTCCTGAACTGTGTGGTAGGCAATTGTAAGACAGGGTGTGCTTTACGACCCCGTCCCGAAGATATTGAATATCTTACATTTTAGTCCATCAATAATGAATATTGAACCAACTCAAATTTATGGTAACCTCACAGTCACTGCATTTATTAGTAGACGAGAATTAATATTTGCATGTAAAATAAAAAGACAAAAAATGTAAACAAAATTATGATATGGTTGCTATATGCAGATTATGTAAACAGGAAGGTGTTAATGAAACTTAAAATATTAGTGACCTCATTCATTTAAAGTGAAGAGTGATCCAGTCCATCCACGCATTATCCAATGAAGGGTTTTGGGTGAACTTGGAGGATTTCCTAGAGTACATTAACACGGCACATTGTTAACAGGATGCCATTTCAGGACACAAACACACGGTAATTTTGATACACCGATCCGCCTGAACCGTGTGTACGGCGGGAAGCCACGCGCAACATGCAAACACCATACACACAGGCGCGGGCGAGACGCTTTGGCACAGCCATGGAGGTGTGAAACCGTAACGCGAAGACGACAGAAAAGGGATAATTGCAACACATTTCCTGACCCGATTTCCGGTTGTTTCAATAACTACGGGGCAATTACCCTTTAAACGGCATAAAAGAGGAAATAAATGTCTTTCGACCTTAGGTGGAGACGTCATAATAGTTGCTGGATCACTAACAGGATAGATTCAGCGAGCCATTATTATTTACAGTAATCAACTGCTATTTCCGTCGCTGAATGTATCGATCTCAGCATTAGCTCTACAACAAATGCGTTAGCTCGAAATCATTACAAATTATTTTTACAATCTCGGGTGATATTGTCTTGTTCAGGTTCATTTGGATTACACGCATTTTGCATTGCGATGCATGCCAAATATGCAAAGCATATGTACTCCTGCTAATTATCTGTGCTCTCTCGGTGAAGCCCATGGGTCTCCGTCACCCTGTAACAGTGATTTCTGCAGGTCTCGGCTATTCTCAGCACCCACATACCCTTCTTAGTATTAACTTGCACTCCTTTCAACGCGATTCCATGAATGACAACGCTGCCAGCCACCCACGATGCACGTTGGAAGTCACAACAGTACGCATTGACCAATTATATCAGCCAGAGTCGGTATCTTAACTAGAAAGACAGAAATTCACGCCAATTGTATCTTAGAGCTCTGTATAGGCCCACCCCAATTATAAATACAGCCAACCAACGCGGGCCTCTTATGAATAATATATACGATTGCGAGCAGAGTGACGCAGATATTAGACTCGAGTTTTTTTTTAGTGAAATTGTTGGGAATTTTGTTAAATATTAGCTTCAAAATTAAATTCGGTTGTTTAAGACAACAGCGTGCTGCGTAATTAGTGCCAGACGCGAGGCGACTCAGGGCATCCCCAGGCTTCTGCATGTGCCCTACTGCCGAGCCTAGCTAAGTTGATGTGTCGTTGCTAGAAAAAAGATGCCGCAACCGAAATCGCGCAAGATCGCCATCCTGGGGTACAGATCCGTGGGTAAGTCTTCATCACCAGCAGCATCATGGGGAGGAAGCATCCTGTCCCTTTGGATGATCCCATGCTGCATGCGCGTTTCACGGTGCGGTTGCCAATGGATGGGTCGGTGCGGCATCGTGCATGGTGCGGATGGGTGAGGTGGACGGAACCGCGGACGGTGTGAGATAATGGGCCGGTGTCAGCCACGACCCCGCAGGCGACCACCTGAAAAAGGGAGGAGGGGGGATCGTGATGGCAAGCGGCACCCGTTTGGACCGGAATGAGCGGGTCCTGTGAGCCGGGGCGAGCCGCAGAATCCAGCCACATTGTGGGCTCCGTGTTGCGGTGCAACCGGCCAAATGCAGATCCCGGACGGAGCCGTGGGATCGTGTCGTGGGAACGTCCAACTTTTCGTATTTAAAACAAGATTTTAATGTTTTTTGCAGCAGAATCTCCGCGTCCTTTAGATACACGCGGCGGTGATATAATACACGCACATATTTTATATTTATGTATAGATATAGGTAAATATACCTAAAAATAGGTTTTTGCCCTTATATAAAATGTCAGATGTCTGATTGAAGGAAAGTACAGTAAATGTGCTTATGGTGTGTTACCGGGTGAAAATAACTGAAAACAATGATGCACCCGGCGCCTTGTGGATGCCTAACAGTTGCCGATGTCGGGTGTATGTGGCAGGTGTCGGTATCAGAGAGGCGGGGATCGCCGGCTTCTCCGGTCCCAACCAGGGGTGAAGCTGCCATGATTTCAGGCTGTCGGCCGCCTACGGGTTTTTTCCGCCACGCACGCTGCGATGCCGAGCGTGATAGCGGCCATAATGCGGGAGGGAGCGGCTCTCCCAGCGCCGCAGAGGATGAATGTGTGACCGGTGTGGGGCCGTCGGCATGGCGGGCATGGGCACAGGGCCACGCCGGGAGACTTGAGCATAAAATAAATTAACGTGAGACATCAAGACAGAGATCGGCTTAGCAGCTCTCGATGGGATCATGTAGCCAGGGTTTTCCTAAATGACCTCGTTCGCTTGGAGTGGTGATTTTATTTCTATGTGTATGAAGGTATATATTTCGAATGAAGATATAATTTGAACGAAGACTTGATTAGCTTGTGTCTCAAAGGTAGCTCCTCAACTGCAAAAATGAAGATGAAATCATTCGCTAATTGAATCATTTATAGGCGTGTGAGGCACATCTTTGTTACACCCCTCACTGAAGTTTCACTCTTAACAAGCTGTATTATTTCATCAAGCCATGAAACGAGAGACGTTGTTCACTTTGCTGAGGACGCATCACCTTCGTGTGAAAATTATGCTGCTTAGAGAAACGAATTATCCTTGCGACCTAAGTTGGTTGTATTTGATGTATAACGCGTTTGGCCCAGGTGTGTGTGTGTCTCACGCACATGGTACCCGAGTATGGAGAAGGTTACCACTGCGCACTGCCGTCACGCACCGTAGCTGCACATAGATGAGCGTCACTGTCACACGTGAAAAAGCCCGAAGCTTCTGCACGATGCCGGGCCTCCACCGATGATTGTCCTCTGAAGTTTAGAATTACAAAGGGATCTGACTGGAACTCATTAAAAAAATGATCACATGTGTACTTCACATTCTGGATGTTAGAATTACATGTGGAAAAAATACAGTTAGGATATATTTGTGTGTATCCCTCATAGAGGTGCGAAATTATACGTGATGTACTGCATTGTTGTTGTTACAAAGCAGAGTTTTATCCTCGTTAATGTTTTCCGTCTGCATGTGCAAATGATCGTTAAATTTAGCCTGTGCGTTTCTGTGTTGATATGCTCTTGTTTCTCTTGCACGTATCTTTTTGGGTCACTAGATTGTTTTACCGCCACATCTGGAAGTTTATTCCAGGGACGTCACGAATGAGGAGGCGCATTATTCCTCGTGCGAACGGATATTTATAGCCGGTGGCCGGATGGGATGCGTGGCCGCTGCGTTACACGAGAACGGGGCGTGATTTAAAATGGAGTAACCGAGCGATCGTGCACGGAAATTGGGAAGCGGCTCCCTGACAGGCGCTGACTTTCAGACGGAAAGGCTCTCACGGTCACGGTGAACTCGAGGTGGTACATTGTGGGTCTGGTACAGTATATTCTGCAGGAGAAGTGAAGCGTGGCGTCCACATCCCCCCAAACCCATTATTTTTGTGCTAATGATCATTCCCAGGTACACACAGTACTGACATTTATAACACAGAAGGAAGAGCACTGAGCGTAAAACTCTCAACACTACAAAGGTGTAGTTTTAGTTTGTACTTATAAGTACCTGAATGGGGCCAACTTAATGTGCCATTCACTATTACATGGCTTTGAACAAAAGTGTCAGCTAAATATAGGAAATGTAAATGTATGAGGAAGCTGTTTTATGTGTTGCTGGGTCTTATTGGAAATGGAGAGGTCACTGAAACAGCAGTTTTTATATTTTTAAAATAATTAACTGGGACGCGGTGCATGTACTTTTTGGGGGGTGTCAGGTGGGACGATGCGGTACGGTTGGAGAGAATCGTGCAATTGTTCACCCAAACGTATATTAATGGATTCCTAAAAACTCTCTCTCTATGACTGCTTGACTCCTTTCGAGTGAAGGAGCAGGACACTCCAGAAACATCCACCTTACAAATCAAGTTCAGCAGATCAAATAAATAAAAAAAATGTTATATTCTCCAAGGATTTGCCAGACCGTGCTGGTATTTATGTAGCTATTTATTTAGCTAGCTAGCTGTGCGGGAGGTTTCCTCAGAACAGACCCTGGTGCTTCAGTGTCATGTAATTAGCTGCTTGGTATTCTGGTTTTAATTTGGGCTGCTGGTCACTTACAGAGGTTCACAATACTGGACCATCGTAATGCAGTGATACAATTAATACAAAACTGTGAGAGGCGAGGGTGCGGCGTTGCAGCTTTTACTCACCTGTAATCAATGGCTAAGGGTGTAAAGGCATCTGTGTGACATTGCGGGGCTTTCTGATTGGTTCCCTTTTGGTTAAAAAGGAAAACAGCCATTTTTGTATGTTAGCTGAGCTTGTTTACCTGTTTATACCAGAGGCGTTCTAAAAATCCCCCATTCCTTTGCCCCGTTCCCTTGGTTTGTGGGTCTGTTTGCCATATCAAGAGTTTTCCATGATAGCACACATGCATGTGAACCGTTTGGAATCTGAGTTAATGATGTGCATTGGGCTGTCCCTGGAAGTCATGTGACTCGATGTTCGCTCGATGGGCCATTGGCTTTTTGACAGCTAGCATGGGTGCCGTTCATCTGTACAGAAAGGCGTCCTTTGTCTGACGGACGTGTCCCTTTTTTCCCCCAATGTGGTTTCGACTAGGCGGTCTTCTTGATCACAATTGTAAGATTTGTTTGTCCACGTGTTGAATGCGGGCACGGCGCGTGAGTTGGCTTTCTCTGAATGCGTTAGTCGTTCACTGTCCTCACAAAGAAAAGCAGATTTGTAAAAAGTGTGTCACTCTGAAATTAGTTTTTTTTTTTAAAATTTACTGTTGAACTGGTTTGCTGGAACTTCTCAGATTAAACAGAGCAAAGCTGGAAAGATGAACAAGCCTCCAGGTCCTTGGGTTGAGTTCCAGTTGACGTTGTTCTGCGTGGAAGGCGGCATGTTGCGTTCGCCTGGGTGACAGACATTTTGAGGTTTGATTCATCACTCCATTGAGAGGTGACCTCCTTTCCAGGACTCTTGTCCTCACAATTCGATCAGAGATGGACTCTGCAGAGCTTCTGTGCCTCTCTACCGTCTGACGTTCCCATCCTTGGTTGCAATAAAACTCTCATTGGCTCTTGTGCCTAAAAAAATATCCATATCATCAGCATCCGTTGAAAACCATGTATGGCCACTTTTTAACAGTTTTGACTTTTTACTATAGATGGAATACACCCATTCTCCTCTGTCCACCGATTTTGTTTGAGATGTAATTGACCAATGAAAAGATGTTTTATGAAGTCATCTGTTTAAGTGATATTTATGTTTGTTTGTTTGTCCTAGTTAACATTTGTATTCATGATAGTCATTTGTATGAATTACTTTATATCATTAATTTGAACAACTTAACGTTTATAGCTAGCTAACTAACATCATTGTTAATTGTGAATAATATAAAGCAAGAATATTTTGTATCTTGTTGACACTGACATATTTGTCTTGCTGAAAATATTCCAAGTATGTTCATTTAGAATATTAAATTATTCACTGGTGGTTTCTTGTGAAGTAGTTTCTGAGAAAATGTGTTATTTTCACGCTCCTGAAACAATGGCTTTTTGGAGATATGTGTTATTCATTGGGCAACGACGATATTATGTACAATATATGTTTTTTTTTTTTTTATCAACAGCGCTGTTCAATATAGACTAAAACCAGATTGTTTTATGATGTGACTTTTTGGCCATAAATGTCTTAATATTATTGTTTTATGCATGATTCAAGTCCATACTGTATTTAAATTGTTAGTTTTAAAGGTCTCTCTATTGGAGAATCAAATGTCTTAAGCTATCAGACAAATGTAAAGCACTCTCATAATTCAATAATTACTGATTTCAATATTCTCAAGGCCTTTACTGTCCATGTAATGAATTTTATTTATTGAATCTACATACATGTACATGCGTCTTATATTTGGACTGGTTAGTCCTCCACCCGGTCAGTAGGGGGCAGGCTGACCTGGAGCCTTGGGGGTTAAGCCACAGTCTCAGTGTGAGGGTGCAAAGCATTAGTAAGCTTTGTCATTCAGTTATTTGCATTTTTTTATCGTAGCGTTTTTCAGAGGCTAGCCTAGCATGCTTAGCTGAGACTTTGGCGAGCATTATGCATTAGGAGCCTTTTTATATTTAACGTCCTGTGTGAAAATAAATATTTACCTGTTTATTTATGGGTGACAGTAGCCACCATATTCTGTCGCCTGGCCTGTTTTGAGTTGTAGAAGTGCAGGCGTGCCTTGAAACAGCTGCCAGAGCTTTGGTGTTTTTGGCTTGTACGTCACTCATTCATTCGCTGGGTAAAGTGTACGGTTAGGTGATGTTGCGGTTGCTGTTGGCAATGCTGGTGTTGCATCTGTAAGCGCACAACATCCTCATAAGAGACTTTGCGCTGTCTTCCTGGATTAGGCGGATGAGATTAGAGATGCACTATCGGTATCGGCGCCGATCCAGACCTATTTGACGGATCGGGTATCGGCCATGCGTGACCGATCCTCGTCCTATACTTACTTATTTAGTTTTTGGCAATCAATCGCATAACAGCTCTTTCCCAATTTACATGTGTTTGCACCATTCAAATCGAACGCTATCGCTGCCCCTCAGTCTTTTTTGCTACTCAGTGGGCGTGAGTACAGTGACTTCCGCCTGCAATGATGTCATGCGCATACCCTTCGCAGTACGAGGAGCGTAAGATAATACGTGACGATCTGGGAGTATTTTATGCTTTTAACAGAAACCAGTAGCACAGTGATTTGCACAATCCCATTTAACAAAGCGTACGCAACTGCGAGACAAAGCACAGCAATGGATGATTTAGGAGTCACTAATTTTTACTAAACGTTTACTAAACATTTTAATTAATGTTTGCAGAAGCCTAATTAAATATTTTTTGTCATACATGTTTTCCATCTGTATTTACTAGCTTAAAAAAAAACGTATAAAGTATAACAAAGTAAAAAGAGCTCTTGTATCGGAATCTGTATCGGTATCGGCAGTTGTGTATCGGAATCGGATCGGAACTGAAAAAATGTGGATCGCCCGTCTCTAGATGAGATTGACCTTCCTGGCTTGGTGTCTGGGGGACTGGGGTTCACAACCCGCATCTGTCGCCTCTGCGCAGCGACCATTACTGTAGCGTGGTAATTTTATCACTGGTAGTCTGTGACCTACACTCTACTCTAGAAAACATGAAAATGCTGTTTTCTCACTTTGAAATATATAGTGTCTTACTGTTAAATGTGCTGACGACAGTTAGATGTGCGATGGCCATTTGCAGAGCACAGGATCCTCGTTGCTCTTTTAGCTCATGATGCATCCTATGCAGATTTTCCCTGAATACCCTGGCAAGTGTTTGGAGTTGGGGAATGGATTCAAACCATTTCATCACAGAAAATTGTGGCATATGATTCATAAGACTCACTGAGATAGTACCACTCAGAATAACATACAGTCACACACTCACCTGTGCTGTAGGTTATGAACGCAAAATGAGAAGTTGTTGTGTGTGTGTGTG
>JAABNX020000117.1:310264-323188 GCA_015163995.2 Mormyrus lacerda | reverse complement strand
GGGGGGAGGTGGGTATGGGAGGGTGCTGATCTTCATTCCCGTATCTAGCGATGCTGTGGAGATTCTGGATTCACATTGGCGCGAGTCGAGCCCGACGGGACGCCGTGTTATTTACTTGGGGTGCAGGTGATGTAGACGGAAAGCACGTGTTCGGCAGGTCTGCGGGCGATCCGTAGCAAACAGGAGCGTGCGGGTCACTCGACGCCAGCGTGTTTGTGGTCTCAAGGACGTTTTAAAGAAAATATTACCGTCTGTGTGATTTTAAAAATAGGCATGTGAGTCCTGGTGAGGAATCATGCTATAAATGGTCATTTTTTTGTGGTCTGCTGGTGATTCATGCTAAATGTAGGCGCTTATGTGACTAAACAGAGGATGCACACGTCCTGCTGGAGATGCATGATAAGTGTTAGCATGTCTGGGGGCATAGAGGAAATGTTACGGTTATGGGTTTGGGGTTAGGGTAAGGATTAGGGTTTTGGGTTATCGCGGGGATTCTTCTCCCAGAAGTGTTTAATCTCTGTGTGAGACATTTCAGTTATATACAGGATATAAATCCATCCGTATTCCAAGCGCTTATCCTGGTCAGTGTTACAGAGTTAAATACAGATATATATTTTAAAGCGGTGCGTGTTTTAGTTTCAGCGGAATGATGTCAATTTGTAGGTGCAATTTTCTCCGGCGGTTTTTGTGCCTGTGCATAAAAGGTCTGTGAAGTTAAAAATCTAGCAAGATAGAGAAGGCAGTCATATAAACCAAGAATTTTTACAAATTCTTCCAGCTGGTTTTCTTGTGATAGTGGTTGCTTTGGTGGCCGGCCGTCACTCGTGGTTTGAGAATGGGTTTTCTCTCTTTGCACGGAGGATGTGGCAGCTGGCAGCCGGTTGTCATGGTAACAGACTCCCGGTTTGGCTGCTAGGTGTTCAGATACCACCTGAAGCTGTATCCCAGCCTTCCATTCATACTGTTAAGGCTGAGAACACCCTGGGAGGGAGCAAAAACACGGACCGTCTGGGGGTCCCCGAGGACTGGGTAGAGAAATGCTGATTTAAAGATTTCATCACCACTACAGAGCAAGGCTTTACCTCCCCTTCACTGCTTTGTGGGTGTGTGTATCTGTGTCTGGGTGTGGATAATATATATATATATATATATATATATATATATATATATATTACAGTGTGGGGACCAAATTTCCCCAGAACGTGATAAAAACCTGTTATTTTGACTTTGTAGGAACCATATTTTCAGTCCTCACACGTGGAAAGGAAACTCAATTTGGTAAAAATCTGTGACTGCAATCAAAAAAGTAAAAACATCAAAAGTCTTATATTTTGTTTGGTTACTTATGATTAAGGTTAGGGCTGGGTAGGACCCATAGACATGAATAGGCAGTCCCCACAAAGATATGAATATAAACGTGTGCGTACGTGTGTGTGTGTGTGTGTGTGTGTGTGTGTGTGTGTATGTGTGAGATTATGAGAATTTTGCAGTTCTCAGTTTTTAGGATTCCGCAGAAATCTGTGTTGATGCATGAATTGTGGTGACTTTACCATTCAGAAGCTGCCATGTGGGGAGAAAAGATATTTATTACATGGAAACAGTCACTGAATGGATTGAGCTGTAGATATGTGAGGATGTTCATTTCTCTGTTAGAGGAATTTTGAATTTCTTTATTGTACTCCCAGGATGTGGAAGAAGTAATAAAATTTGGACCTTGGGAGGACATTTCTTTTGATTATTTTTTAAGAGTTATGGTGTTTTGGTTATTCAGAACTCGTAGGAGACTTCTTCCCTCATCCCAGTGGGAAGATTGGACCTGGAACATTCTCAAGGAGTTGGTAGGATCGAGGCACGGGCCCGTGGGATGTTTTTGGGTATGGTGGATGTCATGGGAGCGCATCGGGGTTAGCCTTGTGGAGCCTAAGCAATCTAGAGCTGCTTCAGCCTAAATATGAAGTGAATTTATGATTGGGAAATGCTTAGACTGATTTGCTTCCCAAAGACCCCCAAAGCTGTTCAAATGCACCCCTCTTGGCCAACATTTTTCCAAAAGACCTTTGATGCTGCTCAGATACACCCACTTTGTACTAACCTCTTCTCAAACATCCCGATACTGCTCAAATACAGCTGCCCCATACTAACTTCTTGTCAAAGACCCCCGATGGGGCTGAAATAAACCTGCAACGTATTAACCTCTTCTCAAGAACCCCCAGTTGGGCTGAAATACACCTGCCCCGTATTAACCTCTTCTCAAAGAGCCCCAATGGGGCTGAAGTACACCCGCCCCATACCAGGGTTGGGGCCATTCTGGAATGCATTCATCATTCATTCATTTATTCATTCATTCATGCATCACCTAATCAGGAAATGGAAGTAAAATTCGGACTGGGAAAAAAAAAACTATGGGGAACAGAATTGCAATTGAATGGGAATTTCGGGGAGATTTAAAGTCCAACTCCAGTTCCATATCCTGATTTGGATTGGAATTGATGAATGCATTCCGGAATGGCCCCAACCCTGCCCCATACTAACCTCTTCTCAAAGACAACCAATGGGGTTGCAATACACCCACCCTGTACTAACCTCTTCTCAAAGACCCCCGATGCTGTTCAGATGCAATGCCCTGGAGTGTTGCTCTTCCCAAAAACTTGCACAGTTGCATACATGTAGCATGTCAGACAGGGCGAGGGGGTCATTGCCAAGAAATTGTAACTTTTTGCATAAAGTACTGTGCAAAAGTCTTAGGCGGTCAAAGGAAATGTTTAAAGCTATTTGTCTTGGCAGTAAGTGTGCATTTGCTCAGAACAAGAAACACAATTTAACTTTAGAACATATGCACATTAAGAATAGCAGAATAAAAATTAATAGGAATTTCTTCTATTCCCCAAAAAGTTACTAATATCTTGAGGGACGGTTAGATGAACACCGCTTCAGTTCCCAAACCTCTCCTCAGGGGCACCTCAGCCATTCCACGTTTTTGTGAAATTTCATCACGGTTTCAGTTCATGTGTATTTTTGGGATATCTTGCGGGAGCAGCCTGCTTCAGATCCCGCTGTCACATTTCAATGGCACTGAAGTTAGGATTCCAACTTGGCAGATCTAAAATATGGAATCTCTTCTGTTTGCGGCGCTCACATTTTACTTCTGTGATTCGGATCATTCTCATGACTCAACTTCTTTTTGAGTTTCAAATAACAGATATTTGTCCCGCTGTAGGACTTCGTGATGCAACTTGGAATTCATTGGTCCTTTAGTGATTGAAACCCGACCAAACCCTGAGGCAGCAAAGCAGTCCATACCATTACACTCTCTCCAGTTTACTTCACAGTCGGGATGAGGTTTTGGTGCTGGTATGCAAAGTTTTGTTCTCTTCAAACATAGCACTGCTTTTTCCCTGTGTGGTAATCTCCCATGAATACCACGCTTGTTCACTGTGCTTCCTTATGGTAGACTGGTATATACTGTAGATGTTATCATGCCTCCAGATCCTCGGTTGTCACCCCCGGGTTCTTTGTCACGCGTTTATGGATTCTGCGATTTGATCTTTTTGGGACACCCACTCCAAGGGAGAAGCGGCAGCGCTGAATTTCTTCCATAACTGTGGACTGATGCAGGTCTAAGTCTTTAGGAATCCAGTTACAGCTCTTTGCACTCGACCTTCGACACCTCGTCTTATGTGCTCCTGTGAAATCTCTCTTTATCACATGGCAGAACTCTGTAGTTGCAAGGGCAGGTCACACTCACGTCCTGGAAAACTTGACCCCAACTTGACCCCAACAATCTGCTTTTCAAGTCATTGTCCTAGAGGTTCATATACTTTTACAATCGGTGACCTTGATTGTTTAAACCATTCATAAAATTGACGCAATGTAAAATGTCATGTGTGTTTCTTAAATAAGACTGTTTTGATCTATTATTTTGGTTTGATCAGGAGCCATTCATGCAGAGTTCTTGATAATTCAAGTGGGTTCACAGACATTTTCTATAGGCATTGACATTCTGCTCTTCTGCCCAATCTTCTGGTTCCCCAGAGTCAGGTCTCTATTAGTTTGCCAGTATTTGTGTATCTGTTTGCTCCATGTGATCGCCAGTGATGTCACATTTCTCCATCTCTTTTTTACAGGGAAGTCCTCGTTGACAATTCAGTTTGTGGAGGGCCAGTTTGTGGACTCGTATGACCCAACCATAGAAAACAGTAAGTGTCCTGACATGCCTGAGCAGAGCAAGTGATGCTGATGTGTTTGTGCAGTCTGGGGTACGTTTGTACGATCATATCATTACTGATGCTATAGAATAGTGTTTCCCATTCCGGTCCACATTTTTGCTACCTCCCAGCTCCCTGTATGGATGTGGAATGTTGGACAGGGATCTGGGAGGGACCAAAACCATGGACTGTCTCTGAGACCCCGAGGACTGGATTGGGAAACACTGCTATAGAAGCACTGAAGGTGTGAAGAATCTGTGTTTTGTCACAATACAGATGAATTGGCTGTAAAGAGTATAAGAGTGTGATAGTGGTGCACTGGTGTGGGATGCAGCAGTCCGAGGAGTGTGCTGGTGCAGAATTTGGCGATGCGGGAAGTGTGTGAGTCACAGAGAATACTTCAGTGTGCAGCTGTGATGGAAGTTTGCTGGCGTGGGGCACAGCAGTGGTGTCGGTGTGGGATGCAGTGACGCAGGCCAGCTGCTGCGCGATGCAGTGACACAGGCCAGCTGCTGCGGGATGCAGTGACGCAGGCCAGCTGCTGTGGGATGCAGTGACGCAGGCCAGTGGTGTGGGATGCGGCTGCGGGGCAGCTTTCATTAACATGCTGCTGCCTTCGTTCTCTGCGGTTAGGGGTGAGGTATAAGGCGGTGGGTGGCAATAGTGTGGCACTGTGGAACAGAGCAGCTTAAGTTGGGATGGTAGGTCCTTCTGTGAAATGACCTCCTGATTGTGCTAAACTCTAACCCTATCAGTCCTGCCTCCCCTAGCCCAGGGGATAGTCCCTACCATCACAGACGAATCAGGAATTAACCTAATTTTGAAGCGAATGCGAATTTACCAACCAGCTAAATGCCACCGTAAGTCATCATAAACATTAAGGCATTTATTATGGTAATATGCAGTGATTATTAATGGCTAGGTAGTTACTCAGAAGTGCTAATGTGGGGTTATATGAGATCCAGAACAACGGTGATGAAGATGGTCGGAAATAAAGATGGAGGTGTATAAACCTCATGGTCTGCGTGAATAACAGCTGTGGGAGAAATGAGCGCGGCGACCCTTTCGCTGGATGCAGACCCTCCTGGGCTCTCGGGCGCTGTGTGGACACAGGGTTCAGCTCCCAGCTGACGCAAACCTACGGCCTTGAAACAGGACTGTGTTTAGAAAAACCAGCAAGTTCTCCCTCGAATCGTCATTGCAGGAAGGAGGCAGCGTGATCTGACCTACAAATTATCCCAGGAAGATCAACATAAAACAACCCCCCCCAGCTTTCAGATTTACTGTGAGGCTGCGCTCGATGGCTTTTTCATCGCGGCCTGATGAAGTGCCGGCGCCGTCCTTCCCCCCGAATCTCAGCACGACCCAGGTCGTTAGGTGACGAGGAGTGTCTCGGGACTCCTGTGATGCCTCAGTCGTGTTTAACATGCTGCTGTGTTTGATGGGAACAAAAATGGTGTAGGGGAGGGAGGCGGGGGGGGGACTCTCGGTGATCTGAGTGTAGCGGCGGGCGGGTAAGGGGGGGTTGGGTTGCTGGAGCGAGTCATGACAACCCAGTGCGATCCCGTCCCCTGCACACTGCATTACTCCATCGACAGGGAACCCCGACTCCCCAGGACTGAAGCAGAGCTGGCTGTGATGTGCCGCTCTGGCGTGTGTGAACTCTGCTTTAATCGCCAGCGATGGCCGCTGGGACACTCTGCATAATTGGCTGGCAGATCGCCGGGTCTCTGCCCCCGGAGTCCCATTTAAAGCAGAATGACAGACCTTCAGGTGCTCTCAAGTTCCCCAGGCATTCGAGGCGAAGCTGACTTAATTAAGAATGTAAAAAAAGAGGCCGACGTCAATCCGAGCTTGCGTGGGGCTTGCTGAGAGACCGCCTCCTGCGTGCTGGTCATTTGTCATCCAGTGTTCTCTGGCTACTGGAGCATGCATTCTGGATGTGTCACCTTACACTCTAGAAATTCCAAAAAGGCAGTGGATGCGTCTTTATGGACACGCTACGCAGTGACTATGCAGTTTGCCCCGCTGTCCCTGTGCTTTGAGGTGGGCTTCTGCGTGGAAGCACAGGCAGCAGCCCAGTGATAGTGGGTGGGGCTCAAATTGGGCGGGACCCAGTGATGGGTGGGGCTCGCTGCCGCCGATCAGCCCTTCTGTTCCCTGGTTATTTTAAGCTGCAGTCAGCTGCCGGCGAATGATTAATGTTTAATATGCAGCGTCGATGACGGACGACGCAGTGATGCTACTGCTGGGTAGAATGAGCCGGAGGGGGGCTGTGTAATGCTGTAAGAACTGGGGGCAGCGTGTATCCCGTGGTGTCACTTGATCCTGGCCCATCAGGGTGCCCCGTGCATGAGACTTGGCGAGGGAGCGCTCACCCCCAGGACCCTTATGGACCGGAGGTTGGGTGTGGTGGCCCCGCGCACAAAAAGCGTAGCATGCAGTGGGGGGGGGTGGGAGATGTGCAGGGTGGAGGGAATGGGCATGTGTCAGGATTCAGGTGCAGGAGGAACAGCCTCTGCCACACAGAGGCACACACCTGCCCCCCCCCCCCCCACTCACTGCAGCGTGCTCGTTCTCGAGGCTATAAATAGCAGCGGCGGCGGCAGGCCACTGGAGCCCACAAAGGCGCCAGCATTACTAACCTGATCCGACAACCCCCCCCCCCACACACACACACACACACAATCTCTCCATGGCTCGCTCATCACCGTGCCCTGCCAGCCAATCCCTGCCCGCCACGTCACTACTGTGCGATTTCACCCCACAGCAGCAAGGTCGCCTGAGGTGAGCTGTTCCAGCACGCCTGGGCTCTGTGGGGGGGCACAGTGGGGGGAAGGTGCACAGCTGGCAGCCTGTCACTGAGCGCCAGCCCCGCCTTCCCCCGGTACTGGCAGCGGGACATGGGAGCCAGTAAGCGTCACCCCAGACAGCGTCTCCGTTCTGGGCTGCAGATCTGAGCCCCAAGCTGGGATCTCATTAATCCAGCTTCCGTAGGCATGGGAACCAGGCGTATCGAGGTACAAACACCCAGCAGGGGGCGCCCCTGCCAGCCAGGTGGTCATTCCGCAAGCTCCGGCGCTCTGTTAGGATCCACCGTGGGATGTGAATTGGCAAAGCCAGATGCTGAAAACAGACTGACAGAGGGATGCTCTTCAAATCGTGGGGGCCCCTTCTCCTTTGTGTGTTCATCCATCTCTCTGCTTATAGCCTGGAGCCTATTCCGGGAAGCACGGGCAGGGGGCGCTCTTATCAGTGTGTTTCATATGTACCTATATATATGTATTTCATGTACATATATATGTGTGTGTATCTGTGTACACAGCCCTGATTATTCACTGTGCTTTTGCCTCTACGACTGTAAACACCAGCCTGTCTGAGAGTTCACTTTCTCTTTGACTGGCCTGATTTAACGAGGTGCCTCTGAACCCAATTACTCCCCCATGTCCAATTAAAGGCTCCATGTTGGCAGCTCCCCTTCCTGCTCTCCCCGGGCTGGCTGGCTGGCCGTGTGCAGACCTAGTCACAGCCCAGGCACATTTTCTTGTACTCCCGGCCCTGTGCCTGATCAGTGTCATGCGGCGTGATGCTGGATTTATGGCCGGTTCTTTCGCAGCCTATAACAGACACCTTAGGCTTCCAGTGGGATCGCAGGTGAGTGGAGGCGGTCCGGGACGCACCCGCTGAGGCCTGGGGGTGCCGGCGTGGGGAATTGTAGCCTCGTGTTTATCTGAATAGCATGCAGAGTACCATTGCTGGGAGAAAGACACACAAATCGATCAGAGTGAAGGTTCAATCTATCTCGTTAAGGATACCAAGAGAGTTGATTAGTAATGCTCGTTTAAGGAGGTGGCATTGCCCGTTACCGCTTCTGGAAATGGTGAGTGGTGATGTTTGATTGCAGAAATGGCCATGACCATTCTCATTCTCGGAGTGATTGGTAATGTCTGATTGTGAAGTGGGGATCCCCATTCCTGAACAGGAATGATCAGTAATGTCTGATTGTGGAGGTCATGATGTCCATTGCTGCTCTAGGATGATTGATAGTGCCTGATTCTGGAGGTGGTGATGCCCATTCTTGCTCTGAGAGGATTGGTAATGTCTGATTGCGGAGGAGGTGATTTGCATTCCTGCTTGGGGGTGATTGGTAATGTCTGATTGCAGCGTAATTGCTGCCGTGTCTCTGTGTCGCTGTGAGTCATGCTAACCCACACCAGGGATTGACTGAAAGGTTTTCATTTTATTCCTGTGCTTTGTTATGTTTAATACTGCAAAATTCAGTGGAAATAACATTAAAATTATTAAAGATGTGATATTTTTTAGGCTCACTTTGAGAAACATTTTATAAAACCTGGGCTCATCCATGTATGACAGTATGAAGTCATGCATGTTACATGTGACATTCTGTGTGAAATAGTGACACTCCAAGAAAGTCACTCTTCTCCTTCGCCAAAGACTGGTCTGGAAAGGCCAACCTAGATAGCAGCTCTGCCATCCCAACAACTCCCTTTCCCTCTCTCTACAGCGTTTACGAAAATGATCACAGTAAATGGACAGGAATACCACCTACAGTTGGTAGACACAGCTGGACAGGTAAGATGGAGAGCTGGGCATGCCCTGTAATGGCCTGCAGTGCATTCTGGGAGATGTAGTGCTGCACACTGCTGCCTCATTGGAAAGGGCACCGGGGTCATTCTCTGAAAGCAAATTAAAAGGCAGAACAGGGCTGCTGTCGTCATGGCGATCTGCCCTCCTGCTTTGTGAAAGATGCGGCTTGTCCTGTGATACGTCTCCCTCCCCATGGGTGATGTAAGACCTGCATTCCTTTGTGTGTGCACATGCTCCATGTAAATAATTCAGATAATTTTAAGATTTTTTTTCCACACCTTTTAAATTTAAACCCCTTAAAATGACCGTGTGATACCAGTGTAACTGCTATGAATCTGTACTCAATTCTGGTTTGCCAACAGTTTTTCATGACTGGCTTTTCTGTTTGCAGCCTTGTCTTCCGTTGAGCCATCTGTCTGTTGTTCTTTTTTAGGATGAGTACTCGATTTTCCCGCAGACGTACTCCATAGACATCAACGGTTACATTCTGGTGTATTCTGTCACGTCTAATAAAAGGTAAGCAGCCTTTCTCATCCTTTTTTTTTTCCCATTCACGCTCTTTTACTCTGTGCGTTGAACGAGTGGGAACACGTCCGGTGATGAGTGGTCCATCGCTGCAGAAACCGACAAAGAACAGGGGCGGAGGCGGGACAGCTAGTAGAACAGATAACGCCACCAGTGGGATCCCGGGGGAGTGCCCGCACCCACAATGCAATCTGGCATTCTGAGCCAGGCTACAAAATAACAATTAAGGGGGCAAATGCGATTGGATAACAGACTGCTTGTTATGTTTTTTTTTTTTTTGTTTTTCCTTCCCCATGGCTGGCAAATAATCTGGCGGTTTGGCGTTGGCATGAAACAGCCGAGTGTGAATCATGATGATTTCCGTGTGAGGGCTGGTCCGTACAGGGGGGGGGGCAGATGCCACAATTCCAGTCTGGGAGTAATCAAGCCTCGGAATACGTCAGAAACCAGGTTCTCTGGAGTCTGCTGGGCAGAAGGACAATTTTAGAGGGGCACATGAGGGGGGGGGGTTGCAAAGGGCCCCTACCTGATTGATGGCGATGTGAGAATGAGTGAAGCGTGCACTGATATAAACTCCCTGTCAGGCTTCATTTCCCATGAATCCCTCTTGCAGCTGATGTGGTTGCACAGGCCATCTGAAGTCTCCCGATTTAACATCTTCCCACCAGGATGCCAGAGGAGGGGGGCTGTTAGGGATTTGTGTTTTCTGGGGGGGGGGGGGACCTCCAGGGAAAGTTTGACCCGTGGTGCAGTGGTGAGTGAGATCCCTGGAGGCGGAGGTGAAGGGTGTGGGAATCTTCTACGTTCTCAGACTTGGTGATCTGTGTCTGATTCCTGTGGGTCATGGGTCAGCGTGCATGCCATCGGTTATTCCGCATTCATGTGTTTTCATTTTAATATTTATGAAAAAGCTTGTTTGATGAAGCAGATTTTGTGGGTTAAATTTTAAAGGATCAAATCGCTGAACTGAACTGAAACCTGAGTTATTCCCACGCGTCCCTCCTAGGACGAGGCATTCGCTGGCTTTTCTTTGATTTTTTTTTGTATTACGTTTCGAAAACCGCCTGTTATCTTCTCTCTCCGACGACATCGAACAGGAAGCCATGTGTGTCCTGGATTCAGGTCGGTGAGCAGAGGGTCACAGTCTGTTCACGTTCCTCCAGGACGGTCCGCGGTCGTCGGTCGCGATTCATCAACTCGGGTCCCTCAGCGATGCCCGTTTACCTGTCACACCCGTCACCCCTTTCCCTGCCCCTATCCTGGACACCCGTAAGCAGCTGGCAGAGATGCACATGCACCTGAATGTGGCCTTGCTGAAATCTCTGTGGCCGGTTTCCAGGCATCATCTCCCCTCCCAGGGTCCGTGTCTCCCTGTAACTCAGGTATGCGTGAAGTTAATTTTGTGGGGGCTGACAAATCAATACTGGCCGAATAGTGCAGCAGAACCTCCTGGTCAGATGCTGACATGAGGTGTCTGACACACTCTGTCTTTATTTTCGTACATGGAAGAGGTGCCAGTGTCGGGTTGTGGCTGCCCTGTGCTGGCATGTGCCACCCTGTGCTGGCCTTTAATGGCCTTTTCCGCCCGCGGCGCCCAGTACTGGCCGTTACCACTCTGTACTGGCCAGTTAGACTGCATATTAGACCGCAAACATAACTGATAAACAAACTCTCTGAAATAGCGATTCCTTGTAATTTAAATAAGCAAAACCACAAAAGAGTGATCCTTTGCTCTTCATTGCGATGTCATTATTTGTGTTTTCAGGTAAAGCAGAATTACGGTTGGTGTTTGCTGTGGTCTGTGCTGCGACCGCATGCAGAGTGACGCAGCAGAGAGTGATGCCCTGTGATTTACATTACTGTTATGTTTCTTCGGGGGGGTGTGTGAGACCCTCTCAGCGATGACCTCACTTTTGATGGTTATTACGGCCCCCAGCTCTCATGCTGATAACCCTTCTGCTACCAGTCACGTTCCTAAGAATGTTCGGGCTGGGGGGGGCTGGGTCTCCTGAAGGCATATCCGGGAGCTGTCTGTGGAGCCAGGTGGCCGGGCCGCTCTTTAAAGCCGCGGGCCGCGAAACACCTCCGTGCTCCTGATACCTTGACACACATGACGCAGTGGATCTACCTTTCTCTGACCCCAGCCTGGACTCCCCTGCCTCTGCTTCTTATGGTTCAGTCCAGATTCTTAACTGGGCCCGATTCAGTGGCTTGACATTTTAGATTTTCAGAGAGGTCATTCCACGTGAAGTCACAAACAAGCGAGCGATGTTTTATACTCATTAAAAAAAGACATTCATTCATTTAATTACTTTTAATTAATGTCATTTTAATTGTTCAGAATTATTTACTATAATTAAAGCTTTTTTGCTCCATTACAAAGGCATTTCTTTTAATATCAATGGCTTCATTGTAATTAAAAATTTATCAACAGAATTCACAAAAAAAAATTTACTTAACATATGTCAAGCTAGGGGTGTCTCTGGCGCCGTTTTAGGGGGGCTTTAGTGCCCCCCTCCCCAAATAAATATACACTAATTAGTTTAAATAGCGTAGTGTGTATAATGTAGTGTGTTCTCATTAATTTTCATTAAAATCAGCCCCCCAGTAAAGGCTTACCCCCCTTTTTCATAAATCTCTAGTGACGTCCTTGCATCAGACTTTATTAGGGTGGAAATTCCACTAAGACCGTTTTAAAGATCCCCAAGCTGCTGACTTTTAGACAGTTATATGGGTATTAATAAAACCCAACCAAGCGTCCTTAATTAACTGGACGGATTTAAGGAAAATCAGCTTACACGTATAGCTTTTAGGGTTTACACTCACAGGGTCATCAGACAGACACACACACACACGTCAGACGTTAGGTGGATTCTGGCTGACACGGGCATGGCAGAAACAGGTGTGCTTCAATGTCAGCGACAGGACCAGGAAACATTTATGGTAAACGGGAGGGGCGGGAGATTTGTCATGAATAATCAGCAGCCAAATCTGTGTTTGGGCGGACATGTTGCATACAGGTACCATGTTAGATTCAAAAACATCCTCACTGCCTGTTATCTTTAAATTTAAATTAAATTTACAGACTTGTGGTGTGTATCATCTGAAGGACTTAATTCTGTGTACAGGTTCCATAAAGTATCTCTGCTGTTAAATGGATTTTTTTTATATTAAGAATGAAAATAACGGGCGATTATCTGCCACTTAAATGTCTTTTCTCCCAATAACTCCCCTGTTTCCTTGTTATTAAGTGGGGCTCTGTGGATCTGACCTGAGGTCAGCTGGAGCAGATTTATGTGTGTCCGCAGTACAGACAGCATCGCTGCATCGCATGGCAACCACCCTGAGCGGCCTCACGCTTTACATGGTGCTTGGTACAGGCTGTGTTGGGGGCTCTCATGGCCTAGAAAAAGAATAAGGCTATTTAAAGCCTTAAATACAAACTTAACGTTAAGGTGGCTCTTTGTAAAGAGGCCTCCTCCCCGTCTCTGTTCCATCTGTGCATGTCATCTGCCAGGAGCTGCTCCGGCCCCGTTCCCCCCCGTCCCCCCCGTCCCCCCACCCCGGTGCGGCACAGACAGAGTGT
>JAABNX020000117.1:299460-310245 GCA_015163995.2 Mormyrus lacerda | reverse complement strand
GGAGGATACGGCAGGCGGTATGTGTGATGGCGTGAGCTCAGGAACACCGCGGACCTAGTAAAGGGGGCTGTCCGGAACCACTCGTTCCCGATGACCTTGGGCGCCACCTACTGGGCCTGAAGTGTATCTACACTGCATCGTGCTCCCCCGTCATGGCGTCTTAAATGGGGGATGGGAGGTATAAAGTCCAAGCGGCAGGTGTAGCAGTTAGAGGATGACCCAAGAAGGCCACAGGACTGCACTATGACAGAGACACCTGTACTGTAGAAAGTATGTGCCTGTGTTGCATTGTGGGTGATTCTTGGACGCTGACCAAGTGTCTGGTCCGGGGGGGGGGGGGGATGGGCTGGGTGCTGTCAGACAGAGGTGCTGATCTTGCTGAGAGTGCAGCGATGCTGATTTATGAGTCCTGAACACCGGTTTGTAACCATGATTCTGCTAAAGTCTCTATGGGTCTGCTCTTCTGGGGAGCGCTAGCCGGCATTTCATGATTCTTTGTCGTCACACTGAAAGTACGGGTCCTCCTCACTGCTGCTCGCCTGCCAAACTGATAATCTCTTTGCTCCTCCTTCTTCCCGTAGCTTCGAGGTAGTAAAAGTCATCCACGAAAAGTTGTTGGATATGGTGGGGAAGGTCCAGTAAGTATTTATCACCTGGTTTTCTTCTTGTTTTCTGTTCAGGCGATGCGGGAGGATGCCCGATAACTGGCACTGTGTTTTATTCCTGCAGAGTGCCCATTATGCTGGTTGGAAATAAGAAGGACCTGCACATGGAACGGTAGGTACAGCACGCGGCTGCGAGAAGCTCTCTGAAGCCCGTCGTGACGATCAGGTTTGGCGGAACTCGATCCCAGTGCCAAATGGAGACTGGGTGTATCTCAATGGGGCTAATGTACCTGTTCCTGTGAGATAAACACATCAGAAGGACCAGGCTGTCTGCAGAATCCAGCCTATTGAGTTTCTGGTCTTTTTGCAGTGATACTGAAGAGAAGTTAATGCGAGGCTTGGTGCAGGGCATGCGATAAGCGAGCAGCTGCCGCAGCAAATGCCTGAAAGATGAGCCAGCTTCCGGAGAGCATCTCCCGGCGGCACGGCCTGCGTGGATTTTGTTCTGGATAATTTATTATTGAGATGATCTGGGGTGCTGGAAGAAGCCTTGCGTCTCGCTGCCGATCGTGGGAAGCGGGTAGCCGACCTGATCCCTCGTGCCCCAGATTCCGTTTGAACTCCCAGAGTCCCAGGCACCCAGAGGACCCCGAATGCGTTTAGAGAGAATGGTGCAGAACTGGTCCACAAGCTCACTCTGGGAGGGGTCACTTTGAGGCAGCCTTAAACGAGAGCACAATGCCCCCCCCCCCTCAGCAGCAATAGTTCGATGGGCCACCCTTGGAGGTGTTTCTGCCATGACTCTTCTTCAGATCTTCTTTCACGTCACTTTTTGGTTTCATCTCCATGCGCTGGGCACATTGACATGAATTAAGTCAAGTTTGCACAGAGATTTTAATTGTTGTTGTGCAAATTGTCGTCGTTTTTTTGGCCTCCCTGTGTTTTAATGCCAGTGATTCTTCAGTGCTGGATATGACAGCTTGTTTAGTGAGATGGAGACTTCGTCTCTCCTGATGCCAAGAGACTTTGCAGAAACACAGTGTCTACATCACCCCCGCATTGAGGATCACAGCTGTGTGCTGATTTCGTCCCTGGCTGCTGATAGGACATCCTTAAAGGAGTTCAGCTATCAGTTTGTGTTTTTTTTTGCACTTTACTAGAACATGGCTTAATTTACAGTGCAGGAAGCAGGTAAGGTAGCTAGATTGTTGGTTTTGAAGATAAGGTTTTTGAGTCCTGGTTTACACCTCCAAGGGGTAGATCCAAGGGGTAGATCTCTTACTCTAGTTTGGATTGACTCTAAACCTTGCTTGTGGGAGTTTTACTTACACAAAAATGTTCTCAGAGCAGAACCAATCAGATTGTAGAGGAGGTGGGCTCAAGCAACTAGAGGAGGCCGGACCAACCAAACAGATGTCGGCTCGGTTCTTGGTGGCAGTGGAAAAGCACCATTAGACTGAAACCTCTTTTTGTGATACTAGTATAACAGTGCGTAAAAGACTGGACCGGTTGTCCCTGTATTTTGAACCTGCAAATACATCCTGGATTCTGGCAGCAGCTGGGTCACTCTCCTGTCCTGTACTTGAGCACACATGACGCTGTGTTTCTGTGTCCTGCCGCCTCTGTCTTTCAGCGTAATCAGTTGTGAAGAAGGGAAGGCACTCGCCGAATCTTGGAATGCCGCCTTCATGGAGTCATCCGCTAAGGAGAATCAGGTACCAGTGAACCGGCAGCAAGCAAATGCCTTGAAATCCAGTCACTACTTACTATATATATATATATTTTTTTTTTTTTTGATTGGGGATGGGTGTAAGAGGGGCTATAGTTCATACAGAGGAGCCACCCTTATTAGCCAATTATATATTTAGAATTGTTGAGTGGCAGGGCAGTAGGTACTCCATGGGCCAATCAGCTTTCAGCTTTTCTGTAGCCCTGCCCCTAGTTATTTGCCATGGATTTTAACACTATTATGTTTTGCTCCATGATCACATGAGAGTCCCCTGTTCCATGATGCTGTTGATCTGGTGTCACTTAATGAACAGCATGTTTAATTATAGTAGATTTCAGAGGTGAAACATGCTGTCAGGGCTGGAACAGACAACAGTTGGAAATCAGAGGAGGTGGAGAGAAGACTTAACATGGATGAGGAACTCTTTTACTTGAATGAATTCATATATCAGAAACAGCCATTGTCATTGTTTTTAACAAAAACCGATTCAACATTAGCCCGTGGCACCTATGGCGAAACTCAAGTCTATTTATTAGTTGTCAGGCAAACCAGGAGGGACCACCTGGATTTATTTGTGTTTCCATTATAATGTGGGATCCAGAGCAGAGCCTTGACGGTGATATAGTGATGTTATTAAAGAAAAATAACCAGCCTTCTTAGTGATTTAGTTGCTGTACCACTGAGTAATCTTATGGTGTAAAAGTAAAAAAATAAAATAAATAAATAACACTGCCACTTTTAGCTCCTGGTGTGGATATGCACCCAAACATTCACAGATGGCCTTGACTTGAGGCACAAAGGAGGGAGAAGGGATCAACGCAGATCTGGCTACAGCCTGACAGAGTAAAAACAGTTTGACAAACTTGATAAGCTTGGGGTTACATCTCAAATACTGGTATAAAAATGAAAAAGGGCGCACACTACTAATCCAGAACCTGGTGAGAGTATAAGGATATGGTTCTTGATATGCTTGAGGTTCTCTTGGTATTAAGGGTCTCTCAGGTGAATGGTTTAATGCATTCTTGCTGGGTTTCCATGCTGAGACTTTATAAGGGGATCACAATAGGTACCTAGAAGTACAGCAAACGGAAAGTGAAAATCCTGCTTCCTCAAGCCTCCCTTTCGTCTTGTTTATACCGCTGCGTGCTTCAGTCCGCTGAGGAGCCCCGGCAAGCGTTATGGGCCGTAATGACTCTGGGCAGCCTCCACTGCACTGAGAGCTCTGTGGTCACCCCATGCTTTGCTCAGATGCCCATGAAAGGGACAGAAGTGGCAACTGACTTTCAAGAGCCACTAGTAATATGAAGCGTGAACGGAACTCCCGCAGACACACGTAGGGGGCGCTCTTACAGGATACTGTGCTTTCGTGAGATGATTGAGTTCCATAAACTCCCTTTATGGTTAACAGGCAACCCCAGACAGCATGTTGCCTGTCTTTTAGTGCTGTTGACACACGGGGGGTCGGGCCTAGGAAAGAAAACAGTTCTTCCTTGTATGAAGGGGGCGGGATCTCACCTCAGGCCCATTGCAGTTGTGGGGGGGGGGGTGTAATGCTGTACAGTATTCAGTCAGTGTATCAAAAATCTCATTAATCCATCTATTCATCTTCCACATGGTGTTATTTACAAATTAAAATGTAAAAGTCTCACCACATATTATGGACATAAAATTATAGGAATTAAATGATAACATGTCATCCAGCGCTACTTAATTTATAATAATTGTCAGGTATATGTTTACATTAGTATGAAATATGTGCTTTTTCGGACCATAATTACATCCTTTCTTACTTTAGGACCTCAAAAGAATTTAATCTCTGTTAGTCATCACTAAGTGGAGAACAAAGGAAGTCTCTGTCCTTCAAGCTAGTTCAGCATGAGCATCAGGACTGGGGCTGAGAGTGCAGTTCTCTGAGTCTCCTGTAGGAGGCAGACCCTTTCCACTTAATGGCCAATGGATGCCTGCTTGTTGTGTGCCTCGAGTACTTTAGCTGTGTGTAAATTGACGTTGTGTAAAGGCAGAGTGCTTTATCTGGAAAGGAGGTGAGCCGTCATTAGGTGGCTACCGAGCTGTGTCGCAGTGTGAGGAACCTGAACCCTTGCTGCTACTAACATGGGCACCTCAAGCCCGGGCAGCCGCTGAATACTAACACAGGCTGCTGCTAACATGGGCTCCTCTAGCCAGGGCAGCCGCTGAATGCTAACACAGGCTGCTGCTAACATGGGCGCCTCTAGCCCGGACAGCCGCTGAATGCTAACACAGGCTGCTGCTAACATGGGCTCCTCTAGCCCGGACAGCCGCTGAATGCTAACACAGGCTGCTGCTAACATGGGCGCCTCTAGCCCGGACAACCGCTGAATGCTAACACAGGCTGCTGCTAACATGGGCGCCACTAGCCCGGACAACCGCTGAATGCTAACACAGGCTGCTGCTAACATGGGCGCCTCTAGCCCGGACAACCGCTGAATGCTAACACAGGCTGCTGCTAACATGGGCGCCTCTAGCCCGGACAGCCGCTGAATGCTAACACAGGCTGCTGCTAACATGGGCGCCTCTAGACCGGGCAGCCGTTGAATGCTAACACAAAAGGCTGCTAACATGGGCAGCCGCTAACCACCTCACACTCCCTGTGCCCCCCCACCCCAGACTGCCGTGGAAGTGTTCAAGAGGATAATCCTGGAGGCGGAGAAGATGGACGGAGGCGCACCGCAGGGGAGGACGTCGTGCTCGCTCATGTAGTCCACTCCCGCCCGCCCGCCACCGCACTGGACACTGGGATATCCCTCTACTTGAAGGCTAACTGCCTGTTTTCCTCCATATAAACTTTTCTTTTATCGTTTGTTCCTTTTTTCCCTTTTTTTTTTTTTTGGTATTTTGTGTGTTTTTTTTTCCTTTTCTTCCTAAGTGGGACAAAGAGATATTTGAAAATGGAGGATTATTTGTCACTCACCACCTGATAGCCTCAACCACACCCCATAGCACCCCGACGCCCCTCGGCTCCTGTATACCCCCCTCCATTCATACCTGCTTTACTTTCGTTTTAAAGCCTTTTTCCTTTGTTTCCCTTCCCGTTGAATTTGTATATTGTATTTCTTAAAGATAATTATGGCCAAAAAGTAGCCAGCATTAATTTGTGTAGTGAAATGTTGTTCCACACTTTTTTGATTGTAATCATTAAAAGGAGCATATTGTTACACTATTATTTAAGTCAGTGGCGGGGCTGGTGTGTCATTTTTGTTCTGAACTACAGTGCCGTTTTTTTAATGCAGCGATGGGGTCTGCGGGGGCATGGGGGTTCTGCGCCTCTCTGCGCAAAAAAGAAACTGAAAATGGATTGAAGAGTCACTTAAACGTGGAGCTCCGTGACCTCTGTGGTAAGGTTTCACCTTTTGACCTCCTTTCTGATTGGTCTGCTCTATGGCTGTGCTGTGCCATCTGACCAGACTTCCAAGTCCTATGGGACATTATAAACCCAGGATCTTCTTCAGATCCTGGGTTGGCCAGTGGAAATCTCACAAACCTCAAGGTACTGTCTTGAGGTGGGGAGGTGAGGTATAATTTAGATTCTAGAAATCACGTTCATGTAAGAAAGACTTAACCTATAGTTCATACATGACATGACATTTCAAACAAATGGGTGATCTCAGGTCTACTCGGGCATTTTTTCTGTAACCAGTGCTGCTTAGTCAGTAAGGTTCAGAGCTCAGAAGTGATTAAAATGAAACCGATGTCCAACAAAAGTATTGAATAAGCATTTATGTGCAGGAACGAGAAGACTGTGTTATTTGAGTCACCATGTGGAAATTAATCAGCTGTGACACCACCTAACGACATCGGGTGCGTATCGGCCCTTACAGCCCTGTAAAGTCCAGCTAGAAGCTTTTACAGCTCTCTTGATCTGTTTCGTCCGCATCCCGGGGCAAGAAGCATTTTTACAAAAGTATCCTTCCTACAGCAATATTTATCAACGGCAGTCATTTACGTCTTATTAATCAGTCATTAATTCATTCGGTCAGAATGGGTTTTGGCTGATGCAGTAAGGCGCTTACGCAGGATAATCGTTAAATCGTGGTGGCAAGACCCAATGTGATTTAACCATGGTTAAATGTCCACCGATTCTTTAAAACGTATTGAAGCCAGTGAGGATGTCTGCGGTGCAGGTTTTATTTTTCAATACATGACACAAGGACCAGTTAGGTTTACTGGAGATGTCATAGGTGGAATCGCATTAGGGTGTGTACCACATTCTTCAGTTACAGAGGCCCATCCATGCAGCATCTGGCACGAACGTTGGCAGTGATTTGAAGCTTGATGCAGTCTGATAGCTTCATGCACTTTCTGATGACTGAGGCTGAGAAACAAGAAGTGACACAGCAAGGTTAATGAAGCGCACTGGAAATGATCACTGGTGTGAGGAGAGCCCAGTGGGGCGTGATGGGTTGGGACTCACTGAAGTAAGAATAGCAGATAACTCTAGCGCAGACGTCATTGGGGCCCTTGCATTTTTCAATGGTGTGATGTGATGGATGTGTGTTGTGATCATCATGGTAGCACTGACGAGTTTCTCCTGCAACACAGACAGGTCAGTAACTGTCAACCATCTTTCCTAACAGCAATTAACACATTCCAACATTTAAAGGATGCAGTGAGCAATCCACTTCCAGGGCTGTGGGTTCCTGTCCTGCCCCCTTGTGTATGGAGTTTGAGTTTTCTCCCCATGCTTCCCCAGATATTCCAGGTTCCTCATGCTGTTACAGTAACTGGTGTCACTAAATTGACTTGGGCGTGTGTGCCTTGTAATGGACTGGCATCCCATTCAGGGTTATGCCCCAAGTGACACGGGGTACCTGTCAGGCACACTGTCACCATGAACTGGATGATCAGTAGGGAAAAAAGATGTACAGAGCATGTTTGCATTCCAGAGACCGTTTCTGCTAATTTTTCCCCTGCTTGCTCCAATTAACGGCGGCCACCTTTCTGCATGAGTCATGCAGTTTAGACGGTTCTGCAGTAGTCCTCTTAATTTTTCATATTCGGCTATGCAGAATTTCTGGGTGTGACCAGTAAACTCACCGCACGTTAGGAGCAGCAGCAAAACCAGGTGTCAGTCCATCTCATTTGTACACTCTAAGATTTTATGACCCATTCCATCACCTACGTAGCTGAACATTAGCTAACCAGAAGGCACCAAAAACTCGTCATCCTGTTACCAACATGTGTCTTGGGTCCTAGCATCCATATCCGAATCTATGCCCTTGATTAAAAATATGGTTAAATAGGAACAGAACTTTAATGCGGTATTTGGGGGTGTTTAAATCCAGCCTTTAAGGAGACAATTAAGTGGAAAAGAAAATTCAAGGAGGGAAGCAACATGAGCAAAACTGGAGTGTGGGAAGAATGACTGCATAATGGTTAAAAGAGGGATGGGGGGGCAGGCAACGAAGAAATAATGACAAACATCCTGGGGGGTGTTAGTGACCAAAAGCAGGACAAGTGGTCCTTCTGAAGCTGAATTCTTTAACAGCCAGCAGGGGAAGGGGGCCAGGAGATGAGAAAAATGAAATCTTTATAAATCTCAGGGAGGTTTTTAACGTAGCCATCTAGGTCGTTATGCTCTTAGTAGGAATTTTGCCAAGCAGAGTTCATTAACAAGTACAGTCTCCTTAAGAAAAATGCTGCAGGTTTTCTGACACTGTTCCATCTTGCTGGTCAGTGAAGACAAAAAAGTAAGATGGTTATTTGGACCTTACCTCTTCCCGTAGGCCACGCTATGCTGAAACCCTGGATTTCACTTGCTACGATTCCCCTCCGCCTCCTCTCTTTATACGACTGCCCTGTTCATCCTTCCATTCCCCGGGGAAACCGCCCTCCAATAAAAGTACTGTATAAAATGGAAGGTTTATCTTTCAAAATATGTCCACTCCCAGCCTCTCTCAGTGGGGGTGTAACATTGTGGCAACACACAAGGTTTCACAACCTTAATTCTGGGCTCACAAAGAAACCAACCCCCCAAGGCAAGCCAGAAAAACTGCCCATGAAAAACCGAAATAAAAAAAAAAACCTTTAAACCTTTTTTATGGTGAATGTACAGATATATAAGGCTTGGATGCAGTTTAAGGTATAACAGCCTCTCTCTCTGGACAAACATTTATATTTGCAGGCAGACCCCCATGCAGGGCAAACAGGCTGTGTTTGATAAGGTGTACTTGTCCCATAAACCATTTACACCCCCTGTGAAAAAACCGTCCTGACAGGAGTGTCGCTGTGTTTCTGCTAGCTGGCAGAGTGCAGAGGCTCAGCCAAACCACACACTTTCACACTGTATATTCCTGAATCAATCCCCTAGGGTTACACTAGTATTCATGAAATGTACATCCATCCATCTTGAAACTGTTTATGTAGGACTGAGTCATGGGGCAGTGGGAGGGGGGACATATATTAGGTAGTGAGGGGAGAAGGTATGGATTATACACACAGGATGCCAGTTATATGCAAGATGCTTCATCTATTTAGCAGACACTGTTATGCAAGTTATGCAATGAGATTTCCGAAACGTATGTCCTGAAAATAATATTAATGTTTCATAATTGCACTCTATTGCAATCTTTGCTCAAGAAATGAAGACTCTGGCGGTTGCAAATAAAATTTTACAGCTAGAGACCTTCCTTGCAGGGATTCTGTGTCTGTGCTCAGTCTTCTGGGCAGATTGTTATGCAATTGCAGCTTGGGACCGGACTCCCGCAGGTCAGTCTCTTCTCCCTCACAAACACATACACACACAGCAAGCGTCATCCAGTGCAGGCGAACGCAGCAAGTAAATCCACACTGGAAATTTTACAGTACTGATTAAGCACTTATTGCACATATTTTATTTTGTAATACAATAGTGATAAGCGAGCCAGGGGTACAGTACAGTTTCTGATGGTTCCAAAGTATTTCTGAAACTCGATCTGCCCGTGTTATTCCAGAATAAAAAAATTTAAAAACACTTCTCGGTATTTCAGTGACCCATGAGTGATCTTAGACGCACTGCTGGCGTTATGAGAGCTTTTGCAAGATGGGGCGTGATGAGAAAGGTTAGGTGACTGATGCAGCAGCGGTCAGGGATGCTAACAGCCAAGCGTGTTTCTCAGTGCTGTGGGTTCTCACTGACCAGACTAATGGGTTTGTGTTATCGATCAGTGAACCTCGCCAGTGTAGATCTCTTTTATTGACTGTGCCTCTCCAAAGAGTTGCTGACTTCGGTGAGCTGGGACTCGAAATATCTGGCCCGTTTAATTCACATCATTTTTTGCTTGTGTGTGCCCTTACTGGTCACTATCGGCTTTCACACGCCAGACATCCCAGCGTGGTTTTGGAAGGTAGGCCATCGACGGCAAGCAGCGGGGTGCAAGCCATCCCAGATGTCCAGACAGTGCCCCACTCTGGCAGCCCGCAGTACTGCAGCATCCAGGACATTGTTCGAGTTTGCTCGCCATGATTTTTATTCCAGAGGCAGACCCCGTTTGTAACTGTGAGCGGTTATCCACCAGCTATCCTGAAGCTCCACTCACAAGTCCAAGAGCTGGGGGGGCAAGAGGGAAGGTGCTTTCGCATACATAATTGTGTTGAAGCCAGTGCCACACCATAAATGTTCTTTTCCGCACACTGCTCCATTTCCATTCAGGACTCCTCCCTGTCATGGGATGGGGGTGTGTAAGGCCGGCTCTGGGGGCTCTGGTTGCCTAGAGCTTCTGTGCCTAGAGAGATTCTGTTAAGACCCCCCCCCCCGCCCAACCCCTACAGCAACAGAAAACAAGATTTCCCAGTTCATTTACATTAAAACCATTTCAGTAACATATGGTATCTGGCTGCTAAGTAGCTAGCTAGCCCTGGGGGTGAGGGTGGGGTTGTTTATGGTCACTGAAATGTCAAAGAAAAGACTAGAAAAACTGTTAGATTAGACCTGACTACAGAAATGCATGACATGAAAGGTTTGTCAAGTCATTGTTGACACAGGCCTGGGTGGTGGTGATCGGGGGGAAATGGGGAGGGGGCGTGGCCTCCACTTCCCTTCCTCCACCTGACCTATCACGGGGGCAGCCAGAGGAGAGGCAATAACATGTGCCGAACAGGCATCACGAAACCCTATCCAAGCAGAATCCTCTGTGTGTGGGGTGGGGGGGGGAATCCCCCGTCCCCAAAGCTGAACTCTGGAATAAGCAGAGCCAAACGCAAGGCAAAATGTGTGCAAAGCAGGAACTGTAACGCACTCATTGTCGGCCATTTGTTATCACAGCCCCCTGGAAAGCCTGCCGCCTGGAGCCCCTGCTCCCTGCCTCCATGTTATATATCGGGGTCTCAAAATTTCCCCTTTTCACACTTTTTGACTTCTGGGTTGCATTGGACAGCATCCAGTGGAAAATGTCGCAATACTCTGGAAAGGTAAGTCCCTGGGGGTTCGACACGGCG
>JAABNX020000117.1:272210-299023 GCA_015163995.2 Mormyrus lacerda | reverse complement strand
GGGGGGTTCTCCATGCTTCTCCATGCTTCTCAGATACAGTCAGTGATTTTTTTTGCCACAGTGACAGTGTATGGGGAGCCCGGCCCCTGGACAGGCGCTAGGCGATGGATGCATTTTTTTACAAGAATTTGCTCTATATATTCTGGAATTTTACTGCACTGTTAGATAATGGATATACAGCCCTTCTACAATTTTGTTCCTTGAGGAATAAACAACACTGATGTTCTTCCAATGGTACAAAAATGTCCCCCTGAGTCCATTTCTGTACTTTAAAATGTACATTTAACCTTTTCATCTACAGCTAAATGTACAATTGGCAGACCCTTGAGAATACAGCTCCGGTGACAAGAAATTATACCCTTAAAGGTACAAATTGGTACTCTTTTTCTGACGGTGTTACATGTATAATACCAAGACCAGCATAGTATATACCCACACTTAGTGTAGCTAGACTGTAACCTAAAAAACTAAATTAATTTGTTGTGGATTGAATTTTATAATGTAACATAAGGGCTTACTGGAGAGGACAGACAATCGTTTCAAGGCAGTATTTCAACTTGCTTTTTCTTTAAAAATGGTATTCGTTCCAGAGGTTTCATAATTTAATTAGATAAGATTACTGAGCACTTATTGACTGTTTGAATTAAAATTGCGCAAGAGAGGATTTTTTAAATACAATTTGCCGTTCTGGCACCCGGGCGTCTCTCAGACAGCGGCAATCGTGCCCAGACACATTGATTTATCTTGTTTTCCTCTCTTTTTGCCCCAACTGTTCGCGGTCGCTGGTGTGCCGTTATCCAGATCGTATTTTATGAGGAGAGGTGTTTCACCGGGCAGAAGCTGGAGGTGTGCGGCGAGTGCGATAACTTCCAGGACTGGGGCTTCATGAACCGGGTGAACTCCATCCGCGTGAAGAGCGGCGCCTGATCTGCTACGACCACCCCGACTGCCGGGGGCAGCAGTTCATCCTGGATCGCGGAAAGTACCCCGAATTCTTGTGCTGGGACGGGCACAACGACCACATGGGCTCCTTTAAGCCTGTGAGGATGGTGAGGACCTGCATGGAACAGGCGGCGGGGGAGAGGTTGACGGAGAGATACGACTCCAGATGGATGGATATATGACATCTTAGACGGGATCATGATGATGATAATGATGATGACATAACACAGACACAAAACATGGGCGTAAATTATGGGTGGATTTTACACACATCCCCATAATCAAAATCAGCCAATAAAATCCCCTGGACCCCCTTAAACGGATGGAGACCCCAACCTCCCAAATGCACACCCTATCTGTACCCCGTTTATATTCTCTGAGCAGGAATTTTATCTTCTAACATCATATTAAAATAACTACCTTCTTGGGCCACTGGTGCTCAGGTTGCAGATACTTGGGGGCAGCGCTGAGTCCATTCGCCGAGGTTTGAGCGCTCTTCCGTGACGTTACGCAGATACGGTTTTGCGGTGAATTAGGACAGACGCTTGGCAAGGAGGGTCGAGCTCCGTGTCCTGGACCGTGTGCGAGACTGATGTTGTTGTTGGCCATCACAAGGGGGTTCGCTTCGTTTCAGCCAAACACATGGGAGGGATTTTTTTAAGCTGTGATTCAACAAAGTGGTATTGATTTGTGAGCACGTGGGGTGTGTGTGTGTGTGTGTGTGTGTGGAGGGGGGAGTACTAAACTTACATAATTCATAAGATGTCCGTGAAGGAAAATATTTAAAATGTGCGGCATTAAGTGTGAGAAATATGAAGGCTTGTGGTTTTGACTGCTTGGAAAACGTCGTTTCGAAACCCCACGAATGCCTTAAGGACTCAGATGTGTTTTGGAGTAACTTGTTACCCAATAAGAAAATTTGAAGATTACGAATAAATATTTCAAAATAGTTTACTGTTACCTCAATATGGTTTATAGATGCAGTTTGAAGTTAAAAACATATTTCAGAAATGATCTGAAGTGTGAAACATTCGGCATTCATGAGCTGTGGCTCCTTAGTGTCGGTGAGGGGACACTCAGTGAGGGACCCGAACCCCTCTGTTTCCACCAGCATGGCGAGCGGTGTGCGGACCTCTGCGAGGACTGTCCCTTCCTGCAGGGGCACGGATTCAGCAGCCACTGCGTCAACTCCGTCCGGGCCTTCGGAAACGGAGTATGAGTTTCTGTCGCGGATGCCGTTAGTCGTTAATGGCTTTCAGTTGAAATACTATCCCTACACCCCCTGCAGGGAAGCAGGATTTTTTTCTCTAAATCTTTACTTAACTGTTTCCTATCCAGTACAGTTCAGCAGAGACTCACCATCTTTCATAATGACCCGTTTCGTAGAAGCGCTATCGTCCTTAATTGAAGTACGGTGTAATTTAATGTTTGTTATAACATTCTTTGTACTACCTTACATTTTTGCAACATGTTTCATACACAGTTGCCCGTCGATTCTAAGCACATCTTTGACATTCCTTAGATGTGAGCGAGGATAAGTCATTCGCAGACAAGGACCACAAATTTTGGTCTGAGTTCTTTGTTTATTTGCAAGTTAGTACATAATGATACGCTACAAATCATTTTAACGAGGAGAAATGCAAATGTCTGTGTCTGTCTATTTGAATTCATAAACATTGTCTGTTTTGGTTCGTTTATTTCATAAACATGGCTTTTCTTTGCTTACGTGATACCACAGTAGGAATGCACGCAGAAGTATTTATAAATACCACCCCCATCCCCCACAAACACACACACACACCTCGGACTGATTCGGCTCAAAGTTAATGAAGTTACATGCAGTCAGTCTGAATAAGGACACCATGAAGCAGCCATTCAAAGAGGCAAGATGATGATGGTGGTGGTTTTCCTCCCCTCACCACCTCGGCGCCTCCAACTAGATCATGTACGAGGAGCCCAACTACCGCGGCCGGACGTACATTGTAGAGAGGGGCTACTACCCCACCCACAGCGAGTGGCACGCCCAGAGCCCCAACACCCAGTCCATCCAGAGGGTGGTGAACTGCTTTTAAAGTCCGTCTCTGGAAACTAATGTTATGTTTTGCCTCCCCAAAGTGTGGGAGGACAATAAAATGCGTAGCCAAACAATAAGCTTGATTAAAAACTTGCAATTGTTCATTTGTGTTGAAACACCTGCATTAAAACTAAGTGGATGGGACGACAACCTATACCCTAAACTAAATATTAAAATAATATGTTTTATAGTGGATATTTTTTTTGGTTTCCGATGTAGATGTCTGTATTAAAACTGGGTGCTTTTGATTATAGAATTTGGAAGATTGATAGATAACGGTTAGGGTCCTTTATTAAGTACGACTTGAAGTAGGCTAATATTTGCTTTAACAGAGTTTAAAGAAAGTAAAGACATATGTTTCGATTGTTTATTGAGTTCATATTAAGTTTTACCTAGGCCTAATATAATAACACAGATTCTGGTTCGCCAATAAAACGCATGTGGCGATATACTTAAAGGTATATTAAACATTAAATGACTTCCAGTATAAATTGCATATATTTATTGAAGTACTAGACGCGATGTGAAATGAGCCTGCAGGAAATTAAATATTTTGATGGCGTGCCGTGTAATTATGGCTCACATCCATCATATCGGTCCATCATAACGTCTCTGAATTAAGGCTGGATAATTTCTCCCGGGTGAAGGCTGCAGCATGCCGATTTTCTCCCTGGACCATAATGAATGACGCAACGCCACTTCCTTGTTCAGAGAAAGTGATGCCCAAATGGCCCCGGGAAGGGGGTTGATTTAAATACAATAAACGCCCAAAGCGCCGCACCGTAAGCCGGGTGCCTCATGGGTAGAGTAACAGCGGCTGAAATGTCGGTCGCTTTACTCATGCATGTATTTTGGTGATGAAACTACAATGAAATCACCGTCACTGCCGGACCGACGGACGAGATTTCCCAGCCCCACCACTGCGAAGTGAGGCCGGCGTGGCGCCCCGATCCATGCTGCGCTCCGTTGGGGGCATCGATGAGTCCCGGTGCGGAGGGGATGGGAAGCGGTACCTCCAGGAGGACCCGGTGCTTGAGAAGCGTCTACCCGGAGCACCGCGGAGGCATCAACTGGCTCAGCTTGAGCCCCGACGGCGATCACTTGCTGACCTGCAGCGAAGACGGGACGGCGCGTCTGTGGAAGACCAAGGGGCTACAGTGTTGCGCACTTCTGCAAGGTAAAGCATCCGGCATAAAGGGATACCAAAATAATCCCTATCTCCCAGCAGCTCGTCTGCAGCGGTCCCAAACCCAGAAATCTGCATGGAGTGCGATCTGCAAAGTTTATCCGGAAAAGATAGTAGTGAGTGAATGAGACAAAGGACGGAGGAATTCGTGTCTCACACTTCTGTGATTATTTATCTGTGAATAATTGCACCAATAGATAAAGATACTCCAGTTTCCGACGCTGGTCTGTCCCAGTACAGTATGGTGCCGATAAAACACAGGACAGTAATCGCGGACATCTTTACCGGATTACTGATTTTCTGTTTCTTTGTAAATGTTAGTCGGCCAAATGAAATCTTAAGAGTACTTGCAAATATGAATGATACATTTGTACACGTATAAATAGTGTTTACTTTCTTGTTGCGGTATAATGTTTTGTATTTGCCTTAAGGTACTGCCATTTGTTATGATTGCTATTCCTTACGATTTAAACAGTCGTGCACCGTTTGCTGTCATCGCGTTTACGGATAGTTTGGCAGGAGAAAAGAAATGTTATCCCTTCTGACGGATTTGCTGTTATCGCATATTATATAGTGCGGTTGTAACTTGACATTTTTGCCTGTGCTTTTACCGGAAGCTGTCACACAGGTCACTTTGATCGGGACCTCTATAGATTTTACACACGGAGCACTTTAATCCGTAAAATCTAAATCTACCTGTTGCTGTCAGAGCGCTTTACTCACATTCAGGTTTTGAAATGTACAGTATGAATACTGTAAAGTCCTTGTAATACGAAAAGTTTGGCGAGATGAAAGAACCGTTATCCATGCTTACACATTTCAATATCTAAATACATATCACGTATCTGAAACCAAGCAATACGAATAATAAACATGAATATAAAATGTCCGCCCCAGATTGTTTGTGCTCGCCTCAGGACTCTCCGTCCCCGACCACTTGCAGGGCATGAAAGCTACGTCACCCACGGTCACCTGGAGAACGATGTGGCGTACACCTGCAGCGCGGACCACACCGTCAGGAAGTGGGACATGTCCACGGGGGGCTGCATGCACGTCTTCAGGGGTCACACCTCCATAGTCAACAGGTGACCGTCCAGCTGTTGCGTTTTAAGATGCGATTGGTGCCATATATCATCTTTATTTAAAAATCTTGTCAACGGAGTTTATCTCGCCGTCGGACAAGAAATCAGTAATATTTTGATTTTTCGGAGTTTTTTTTTTTATTTCTTATGTTTATTTCTGTTAATTTGCATATGTTATAATGTTAAATTGTGGCTTTGTTTTTCAGAGAAAATATACAATTACTACCAGAATTAATATAACACCTAAGACCTTTGCACAGAATACTGTAGATAGAATAAAAAAAAAACACAAACAAAAATAACAATAAAATAAAACAGCAAAATAAAAAAAAAGATTTTTTTCAGTAACTGTAAAATAAAGATATAAAATAAAGATAAGATAGATCTCTATTGTCACCATTACAGAAATAGTGAAAAACAGTTTAGCAGCTCTCTCTTTAGCAGCATAGAGTGTGGGACAGGTAAAGTGTGCAGGTAAAGTGGCTCGTTAGGATTGGTATTATGGTGAGTTGTGACTTTTGGTTATAGGACAAGGTCTGGGAGACAAAATTTACCTTTTCTTCTATGTTTGCTTCACGTTTTGTGGTCCTAAATAAATAAGATCTGAGAATAGTAATCTGTGCATCCAGGAGATGTGGCCAGTGCTGGACAGGCGAGTGTAAGGTCAAGTATTCGTATTTATCAAATGCAAGGTTAACAGTTTACAGTAAGCCTAGCCTAATTAATATGTAATAAGTCTATGGTGCGTATGTAAGAAGTGAGTGTTAAATGATAACTCTCATAGGCGTATTTCGTAGTCTGCTAGCCTGAGGGTAGAAGCTCCTTGTCTGAGCCTCGCTGCATTCTCGCCGTGACACAGCAGAAGCCCTTTCCAGGCTTCACTGTGGTGCAAAGGTCGTGATGTTTCCATACATTTGTGCATGTATAACTAAAGGCTCTCTCTCTATGGGCTGGTGGAGCTCTCGCTGACGACTCAGAACAAGTTTCTTCCTTCAGCAGGGATGCTTTAATGCACGGGCTTACCCAGACTGACACCCAGGGGCCTCAGCTAAAAAGGGCCCTCAGCTTTTCTGCATTAAATTCCTACGCATTTTGCATCCTCCTAACCTAAAGTGTCTTATGTCAATACAGAAAATACAGTGATGTAATACCTGATGTATTAGATTTTTATTTTTATTGTCTTTATTGTTGTCATTTATTTTATTCCTATTGTTATTTTTATTGCTTTTATTTTTATGTATCCTTTCATATTATTTTTATTTATGTTGCATATTAACTTTTGAGTGCAACCCAGAAACCAGTTGGAAAAAACATTTTTCTGCCAGGGTTGCAAAATTATGGGAATTTTCCTGTTAATTCTCATATATTCCCGTTAATTGCCATAAAAAGTTTCCAACTTGGAATATTTCCAAACTTGGAAAGTCCCATGGAGTGGAAAGTTTCTGGAAAGTTTCCGGAAATTTTCGGCCCTTTTGTAACCCCTACTATGCACGTGTACAGTGCATGTTTGTGCATGTGAGAAGTAAGAGTAAAACTGACACTAGCTTGTTCTCCCAGGGTCCTGGTGGCCAGCGGATGCCTGTTCAGTGGCTCGTATGATCGCACGGCTCGCTGTTGGAGCCTTGACAGTGGCCGGCAGCTGCAGGAGTTCCGGGGTCACCGCAATGGCGTCTTGGTGCTGGCTCACTTCTCCGCTCAGGACCTGGTACCTGATTACGCACTGAGCGGCGAGCAGGGCGGCGACTTCCTGGTTACGGGAAGCACTGACTGCACTGTTAAGTTGTGGCTGGTTCCTGATGGCCGCTGCTGTCATACCCTCCGTGGCCATCAGGGGGCGATCCTCTGCATGCTGCTGGATGTGCCTGGCAGGGCCCTGTTCACAGGCAGCAGGGACCATACGGTGCGGTGCTGGGACCTTGCCACCGGTGAGCAGACACGAGTGCTGCAAGATCATCAGGGCTCCATCATCTGCTTGGAGGTAAATGCCGGGGCAATCCTATCGTCCAGGCCCTATGACATTTCCAAGGCCAAACTCTGAACTGTACCGATTTACAGAATAACATCAAATTCTTCTGGTTCATGGGGGGTGCTCTTATGATCCGCGTAGTGGGCCTTGAACTCTTAGGACATTTTGATGGTCCAAGCTGGAACTACAGTACCTCGTGTTTTTCATTCCAGTAGGCCACTGGAGAAGCACAAGTTATCCAAAACAAGGAGGTGTTGTTTATACCATGAGTGCTTTGCGAAGAAGACAATCTGCTGCTTGGACAAAGGATCTAGCATCCTAGATAATGTGAATCGTAATGCTTGTGACCATTTTCCCATTAACTGAATGGCTGGAGAATCAGTTCTGTTGGTTTTTATAATAATGAATATATAGAAATAAAAAAATTGCTTGTATTTTCATTAAAACATAGTAAAGCATTTTGCTTGAAAGTAACTGATATATCCTTTTTAAGGACAGGGCACATGACAGGAAGTTACATTAAACAGTTTTCTAGATCAAATTTGCAAGCTGCAGATGTTAATCTCTTCCTCCTTTAATTAAATGAGGATCAACTCGGTAATATGATACATCCCTCATCTTCCCAAATAGGAGACCACTTTTTAAGGGCACTTCTCTGTTTATATGCTCTTGGCTCGTGGCTGATAATTCCAGTATTTGGCTTTTCAGCTGTTGTCATCAGTATTTAATAAGATACACGTGGTTCACAGAAAAATCTAACCACATGTTTTCATGCTAACTTGACTTTTGACGAATACGACAACTGGAAGAGACCCTAAAACACTAAGCCGATGTACGGGTAGGTCAGGTTGGCTTTTTAGCTTCTGAGAGATTGGGTCCAGTATATTCAATCTCTAGGGGGCTGGCAGATAAATAAATGAACAAATTAATTGTTTCCACATGATAATCTAAAGTGCAATTCAGCCATTGCTCTCATGCTCCTGGTGCGAGGATCTCTAGCAATTATGTAACGGACTGGTACTCTCATTCTGATTAGTAGTACCAGGATAACTTCAAGATGTTAAACCTCAGAAGAAAGTCTCTTTTATCGTACCCTCTATCCATTTCATGTGTCCTGTTGCTGTATTATTGTATTAGTCCATTTTGGTCCTCTCCCAGGGATTACGTTGGGGGTCAAAGTAAAGCCTTTAGAGAACAATAGTCAATTATGCTTATTTTAATCCAGTCTTTCAAGAATGATCTCGACTGAAATCCCTTCACCCAGTGTACAATGATTAAATTTATTCAGACAAAGAACATATGATGGGTATTGTGCTCCTGGTGGATGAAAAGAAAGAAAATTAGTCTTTAGTCTAGAAGCGGGTTAGATTATTGGAGTAGCATCTCAGAAGTTGATAGACTCCTAATTAGTGGTGATTTTTGCTTTCTTCCCCAGTTTGTCAACAGACACTTGTATTCAGGAAGCACCGACCACACAGTCAAGTGCTGGATGGTTGCGTCCGGCGAGTGTGTCCGCACCTACAAGTCCCACAGGCACACTGTCAGCACGCTGCAGTTCCACGGGGGCATCTGTGAGTTCCTGGGTGTTTTTCAATACCAAGTGGTAACATGCCTTCCAAGAACAAGCTTGGGGCTCAATGAATCATGGGATTGTATATTGTTTGGTGAGGATGCTACCGGTGTATCCTTGATATTTGGGGTGGGACAAGAACGACATCCGGGGATTTTTACCGTCCTCGGTACTTCTGTTCTTAGTATTGGAAGTGGTCATTGGTAATGGAATATGATGTAAAAACACACACAAAAACACAACTACAGTCAAGTAAGAAACACCCCCCTCTCTGGATGACCATGACATTTCATGTATCCGAATGAGATGGGGCGGGGTATCTCACTGGTTCCGTGCTTTTCTGTGAGATCTTCTTAGAGGATTTTCTTGTGGCCCTCATTCTGAGGAGTGTTCTCCATGTTATCGCCCCAGTGGTCGATATGGTAAAGCAGCGGTAAAGGAAACCACGTTTGCTTCCAAACCTCTACATTTCTGAAATCATAAACAGCTCCGTGACAAGACGGCAGCAGAGGTTTATTCGGGGGACGTTTGAGGGACGATGACGGAAGCATTGCACAATCTCATCCAAAAGCACAAAGAAATGACCAAAGCCGCATTCGCTAAGCAAGAAACTTTGTGGTCAAGAGACATTCTTCCTGTTCCATGCCAACACAGGGGAGGGAGAATGTTATATTTAAACCATCCATATGCTGAGTTCAACTTGGTAAGCAGCTCCACAGCAGTGATAGGGATGTGCTGCTTTCTGTCTTGTCACATGCTTGAAGATCTTTCTGCGACTCCAGTTATAAAACAACTCAGTGGACTTTGGATGATATTGGTTTTAAATTGCCTTCATTTTCTCATATCATGGCAGCTTGCTTTGCATTTCAAAGAGGGTCGGTCTTGTTATTTTAGCACGACTGTTGCACAATCAAAGTTGAATTATGCATGAAGATTGAAAAAAACACAGGAAGTTTGTAGAACACCGCAGCTTTTATTTACCTGTTGGTTTAGGAAGGTTAAGAAGTTATTGAGAAGTTTGTCACCATCTGTATATTTATGAAGATACTTGTGCTTCGTTATGTCTTTAAAAGTCCATTACACTGGTGTCTTAGATCTTATGGTTATAATGATCAATCAAATGCCTACTTTTTCGTAGCATTTCACATGACTTTCAGTTGAGTCACAATGCTAAATTTGTATTTTTTGGCATTAGTTACACATCAGATTGAATTTAGGACATGTGGACAACTTTTCAGGACTTTAACTTGATACAGTAGTAGTGTGTTGGCAAATGTCCACAGAAAATTTACTCCATCTGCGCTCTACTGGAACTTGGTGATGGGACACGTTGTTTTATAGGACTGAAAAACATTGACGTTGAAAATATCCCGCATCAGTGTTTACAGGAAGTGGAGACTCGTGTGCAAGAGCCTTCGACACCACATCTGGCATCTTGAGAAGAGTCTTCAAGGGACATAAATTTATCATCAATTGTTTACAGGTGATCCATTGTATGGTTTGTGCATTGGGTTTTAGCATTATTTTGCATTTGAGATGCTTATGTAGTTACAACATTGACTGAACAAAACTGTGAGGCTGTCATATAAAGGATTATACAATGTGAGCTTGTTTGCTGTTGTTACATTTGTACTAAAATCAATTACTCCACCAGGTTCACAACCAGATGCTGTACACAGTGTCCCATGACTGTACCATGAGGGTTTGGGACGTGCGAGGTCTGTACAAACGTGACCAGGGTGAGGACAGCGAGAGCCGCTGGAAGGGCTCCTTTGGAATCGGCCTTTCGCGGGTGGGAAGGAACCGTGTTGGATGCTTGGGGCTTTCAAACAGGCCCACCATGGCGACCAGCACTAGGAACAATCAGGAAGGTAGAGAAGACACCTTGGATCTGGACTGAGCTCAATGTCTCCACCCTTCTTTTTCCTCTTGACTGTTTACACATTTGCACAGAGGCCAGAGGTTTTGATATTTGGATGCCTGCGATGGACAGTTTTGTGAGATGACCTGATAAATTCTTGCTAGATTCAGGATCTATCCCACTCAAGCCAAAGAGTGCCCATCCATCCTGTCTTTCTCATCAGACTCTCCATATGTGGTGTCATAGTCTCATGAAGATCAATGCTCCTCGTACTGTCTGGCTGTTTATTCTCTGGTACTACTTCATCAGTCAAACTGCTGAACCTCTGTTCACCCTGGCACTTTTCGTTCCAGGGCTTTTTTCAGGTTACTTTTTTACTGATCTAATGGAACAAGTAAGCTAAGATCCTAGTTTGGGTCTTAGATTAAATTATGGCTCTGGACTCTTGTACACAAGGAATGCCTTCGAGGTTCTGTGGTTGCTACCCTAACTCTCGTTTCACCATGTCATTGATTCCAGTGACTCGGCTTTTCATCTTGTCTCACATACAGAATTCCTGATGGTCCTCATTTTTAAATAAACAAAATGACACATCCAGTTCGGTCTCCTTGTATGTCTGATTATAGAGTGCTGTGAAGTTAAGCCTTATGGGACTGTATGTTTTGAAGAGCTGAAGATTGATGCCTCTTGTCAGACAAACCAAATACATGCCTTTAAATCTGTGCTTACAGTTTAGCACTATTTTATTGGTTGGGTCGTGGTCTATCATAATGAAGAACAGCAGGGATTTATATATAAAACAAACTCAGAAAATCTTAAAGACATGAAGGAACCATATGCAGGGCATCATTCCTTTTACCACAGACCCCCTCTAAAAGCCACTCCTCCCCTGAAGACACCCATTTGACCTCATGAAAACCCCAAGCAATGACTTAACTGTAGCCATATGGGCTTCATTAGCTAGGTTACCTGTAGGAATGCACTTTTGATCAATCGTCATAGAAACACAAAAAGATCACCCAAGCTCCGCCCTGTGTCTCTGCTGTGCCTCCTGCCAGGATGCATTAGCTTAATACAATTTAAGCACAGTTAGCCTGCCGCTTTGCTGTTGTGCATTAGGAGGATAGTAATGCACATTGTTTGTATTGGTTCTGGACCTGGATGGTATTGGTTGCAGACCTCCCAGTTTTGGTCTCCAGCAGAATGAGATTGTATCCCTTGCTGTGACATTCAAAAAAGAGAAAGATTATAAATCTTAAAAAAAGAGCCACAGATTCAGCTATGGAAGGCTTGCCAGATCAGCACTGCCTGCATGATTAACTGTACTGCAAGCCCCCCCCCACACACACACACCTTCTTGACTGGGTAGGAATTTAAACTTCAGGGTTTGAATATTGTTGAGTGACCGGTAGGGAGTAACGATTGCATGGAAATGCAGGCTGGGGATTGATGAACACGATAATGCAGTGTTTCCCATTCCGGTCCTCAGGGACCCACATCCGGGCCACATTTTTGCTCCCTCTGAGTTCCCTACTGGATGGTCCACATTTTTGCTGGGAGGGAGCAAAAAACATAGATTGTCTGTGGGTCCCCAAGGACCAGATTGGGAAACTGCAATAGTGGAGGAAGGGAGAAGCAGGTCCACCACAGGGGGAACCTGCAAAATTTACTCAGACAGACTATCCCCTCTGCCCCCATACACCTGAGCCAGTGAATTTTACCAAGTGCCCCTTTTGATACCAGATGTAAAATCCTCAACGATTTACTGAAAACTGCGTAATGACTACTTGCGAAGGACTGCAGCCTCAGGAGGTGGCTGACAGCCAACTAGAGCAACTTCTTCCTTAAAGTCGCCATCTTCTCCATGTGATCTTGTGGATATTTGATTTTGTTTTGGCTTGGCCGATCATGTTTGCTTTTTGAAAGACTGAGGGGATGCATAAAATGAGCCGGAAGACAAGAATGGTGTGTCTGAATGACCAGCTTTCATTTCCCCTGCTCGTATCCAGGCTGCTGACACAAAGGGCCTCGCTCTCCGGTGTAGATCAATAAATAATGCGGGTAATTCTTAAAGCTCAGCTGAAAAGTGCCTGCGGCAGACTCTCGCTTTCTGCAGATATTGAGCACGGAGAGAAATTATCACAGCTGTGTTAAGCCTGTAGTGATAATGGATCAGGCAGTACTCTAATCTCCCACTGGTGTGTTTCCAATAGTATTCCTGAGATAAACCATAGTATCTACAATAAGGTGGCTCCAAATCCATGAACGTTGTGCAGGTAGCTGAAGATGTAAAAAATGATATGGGATCACAGTTTAATCCGATATCAGCAAGCTCTCCTGCCCACTAATCGAGCACAATTGAAGCTGGGGTCATGTATTTTATATTATTTTCTCCCAAAGAAATTTGATTGCAAAGTATTGTCAGCTAAATGAAGTAGTATTTTGAAAATATATTTCCACCAAGGGTTTCCTTTAGGTTCTTTGGCTTCCCCCCCCTTTGTGCTGATGTGAATTGGAGTTGCTGAATGAAGTGTGTGTCCTGTGGTTGGCCAGTCGCTTTGGGGATAGGCTCCGGACCCCCGCGACTGTGAATGGAACTTGCGGGTACAGAAGATGGATGGATGGATAGACTTTCACCTGGAACCTCTTGGTTTAAATGTGCAGCAATAACTCAGGTAAGGTTTGTGATTTTTTTTTCTTCTCCCTAAACATCATTATCATTAAATGACTGGATGATAATATTGCCCACTCGCCCCACCTTCTGGTCACCAGTAGAATAAACAGGGTTGATTTATCTGCGGTCAGTCAGGGGGACTGATTGTCTGCTGGACTAACCTGCTTGTCCTTTTAATTTTAGGTAGTGACAATATTTCTCCCATTTCACAAATTTGATCCTTTTGCATACTCCTGTTTGTTCTTTAACCGCATCTTGCTGTATATCACAAGGTATAAAGCCCAGGTTAAGTCTTCGGGGACACTTCGACTGTAGGCAGCCGGTCTGCTACAATCCTGCTCTGTCTTTGTCTGTGGTCCCACATTTTTGAACTTTTATCTACTATGTTGGTGTTGTTAGTACATTACAAGCATAGTAATATCACTACCACTATCAATACCACATGAACATTGTTTTGGACAAACGCGTTTGCTTAATAAATGATTACATAAGATGACCTGTTAAGATTCGGCTAGCCTGCTACTGCCACGGCAGGTTCGGACTGTAAGATTTGTGGCTGATGAGTTATCGATGACCTACACTGTCAGTGAAGCGCGGATGATTGACTGTGAGGCTGAGAAACTCCAACACAGACTCGGTGCCTCGGGGTTTGCTGAATTACACGTGATCTGTTCTTCTGTGTCAGCCAGTGAAATAGAAATGTCATTTACTAAGGGAAACGCTTTCATGTTCTAATCGAGGTGTGCGATTTTATTTTTTCTCTCTCCTTTTTTTTGTTTTCTTTGCCCACTCCGGTTTTTGATTACCCTCAGCCGTGATGCAACTGGGGTTCTTTCCATAACTGATTCTTAAAATATCGAAGAACCGACATTTTTGGACCACTCTAAAATGCTACGTATATCATTGGTGAACCATAAATATGGCGGGCTGCTGTGTAGAGCATAACTGATATTGAGTTTTGCCCGATATTTTAAGAAGGGATAAAGGTCTATTAGTGAGTGCTCTTCATCATGGTACTGTGATAAGTCAATGAACTAGCTGCTCTGTTTTTCTCTCCCTGAAGGAAATTGTTTCCGTTTTTTGTATAAGGTAATGTAATACTACTGGCAAAATTAAATGTATAGGGAGAGAGGATTATTGATTAGGCGTACTTATCTAGATGTATTGTATATATAGTATTTGAAGAAACAAAGCAGATGTCAAAAAATAAAATTCTGATCCAAACAGTAGGCCTATTTTTAGGAAGATGTGAGCTACAAGGTTCTCTCCGAAATACATTATCGTTGCACAGTTCGTTAGCTAACACGGTAGGAAAATGACTCATGACCCTTTACATCTCCTCTAGATGGCAGTGATGTTTTGCTTACCTGAGATATTTCATTCCTTGGGAGGAAAAAGTGAAAACAGGAAACACAGACAAACTTTCCACTAGGTTCTTTTAAGGAACAAATGAGGGGGAAAGGGCTCCTTTCCAACGGCAGTGGATCGCTTGTGATAAGCGTGGGTGTGTTTTTAGTAATAGTACGCTGTTATCAGTTCAATGCCACAAGACGACTGCAAGATGTTTTCATTAATTGCGATTATACATACAATCTGTGAGGGGTATGTGTTTGGGCATGCATACACATACATACATAAATACGCGCGCGCGCGTGTGTGTGTGTATTCTTTTTGGCGATGAACCAAGATCTTGCTACGCAAGAAAACCCACGGAAGAGAGCCTCGGCACTGGACTGACCATGCATGCCCCTTGTCCCCATGGTAACCACACTGACTGAGCGTCAGTTCGGGATGGAATTAAGTGTAAAACCAGTAGGGAGCACTGGTCTGGCGGAGTGATGTGTCTGGATCCAATACTATATAGTTTAAAATATTCCTCGCTGTCCCGTCTGTAGACATAATTTAAACCTTTCTGAAATAATTGTTAATTGTTTCCATCGAAATTATGCAAATGCTCATATAATGCAATTTAAGATGCTTAAAATGCATCCTTGTACAAATGCAGTGTGTAAATATTCAATGCCTATGGCTGGATTAAAGTGTCTACAATAAACACAGAGCAAGCTAAAAGCTGCATTTCTTCTTTTTTGTTACATTTTGCTGATTTGTTTGTTCAATTACTCGGTCCCATGGTGCGTTTAATACCTGTCCGGAGGTGAAATAAAATGTTCGCCTACATAAAGACAGCATTGTTTTAAGGCCACAATTAACATGGTATATATTTAAGACCAACATAAAAAAGGCAAAGTGATGCTAATTGGATAATTACGTGCCGCCTTTGAATTAAATGTGCTTTAGTTTTTAGCGGCATATGGAAATAGAAGATAAGAAATATGTTAAAACGCACCAGACAGCGAAAGATCACCCTGAATTCTAAGCGTCAGTTGCTTATTCTCAGTAGGTAATACTGCACGCATTGCTTAATAAAAGTTTTCGTTTTTCTTTTGTATTTAAAAATTACTATGATAGTCGATTCGTGCAACTAAACGATCCTTTCAGAATTTTCATGTTTCTTCAATATCGACACGTCCAATTTAATTTGAATCGTCCTGAGTATATTGAATTATGTAGCCTATTTTGATTACAGAATTATGAAATTCAAATTACTATGTCTGTCATGTTAATTATATACTTGCTAATTACACTACGTACGCAGAGCTGACCTCTTTCAGACGCCTATACACACTTATGCCAGTAGGGGGTTAGATAGAGAGTTCTCTTGGTCGTTGAACGAAGGATCACTCGCAGTGAACGAAAAAGAACGAATCAGCGGAATGACCGCCATATATCGTTCACTTGAGATTCGTCGAAAAGCAACGAATTTAACTGCTATTACATCTCATTGTGATTAAACAGAGCATTGTGATAACCTTGCTCATAATTTATTTGTGACCTTATAAAAACGTTTTATTTCGACATGAACCGTATTAACTCGCCGCAGGAAACAGATTTGCACTGCGTCCCAGGCTGCACCTGTAATTAGTCCACTGACTTTGCGGCGACGTGATATTTTCTTTGAGTTTTCTGCACATCAGCAGAGGAAGAGCTAGGGTGATACCGCCGACACTCCTTGTAAGCACACAAAGTATGGAGGTTTTCCCATAAAATGTCCCGTCTAATGATTGGGGTTAAGGTTATGCCTGTGAAAGCAGAGCAAACACTATCTTTGTTTGCACTGATTTTCTTTAGGGGATATTTATCAGACAAGCTCAGCTTTTGATTATCTTACTAGAAATTTGTTTTATCTTTGAATATCAGCCTTAACCGTTTGAAATGATTTGGTGTTTGACTTAAGATAAGTATTTAGTTCTTTTGGACATTGCTTATGAATATGTGTCTAATTCTCACTGATACGCTTTCGATACTCAGTGTAGCCTATTAATTCACTGAGTCCGAGACGGCTGCCTGTGGTTACGGTCTTTCTTTTAGCAAGATAAAATCATTACACGCCACATTGCTTGTTGCTCCTCACTATTAAAATGTGTGGTTTTGGGTTTGGTTCCTGAAGCTATTTTAAGTTCAGAAGTTCAAGATCAGTCTGTGAAATTCTGCTGTTAATTATTGCGCGCGTTTCGGAAAGACGGCCTGGCCGTTAATGTCACCTAGGACAAACGGGCTTTTCATTAGCGTGATTTGGAGATAAGTTATGTTACGTAATAATGGGATTGTTTTTCATGGAAAGGGTAAATCTAAAAAAAACCACGAAGGTAATTCTGGCCGTGCAGGCTCACCAAGGACTCTGCGCCTTTGCTTATGGAAATGTGGCGGGTACTGATTTCTGTATTCCTGAGCAGTAATTACGTGCCGGGATATATGACCAGACTTTCTCGTGCAAGCCCACCATGTGCCTTTAAACGTTATATCATTTTTTCCCTCATGCTGGATTCATATCTCAGATTTTTCTTCAGTCAAAGCAATTTATGAAATAAAGTGGAACAAGGAAATTTATATCACAGCAGTAAAATTGTCATTAACATACAGATGACTCTGGGCGTATCGTTAATTAAATTGAATTTGTGTGCCCTCGGAACAGCTTTCCAGATAGTCCATGAAGAATGCTTTGCTTGTGTTGCTGTGAACAGCTGAGACTTTGTTTAGGATGCTGTTTGTCTTGCACTGTTTAATCTTTGGCAGAGTTTTGCTCAGGACATGATGCTTAAAATTCTCTCGTCATCACATTCTCCAAAATGACCCTTTCAGCTCTCCAATTACCGCAAGTTCATCTGGTGAACGTTGATTGGTGGCAAAGCCTCATCAGGTTTAACCTGGAAGACAACAGGTGTCAAAATCATTGTTTTAATATAGTCAGTATTTAGGGAAAAAATACATTAAGTTCTTAACATAGATTAAAATAGATGCCGTTTTCAATTAAAAAAGCCCTAGTATTAACATGTGGGAACATAGACGTGTCTCAGTACATTTTGCACGATTACCAACTATAGTGATTTTTATAATGGTCTGTAGATGAATATTATCTCAGAAATTCTGGTCTCCCTGTTTTCAAGTCATAAACATCTTTAATTGAATCATCTGCTGAGTTCAGATTGCAGGCAAATGTTGGTTTCCTGGTTCACTCAACATATTCAAATCTGCATCCCAGAAACAATTCAAGGAAGGATTGCACAGGATCTAGAATGATGAAATATGTCATCATCCTTTACACAACAGCCTTACTCTGTATGTAATGAGAACTTCTCTGCTTTTACCAATGGGTGAGCCGGTGACCCTGAGGTTCTGTACGTATGGTCAGAATCTTCCCCTCTGATGTCCTGGGGGCTTTGGGTAGGTGGTGATACTTTTGCATCGGGCTGTTACTGAGTGGCACAGTGACTCACTCTTTACAGATGGCAGATGTCCAGCGAAGCTAACCTTAGAAGTACAGTGGTAACAAGGCCTGTGTGTGAGCAGGAGTCCATCCATCCAAGCTCAAATATCTGGAAGTTCCTGCCTAAGTAGTGCAAGCAAGTGGCCAGAGCACAGACTTCATGGGAAAAGTAAAGGTGAGTTAATGATTTTAGTATTTGGGTGGTTTTATATTACCAGTCGATGATTACTAGTTGTCAAGAATTCATACCCAGTGCTTGGAGATCAGATTTTGTCTGTGGATCCATGGCATTAATTAATGTGTAATTGTCAGTCTACTATCTGATGTTCCCTTAAGAAAATACTTTGCCGTCTTCCGGATTTGCCATGACCTGAAACGTTCCAGTTCATATCCCAAGACGGGCTGTGATTAAAAGCCCTTGAGCAAATTGCATAACCTTCTTTCCCTTCAGTAAAATGTCCTGCTGTATAGTTGGGTAAGAATTTCAGGTTTCGTCTCACTCCGAAACATCACGGGGGTAGTCATTGTGCGGTCTCCTTGTTGAACACACTGAATTGGAGTCCACAAAGTACTGTCAGATCTGATGTGTAACGGCGCTTCAACGTATTAGCTCTAACCACAACTCATCTTCATCGTGCCCATAACACACCAACGTCCTCGATACTCTCGACTTCTACACTGGTTGCTTGTTCTGGAGGGTTTATAGAACAGGACGCTTTCCTCGTGCTCCATCATATAGCTTCAATTAAGAATGGGCCGGTAAATCGAAACAGAGTGAAACTGAATATTTTTGCCTATATCCAAGTCACGTCTCAGCACCGATAAACAATGTCAGGTCCATGAAATGGGGATCAGCCCTAGACCCAATGCGTGGTAAAAGAGCAGCACTAACTGCCCACTACATAGTGTTTATGAGCCTTTAGATATGTGTGTTTTTAGAGAATCGGTCATACCTTTTTTTTTTTTCTGTTGTAAGTTTTGCTGCCTCTTCCAGCAGGGGTGTAAATAAAACATGACAGTTGACCCTAGTTTTACCCTGCCTGACTCTAGGGGTGTGTCATTCTGATTGGCTGAATTACTGGAAAGAGAGGAACAGTCACTGTTTCAAAACACCATCTTAAAAGAAGAGCTCCAGCCAAAATTCATGACTGATATGTTGTCTGACATCAAAATGTGCTGCCGTGCATTCAGCATGATGCTGGCGGCTCCGAGTTAGGTCCAGATGACCAACACAGAGCTTGGTCTAGTCTTGTTCTTTGTCGATAATGCAAACAACAGATGGGTGGGGGGTGAGTTAAATTTGTCAGTTTACATTTAACTGAAGAAAGCTGGACACTCTAGCTCTACATCTCATGGGAATTTTATGTGCAGCCTAATAAATTATACCCTAAGATGTATATTGCTGTATAAACATATATTCACTAAATATTGCACATGTAGATATTGTACTGCTGTTTCAAGCATGTCCCTGTGAAAGAGAGATTGTTGTGAGTAAATGGCTCACACAAGTTTAGTTTACTGCATGAAAGCATATGGGAATATGGTTGAGGGGATTTGCTTCAATGTGTTACATGTGCACATACAAAAACGTATTTTTTTATTTTTTTTTTAACCCTCCCAACCTCTGTTGTCTTGTATAATTGTAGCTCAAAGTCTCTCTCCCAGGTTCTTGCTATGTCTTATTTGACAAAATGCTCCTAGACTCCAAACATCTGCAGATGTCTCCTGGATCACTAACCAACTGGGTAAAGCTGTTTTTAATCGTTTGAGGTGTAGCAGGGCAGTGTAGCAATGAGGAAAGATGAAAGTCAGTGATGTCTACATGAAAACAGAGCTGTAACTGGGGATTAGAACCCGAGAATCTAAAAAATTAACAGGCAGGTTTTTGGAGAGGCAGGCATTTTTATGTTTTGTCCTACTGTGGGCACTCAGGTTCAACCTTTTGTGTGAAATTAAGGTCAATTGTACACAGAGATGTAATAGGAGAACTTATAATCAATATGGTTAATCGTTTAACGTGGCAGAGTTGATTAATAGCTGTTCAAGAAGCTGATTGCAGGGAGAAATTGTCTCCTTGAATGTGTTATTATGACTTATCACAATCAAATATAATTACATCCTTAAGGAAGCATAACATTATAATCATTAGTGATTTACAAATTATATATCCTTAATCTTTGAGTTTTTAAAATTTCATGATCAAAGTTAAATAAATACTTTTACTTTCATCTTTATGTAAGAATACTCAAAACTTGCCTTTTCGCCAAAATTTGTGTTCTCTAACACGTTAATTAACTGCATATTAAAAAGTTAGCTGATTGCTGCGAAGTGCATATTAGTTAGAGAGTCTTTTGACAGTCGGACCTGCCAACCCTCCAAAGTTCCTTCCAAGTTCAAAGGCAAAGGGATTTGATAATATAATCTGTCCTCAATTTGTAAGAGACATTTGTCAGCCTGGTATATTTATATTATTTATGTCAGTTTCATTATCCCTCTAATCCTTCTTATGGACTCTCTGGAACCATTCAGGTTCAAATTTCTTTGGAATCTGTTGATGGTGCCTACTTAAGGGCAGTGTGTGGCTCTGTGGGTGTATGTAGGACCCAGCGCACCATTGAAGGGTTGCTAATTCAGATCTTGTGGCTAGCAGAGTGATGCCACCGTTAAATCCTTGAGGAAGGACCCTAACCCTTATTTCTCCCGGGTGTGCTGAATGTTGCGTGACCCTGTGCACTGATCCCCAAACTTGCCTGTATACCTGGGATAATGCAAAACCCAATTTCCAAATGAAATAAAGAAAATGTGTGTGTGTGTGTGTGTGTGTGTGTGTGTGTGTGTGTGTGTGTCATTGCTGATCGTCGTGGGGCCCAAAACATAACATTTTCATAATTTGTGTTACATTAAATATGAAACTTCAAAATATAAACTGCTGTTTTTGCTGAAATACCATTTGAATTGAAAATAGACTTGGTAAACAGTTACTACTTGCACAATATTCTGTGTCTGCTAATGAGTTAATGCTAATGAGTTATCCAGTTTATCTATTATATTACTATTTTTTGTGAGATACTGTATGCTCTATGATTGACTTTATAGTGACATTTGTGAAGTTTTGCTTTCCCCTTAATATTGTCCAGGAGTGCCGTATAAGGAACAGGGTCTGAACACACAGCATGTAACCCTTGGATACAACCACATTACTAAACATCTGTCTGTATTTGTAAAATTGTAAAGCTGGACCATATGGTGCGATAAATAAGGAGGTCTCGTACGCCAATTAAAAAAAAAAAAAAAAGGTTCTGCAGATATGTGGTCTGTTGTCATAGTCCCTATATCTATGACAACAGAGGATTCATTTAGGCAATGCTGATGTATGTTGTCCATTTTGCCACGTGACATCAGTGTTTTGCTTTTACATGTTCAGAGATTCTGCTTCTTTGCCCCTAAGTGACATAGCATTTGAAGAGTGTCAGATACCCTTTGACTAGTGATGGCCAAAAGAAACTTCATGAATTTTCAGACTCTACTAGATGGTGCTTTTGGTATATGTTTAGGCATTAGAGCATTTTTTTGAACAGAGAGCACCATCTAGTGGGGTCAGAAAATACAGCAAATGGTTCATGAAGCTTCATTTGACCATCACTACTGTTGACTTCATGTATCCCCACATTAGTCTCCACACTCTAGTAGACTGACCTCTGGGCACCTCTTAACACCCCTTCTCGGTAGTCTGCGTGTTTCTGTGGGCTGGTGTGAACTAACTAATCCTTAATGATGTTAATGTTCAACTTGAGTGTGATCCAAGAGATACTCAAAGGCTTTGATGTCCCTTAATGCCCCTCTCCTAATCTTTACCTTTTCATAAATCTGTCCCAGGCTTGCTTTGAAAGGTCCCGTCTGGATGTGCAATGTATGTCTGTATTTCCTTTGAACGTGTTACCCATCTGTGCAGCAAATGCAGAGCCTGGTGCATTTAACTTAAAATCATGCAACTCACTTTTCATCCTTATTATTAATGCTCATAATGAAAGCTTTTTAATGCTTATTTAAACTTTTTGAATGCTGTAGACATTTACTATAGGCATATTTTACCTTCTGTCCAATGGCTAAAGAGCTCTTCAAAGAAGCACCAATTATATAAACTCTAAGCAGATGAAATTATCTTGTAACTAGTATATGTCTCATATGTTTTCAATGCATTCAGTAAATTATAGCACTAATATTACATTTGTGGCGAATAATATATTAACTTGTTGCACTGTTACCTAGCAACATACGATATGGCTCTATGATTGTATCACATGCCCACTTTTCTAATCCTATAGAAAAAAAAAATCCTGTTACCTAGCAACATATAGATGAATGACTGTATAACTGAGAAAATAACTGAAAGTTAACCACTTGAATGGTAATGTTAACTTCTAATGATCTATCCATGTATCTGTCAATGTACTATAACTGGTAATGCAGTGAAGGGTTGTGGTAACTTTCACCCATTTAGGATTTTTTTGTTTTTTGTTTTTTTTTAATTATTTCATGCAGTAGTTTGTGCCTCTCTGTTACTTACTTGCCATAGTCTTATACCAGTGAAGTTAAAGGAGATACATGGCTCAGGGTGGTGTCTGATTAGGGCAAATAATCACATGTGTGCTGACGCATGATCTCAGTGTTTGATTTTGTCATGTATTGGTACCACTTTCAAACCTTTGACGTCAGCATGATTTAAAATCGGTTTAAATCTCTGTCGGAGGGATTCGCCTTGTTTAAGTTATGATTGCCTTTTAAGAAATAAGTTTGTAGGTGGTGAGCACCCAATCGATAATGCTGAAATGCAGGACATGCCTCTGGATCGATACACAGCTCATTACTGCTTAGCCAATAACTGCTATCCTGAGACCAGATGAAAGAGTCGTGCTCTGAGAAAATACAGCCCTATTTCCAAAAAAGTTGGAACATGGTGTAAAATGTAAATAAGAACAGAATGCAGTGATTTACAAGTCATATAAACCCACATTTAATTGTAAATAGAAGAAAGGCAACATATTTGTTGTTGAAACTAAGATTTTTCATTGTTTAATGACATTTGCCGAATTTTGAATTTGATGCCAACACATTTCAAAAAAGCTGGGACAGGGGCATGTTGACCACCGTATTGTGTCACCTCTTCTTTTAACAACAATGGGTGGAGCGGCGGATCTGAGGCTGCAGCAATCAGAAGGTTGCTGGTTCGACTCCTTTGAATGCCAAGGGTGATCCTACTTCGTTGGCCCCTTGGAGCAAAGGCTCTTAACCTGCAGTTGCTTTGTACTGGGTATGACATTAATCTATATTTACCCCTGCAAGCAGGGTCCTCCAAATTCCAGGAAAGATTTTGTAGTTGGTGGCAGGATTGGAAGGCCAGCTAATAGGGAAAAACCTTCACACTTTTCTGTTCCATATGAACTAGTGTGGTGCTGAGGTATCACAGGCAATATAGGATTTTAACTGCTCTACAATTCAGCGTTACTCATATTTTTTGTTTCATGATGCGCCAAATGTTTTCAATAGGTGAAAAGTTGGACTGCAGGCAGATCAGCCTCATACCTGTACTCTTTCACTACAGAGCAATGAATGCGGTTTGGCATTGTGTTGCCATAATATACAAGGCCTTCTTTGAAAAAGGCGTTGTGTGGATGGCAGTATGTGTTGCTCCAAAACTTGTATATACCACTCGGCATTAGTGATACCTTCCTAGATATGCAAGCTACCCAAGCCATGGACACTAATGCACCACCATACCATCACAGATGTTGGCTTCTGAACTGCCCACTGATAACAAGCCGGATGTTCCATCATCTCTTTAACCCGGAGGACGCGGCATTCGTGATTTCTAAAAGGACTTTGAAATTTTGATTTCTCAGACCACAGGACAGTTTTCCATCTTGCCTCTGCCCATCTTAAATGAGCGTCGGCCCTGAGAAGTCAGCGGTGTTTCTCAATCACGTTTAGATACGGTTTCTTCTTTGCATAGTAGAGTTTCATCCTGCATTTGTGGATGCAGAGACAAACTGTGTTATCAGACAATGGTTTTCGGAAGTGTTCCTGAGCCCATTCAGTGATTTCCACTATACAATCGTGTCTGTTTTTAATGCAGTGCCACCTGACATCTCGAAGATCACAGCTATCTAATATTGGTTTTTGGCCTTGTCCCTTGCCTACAGAGATTTCACAGTATTCTCTGAATCTTTTAACGATATTATGTACCAAAGATGTTGAAATTCCCAAATTCTTTGCAATATTATGTTGAGTGACATATCTCTTAAATTGTTGCACTATTTGCCCACAGTCTTTCACAGAGTGGTGAACCTCTCCCCACCTTCAATCTGCCTCTCTGGGAGGCTCTTTTTATACCCAGTCATCATACTGACCTGTTGCCAATAAACCTAATTAGTTGTGAAATATTCAACCAGGTGTTTTGTTTTAGCATTACACAGCTTTTTCAGTCTTGTACTGCTATTTCCCAACTTTTTAAAAAAATATGTTGCTGACATCAAATTCAAATTGGGCATAAATTTGTCAAAAAAACAAAAAAATGTCTCTTTCAACATTTGATATGTTGTATTTGTTCTATTTTTTAAATATGGGTTTATATGATTTGCAGAACATTGCATTCTGTTTTTATTTACATTTTATGCAGCATCTCAACCTTTTTGGAAACAGGGTTGTTCTTTAGTGCTGATGTTAGTTTAAAAAAAAAAAAGGCAGACTTCACTTACTGCTATTAAATAAATTCTATGCAGTAAGACATTAATAGCAGAAATTACTTTTAAATTGTTTTGTATTGTTTTGGTTTCAGAATTACACAATTATTATTTTTGTAACCAATGCTATTTCATGCATCATAATTAACTAAAAGTGATTCAGAGATGGTGGTTAAAGGTTCTTTATAACCTCTCCATGGGACAGAAGCCATTTCCAGTCCCCCCTCAACCCCCTGGACAGCCCCAGTTTGGAGTCGCATGCCACAGGAATGATCCAAAGGTCAGTGGTTTGAAATCTGAGAAGATGTTTTAATTTATACATCAATTTATTACATTAAAATCAGAAGTGTGATGTAATTGGCATTTTTTCACTTTTTTTTCCCCAATGCTCCATTATCTTCCTAAATGTCCCCACAATGTGATAAACACCTGTTGTTTTAATGTTGTGGGGACCATTTTGTCAACCCTAAAAGGGCAAATTCAATTTTATAAAAATCTGATTGTAATCAAAAAACTATGTAGTCTTATATTTTGTTTTGTGTTGGGTTAAGGGTTTTGCCCTTAGAAATTAATGGAGTCCCCACAACAGCTTAACCGTTTTTCTTTATTTTGGCCTTATAAGAACCATAGACTATTGAGAAGAAAAAATGAAAATTGAGCAACAAAGTCAATTGTGGAGATGCAAACATAATGGAGGTGGAGAAAGGTCACCCTTCCGGTATTTGACAGCCGTAAAGGGGGTCAGATTATCAGCATTTCAATGTGTGTGTTCAAAGTCACTCAATATTGAAATAATCACTGAACACCACAAAAGTACAGTCTGAAAAACGGCCACAGAGCAGAATGAACACCTTGGTGACCAGACTCGACAGAAACTGCATGTTGTGAAATTCACAAAGCTGCAGTTTACAGAAGGGCATCCGTTCCAGAACTGCTTATTCGAAAGCTAACGCTCCGACACGCATCACCTGGTGTAGGGAGCATGAAACCTCTAAATGATGCCAGAAAGTAATATTGTCAAAGTCCTCTTTCGCCCTCTTTCCAACCTCGAGGATTTTCATAGGTGGGGGGGAGGGGGGCGAAACTTATCATTAGCTAATAGTTTTGAATAAGTGAGTGACAGGGGCACTGCAGGGGCCAACCAACTTTCAGCTAGGGCCAGCATCTCTGTGGCCCCACCCCTGTATATGCCCCTTGCCAGACAAGTTTACTTTTAGAGGAAGCCAATGGACTGCTTGAATCCCTAAAGTGTGTTGATATGGCAGGCATTTTGTGGGAGTTATTCAGCTGAATTATCACTCTGCGTAGTTACATGATGACTAAAGAAAATGAATCTGTTGTACAGAATCACATGCCCTCTGTGGCACAAATGCAGCTCTCTCACGATGCCCCCATGCACACTGAACACCAGCAGGCAATCAAACACTGTCCATGCCCCCCCAATACCCAGATCTCTGCGTCATTAAACCTTTATGGCAGGTCTGTCTTTATGGGAGTGCAGCGTGCGAAGTGGTGTTCCACTGCCATTTATCAAAGAATGGGAGCGTTTTCTACCTAAGCAGTCAAAACCCAACCGCCTATATGTTACCTGGCAGGGTAGGACTTGTATCACATCATTCCAAGAAGAACTGAAGCTAATCTGAAGCCAAAGTGTGGCTCTAATCCTAATTAGGGCCTTGATACTAATATTTTTATTTTACCTTGTCCAGTTCCTGCATGTATAGTGTTCTGCTTGAGGGTTTTTTTATTTTTTTTTTTTTGAATGTAAGAATGGAGGGGAAAAAATATTTTCACACTTCTGTTTCTGTGTGTCACAATCCGCTCCGTTCCATCCTCCCGTGTGCCACGCCCACCTCATTACCTGGTGTTCCTGCCCGATTGTGTTCACCTGTG
>JAABNX020000117.1:261487-272110 GCA_015163995.2 Mormyrus lacerda | reverse complement strand
GTGTATATCAGTCCCTGTTTTCCTGAGTCCTGCGTCAGTCATTGTTATAGTGTCATGATCGTTCGTTCCAGTCTGCCTGTTTCCCCGAATAAACCCCGTTTCCCGGCCAGTCCGACTCTGCTCGCCTCCTTGACCGCTCGCCTGCCGCCCAATCGTGACACTGTGTTTGTTCTCATTTTAGCTTCAGTTGTCCTCTGATTGGGCATATTTGCCCTTTTGTCCCTTTTCGTAGAAGTTTCTTTAAATTGAAAGAAAGCGGCATTTTAAAAGGTGAAGATGCCTGTTTTTTCCATTTGTCGCTTTTAAGCACGGCTTTGTGTAGGTGGAACGACTCTCTTTAATGCACTTAACAGACATCTAATTGGTTCTTTATCTTAATTACACATGGTTAAACGTGGTTATGGTAGGAATGGCATTGGTGTGTGTGTGTGTTTCTTCCTGAGGAAATCTTCCAAGCAGCGAGTGAATGATAAAGGTTTCAGGAACCTGGGAGATGTGTTTTCAGGACCCCTTAAAAGATGAACTGCAGCTCTGAATTCTGAAGCGTGGAATGGACTCGGTATTTAATATTCCTCAACATCCTGCTCCACATTCTGCACACTCCTTAAAAGCCTTTGTGAATTTTCTATTATTTTATCTTGTATCTTCATATTTAACTCATGTGGTAGATACAGTACCATGGTTAAATGGCCACTCATTTCTGGATGTGTGTGTGTCTCTCTATGTACGTATGTATTTATTTATTTAAAGAAAGGAATGTCTCTGTGACCCTGGCTAGCATGAAGCAGTCGGAAGATGGATAAGTGATTGAAAGAATGGAATTAGAATTTCGTGTGATATTTTTTATAAAGTACCAGGTATCACTAGCGAGTAGCCAGTAAAATCGTCGTTTTACATATGATTCAACAAACATCCTATTCCGATTTCTCCGATTCTTCCATGCTGTTTTTATAAGCTCTTTAGGTTGCTAAAGGATGCTGCATGCTTAATAGTTTAAAATGTTTCTTTGTGTTGGCATACTTTTAATTTTGTGTATTTGGACAGGCTAATATAGGTGATAGGCTCATTTTTTGCAATCCCGTATCCTTAATAAAAATGGCTGCATTATCAGCATGAGGGAACGTGGTTATACCGCAAAAGCATTACCTCAGCCATCTGGTCAACAAGCTTCTTAGGCCGAACACCCCCAGATCACGGTTACCTCGTAAGAGGCTCCAGAACTCGCGAAGGGGAGGGATAGCTGAACTATTCACCCCGAATCTCAGCACATCTTGCTATGTTGCACTGCTGTGTCTAGCCAAATAACACACAGGGTTCTTTTACAACAGGATAAATGAGATTCATCTGATTAACAGTACAGTCATGGCAGTGGTGATGATATTTTTCCTTTTGCTAATTTCAGCAAATATTTTCTGCCTGCCTGGCTCCATTTCACAGTGAGAGTAAAGTGTAATTAAGCTGCTAATTGCCCTGCCACCTGAGGCATATTGATGGCCTTCTAATGTGGATCTCACATGACCTTCAGTTTGACCTTTGAGTTGCTGTGAACATGTGAGAAGATGGGGGAGGCTGGCACAGGGTTCTGTGAATGCTGTTGCTACAGTTGGTGATGGTATAATTATTGGTGGCAGTAGAAGAGATGCACTGGTTGTATCAGGCAACTATTGGAATCGGTCATTGGCTAATAGTTAAAAATGAATTGATATTAAAATAGTGACCCATAATACTTTGCATACCCTTGTATGAAACAGAGAAATGTCTGCTGTGTGGAATTATTTTAATGTTATGACGTTAGAAATGTATTTTGCAAACATTGCTCTGCTAAAATTTCGTGTGGTGGATCTATAAGCAAACATTTGAACAGAAAAAATTGATTGTTCACATTAAGGCAAGACAATGGAGAGTTTTTGCAAAACAAATTAGTTCCAAAAAAGAAAGCTGCAGTACTGCTGAATAACGCTAGTCCATCAGTAATGCAAGCATTTGATGACAAAGGTCAGTGCTGACAGTGCAAATTAAAAAGAGTTGATCACACTAGATGATCAGGCCTTCTCTGCTATAAATGTTATAAATATATAAGAGATATAGTTATAAAAATTTGTGCTCTGGGACCGTTACTGCATATTTTTGGAATGTAATTTATTCTTTCATTTATTTGGGTGGAGTGTCCCTTTAAAGTTATTTAAGCAGAACCTTCCAAACAATCTGTATTGGTGTCAGTATCGGCCAGAAATTCCCTTATCGGCACATCACATTATAATAATATTAGCAGCAGTAGTAGTGGTAATATTAGTAGTTGTTGTTCTTGTTGTTGAGTTCTATTAATATACTTTTTTGTATTATGTTAAGATGATAAAACAACTGTAAGTCTTTATTTGGTACATTTTTCAATATTCGTGACCAAATACTGCCATTATCCTCCAGCAGCTCATCCGCAGCGCCTGACAAATTCGCACCAAAAGGGTCGCCTGCTTTAGGAGAGCGCTTCAAGGTGCTTTATAAAGTTAAAGCTAAGCGCTAACTGGTAATAGTCTGAGAGATGCTGCTTGTTGTAATATCAGCATGGGTAGCAAAGGTGTCTGGTGAAGCAGCCAGTTTGGCACTTTCAAATGAGGTGACTTGGGCCTTTTACATAGTTGTGTTTTAATTGGGAGACGGCATATAGACGAAACTGTAAGAGTGTCCCAAATCAGACTGCGGAGACTATGTGACCATATTATCGTGGCAAAATTCAGTAATTATGTTAAGGGGATTTATGTTTGTTCGTTCATTCATTTACATGTTTGTTTTGACTATTCAAAATAGCAGTAGTTCATTTTTATATTATTGTTGTTTGCTTTTTTGAAATTCTAAGACTCATTTTGGTTATGTTCACACAGCAGAATCTTTTCAGAAAGCAATCAGCCTTACTGGAACTTTCCACTGAGTACAGTCATCGACTGTCCCTTGCGTACCTGTGTCGGAGCAGCAAGTGAGAGTCACACTGATGTTCTTCTCCTTGGCTGCTTTCTTTGACCACCTATATAATCGGTCACCATAATTCAAGAGGTTACTTCCGCTGGATATATTCCTCTGCACGGATAGACGGAGCTCCATCTGACCTCTTAACAGATATCGGTCTCTTTATTTGTGCAGGAAACGTGCCTTTTTTGTTAACAGGCTGTCGGCCCACAATTCCCTGCGTATGATGTCATGCAGCGTCTGACTTCTGCCGCCTGACCCACTATTACCGTGACTGTTGCTCCGTTGCGTGTGTCATTTTCTTCTGTGATGGAAGTGCGGCGTTTAATTGGTAGTTGAAGGAGGAAAGCATACCGGTAATGCATGGAAGAGACGGAGCTGAAATTAATGTGAGCTTTGGGGGGGGACGGCTAGGAGACGGCTGAATAATTAAAGCGGTTAGGATTGGGGGCTGCTTACGCATGTTGAAATTGAATTGACATTTCCCGGCGTGATTGGATTGCTGCAGGTTGTGTGCTCTCGTCGTTTGCGTAATAGCCGGGGGTCCGGGCGGGCTGTGAGCGTTGGCCAGGGTGATTGATAAAACACTGTGGGTAATTGGATCTGCATGCGGAGGTCAGCTTTATAAATAGCTCCTGTCGGGTTTTGCGCGCAAGGCAGTCACTCGTCACGCTCTATCGAGGCACACCGTGCATGAGGATCCACATCGCCAGGGTGCCTGCAGGACCCGATCGATGAGAGAACTCGCGATGAACTGTTGCGTTTTACTCAAAGACGTGCTTGACTTTGCTAAACAGCGTTGCTCTTAAGTTACTGAAATTCAGCAGTCGCTTATTCCATTCTGATGGGAACTGACCATTGAAATCTAAAATCCGGTTCTTTTGACTGTACTTTATGTAGGTGTACAAGAACTGTAGCAATAAACCAGCTTTCCTGTAACTATTAGCCATGCAGTATCCTACAGCAACTAAAGACTTTATCAAAATGTTATTGGGGTAGGATCAGAGGACATCAATGTGCCACACATGTAGGAGTGGTGAAGACAATTGAGTGCTGCTAAGGTGTTTGTCTTCATAGAATGATGCGTGTTCGTACATCACTTTCCCTTTCTAAATACAGCCTGAATCATGTGCCTTTTCACTTGCTAGACTAGTTAAAATAATAAGGCAAGATTGGGCAGGAAAAATATTATGTGTAGAATAAATTCAGTGTCTGCTACAGCTGGGTGTTTAGCATTGATCAACAAAGTATATTTTGTTTGATACAACTTTCTAGACAGATATTCCAAAAATAGCTGATACTGCTAGGAAAGACTGTCCTATTGACATGTAATTGGAACATAATCAAGACAAGGGGTACCCAATTTTATCTAAAAAGGGCCGGTGTGTTTTTGGGATAACCTGTAGATCAGCTGTTCAAACCTAGGTGTGAGGACTCTTCAGCCAATCAGTCCTCTAATTAGTAATCTAATTAGGGAGTTGCAGCGAAAACTCGCATACACACCGGCCCTTTGCGGATAGTGACATTAGCGGGGGAGACAACTTGAGAGGTGAAATTAGCATATGCTCAGTTACGCTAAGTGTTTGGCTCTGAATGCCTTTAGCAGATCCGTTTATATTTGTGGAAGTGAGCTGTGCCGAGCCGGCCTTCACATTCCAGAAGACGGCAGGGATAAAAGTCAACGTTCTGGTGAAAAATAATTTTTCTTTTTAAAAGATGGTGAATATTACACTTGAAGTTAATAACTAAGTCTAGGTTCCCACTTGAAGAGCGTACTCAAGGGGATTAGAGTTAGGCCTGACATTGTGTCGACCTGTGCAGTTTAAATAGCGACTGGTCACAGAGTTTCTAGTCTTTTCGGTTTCTTTCTTTGGGGATACTTTCAGAGCCTGGAAATGGCCTTGACCCTTTTAATTAGTGGTTGGTGGGTGCAAATTGCACCAGCCTCAAGTGTAAGGTGTTGGAACGTACCACTTTGCAGAGATCAATTTTGTTCCTATTGCCGGCCGCAGAGAAACCACATAGGAGCTGCATTCTTCTCACAAGGAGAGTTTCAAAAAGCATGGACTTGTTACTGTACCTACAGGGCAGAGTTGTGTCTCCTGGGTGAACAGCATCATATAATCCGAAGATAACTGGCGTAAGAGCTTTCAGAAACTAAGAATCAAAATACCCCTATCATGTATAAAAGCAGTTTCTAGGGTAGGGCACAGCAAAAAACCCACACCCCACCCCCACCTTTTTAAAATCTGTAATAGGTTACAGCTGAGCATTATTGGCCCAAAAGAAGCTGAAGATAAACACTGTTCCCAGCTGGCTAGCTGTTCACTCATGCATGCGTCCCCCATTACTGCAATTTCAGCGTTCTATGCCAGCTTTTGCCGTGACCCTGCGCTCCCGACACAAAGGTGCTCCTTCTCCACTGACATTGTGGTGGACCCCCAAAACGCAGAAATTCTGGGACATTTCAAAGTGGTTTCTATAAGTAATGATTTGGGTAGGATAACGGCAGTGTTTTCTGTGCAGTTTTGCTCTTGACAGATAATGTCTTGCTACTCTTACTAAGATTTTCAGATCAAAGCCCCAGACCAATCCCGTCTGCTAACGTTATGCTGTCTTGCTTGTCTAGTTTTTCTTTGTGGCAGAAATGCCCACATTGAAATGAGTGCTTTTCTGTGAAATTGACTCCCATCCGTACACCGTTGTTCCCAAACACACATGATTTTCTCCTAAAATAGAAAGCACGTTTGCCCTGATTTGTTGCACACGTGAAGGCAAACCTATCATAGGAGCATTTGGGAACTCGTCACGGGTGTGGAAGGAAGATGGGCGCATCGCAGGCTAAATAATGATAAAATTCTAATTGACCAGCTAGGAAAATGCTCGCATTTGCCCCTGGGGGGCAGCACTGAGCTGATGTGGCCCCCAGTCCCTAACCCTGACTGATTTCCTGCATATGCCAAGTACCACCAGTACAATGATTTTTTTCAATCAGATCTTGGCATGGGTGTATCTCCAGCTCTCGTCAGGCTGGATGGGCTCCCAGCCACCTGTCGAGAGTGGTGGAGGGGGAGGGGTTAGCTTGGCAGAGCACTCCCGGCTCCATGACCAGGTGTACATCCGCGATGAACCAGGCGGGGCATGGGTTAAGCGGGCCGGGCTGTTCGCACCTCCCAGCAACTCCCACAGCCGCTTTCCTCACATTCCGATAATATTCCGATCTTGTGCCACTTTTTACGTTTTGCACAGCTTAGTCGCACCTGTTCGCAATGAAACCCCAAACGCCCCCGGAGTTAAAAGGCTCGTAAAGTGCCCGCCGGCGCCATCGTAAGCAGTTCTGTTCATGACCCCTCCGACAGATTCTCCTGACCCCCCCCCCCCATCAAGGACATGCCGGTATCACACTATAGCCGTCTACGGATTGTGCCGGTGAAACATGTGCGTATTGTTCAGGCCCCATATGGTGAAAACGCACATTTTTATTGGGTCATTTCTTCATATTTCAGAGCCTGAGGCTACGGAGAAACTTCCACGAACAGCCTGTAATTGACCATTTGGCCCCGACCTCCCTGGTAGTTCCCTGGAGAAGCCCGACAAGCCTTCCCTCCGATAGCCAATCCTACTCAACAAAATTACAGGAAACGGCTGCTCGGTAATTACATTTTTCATACCCAAAATAATGAAGCGGCACTTATTGGATGCGTACGGCTGCCAGAATCTGCTGCCCGTTACTGTAATCTGTTAAATTTGGTTATGCCTGTAGCTTAGCCTAACAATTTTGTTGAATAAGGCCTTAATTTTTTTTTTATTTTATTTTTTTTTATTTTTTTTCTTGTGTGTGAGCTTTCTCGAGTATTAATTTGTTGGTAATTTTGCTCTTCATTTTGCTGCTCCCAGGACGAATTAACTACCTACTGGCAGGCTTGCTTGACTACAGCTAAGCTGATTTAGCTATGATGGCAATTTATTCTCGCTCATCTTTATTTCACCTGAAGGCGACTGGAAAAAGGCCATCAATTTACTGCGTATGACCTCCAGAAGGACTCTATGAGAACCTGCCTGCTGAACCACAGCCTGCAGGAGATGAACAAAATATTTCTCGTGGGATTAAAATTACAAGACCACCAGGCATGTAGAAATTATAAAACATATATGTAATTATCTTCATTCTAAAAACAAATGACAAACACCGCACACAACCCCAACTTTTCCTGCTACATTTGTAACACTTTTTTTTTCCCCCACTAGGACCCCTTAGTTGCACTAGGTGCCTGAGTACCCAAATGAATACAACCACTATGAAACTACAAAATAAAATACAGCAAGAAACAGCATAACCCAGCACAGTTATAGTGAGAAAATTAGAAACTATGGAACACTATGCATCACAGTAGCACATTGCGAGGTGGTGTCCTTTTGTCTGCCTAAGACTCACAATTGATCCCGCAAAAAACACTGGGGTGGCTGGTAAAGCGGCCTGTAGCATGTGGACTGCCTGCTTTGTGATATATTAAACTGGGGATTTCAGGTAGAGGTCAGTACAGAGGCCAGATGGGATTTTTCCAGAGAGAGTCACAGGAGTCATGCCTCGTTAATTCCGCTCTTTGTTTATTTTAAAACGCCATCTCTTCCACAAAGCCCGCCCACCCCCGTGCTGCCGCCTCCCCCGCTGGCACTGATGGCCGGATGCCGGCACTCCGATTTGACGTTCTCCGCTCCCCCCTCGATTCTGTGGCAGGGTCTCCAGGGATGAAAGGGTGCTAATGAGTGTGTCTGTCTGCGATGGGGCTGCTGTGTTTCGGTTGAGTTTACCCTCCAGAGGTGAGGACGCAATTACAGGCCGGAGCCACTCACTGAACGCTCGAGTAGAAGTGAAAACGGCCAGAAAATGGACTGCGTGTTTTTATTGACCTGAACACGACACTTGCTTAGCAAAGCGTTTCAGAGTTAAGGGCATCCCCCCCCACAGCATTGGTTATGCCATCGCTGGGACTGTGTTTTTGTATACATGTCTGTGTTATTTAAACCTCAATTTATTCAGAATTCCGTCTCACACATTAAATTAAGGCATGTGCTATCGTGTTGTTTTAACATGCAGCGATCAATAGTCCACTCATAATTGGCTAATTTTAAGATTTTCTACATTTCTGTGCCCATCTGGAATGGGCTACTAGCTTAGGACTCCCTCTGAAGTTGGGGAAGACATCAACATCCCTTTCCATCCTTTGATAGGTGTGTGATCAGCTTCCTTTCACTCAGAAGACTTCAAGAACTGTGGGCTGTTTGTTCGATTCCACAAATAGGAGTGCAGGAAATGTCACTATAGAGCAGGGCTCTTCATTTGGACAGTGATTTGAATAGCTCTGCTATACATAGAGTAAGGTGTGGCAAGAAGAACTCGCCTGTCTTGCACTGGTGGGACGCTGGTCAGGTGGAGGATTCTGGGTCTCTTCGACACTGATGAATAGCGTGACATGGTGAGATCAGATCCGGGTCTATAAGATCTGGGTGATCAGTGTAACACTGCTGGGCCGGAAAGTGTCACTTCCAAAGTCAACAATCTCGATTGACCAAATTGTCCTTCTGGAACAAAACATTACCGATTTTGCCCCAGCGTTTAAGTCCAAAAATGGCTCTGTGATCGACACGTAAATCCTGAAAGTGAGTCAATGTTTACGTTGCGCAAGTCCCCCAACGTGGCAAGGTTAAAGGCCAGCGTAAATAATGTCACCGTCAGCTGCAATAATTACGTTAAGATATAAATACGCTCCCTTGCAGTGGTGCGTAATGGAGCCGTGCGCGGTGGCAAGCTGGGTAAGTGGATGTTTCATTGTCTGGCCACCGAGACGTGTTTTGGGAAGCGGGTCGGTATTTTACACCAGCAACAGCTACAAACTGTCTCTGAGGTGTTTCCAGTGGACCCTGGTGGCGTGCGGCCTCGGAGCCTCGCGGGATCATCAAAGAGGAGCCAAATTAAAGGCTGGTGGTGCATTTTAACGAATTACGTGTCCTGTGGTTTCCTGCCCGTCCCGCAGACCAACGCACCGCCCCGGCGTCCTGGAAGGCGTCGCGGCTTTGAAGGCCGTGCCAAGCCTGGCTCAAAGGCGCTCGTCGCGGGCTCCTCGTTAAGCACCGTTGCCGGCCGCGGGTTAATGGAGCCTTTCTTTTGTGAGTTTTGTAAAGTCAAGCTCATGCTGATTTATCTAAATCCCACCCCTCCCGCCCCTGTCCGTCGCCGAGGACCAGCTGAGCCTGGCTGGAGGGGGGATGAGAACAAGGATTATGGGGGCTGGCCGTGAAGGCGCCGTCTCTGGTGGGAGAGAGCGGAAGGCGTGTGGACTCCGCTACCTGCCCGCGGTGCCATTCAACGCCGACCTGCGGCTTGGATCCCGCAGATTACCAAAGATTTGATAAAGCTGTGTGATGCAATGGGGGGGGGCATCCAGTTAGGCAGAGGTCAAGGCTAAAATGATAAGCTTCTGGGCTGAAAAGCATGCAGACCTGAACGTGGTCATGTGCTTAAGTAAATGGGGCAAAAATAACCGTTAAGCATCGTTTTTAAATGGAATGTCACGGAGAGATGCCCGAGCAAGCCATAGTAAAATGCAGGATATGGGGGGGCAGGGGGGGGCTGAGGATGAGAAGAACAAAGTCGCATATTAAGCTTAACGAGGCCCCGTTACTTGTTCATTATCTGTGTTTGCGGTAATCAGGCTTCTGCACGTCGTCTGTGCATTAGCACAGAGGTCATGGGAGGGCTGCCTCACGTGTGTGAATCACGCCACACCAACCCCTATTAAGTTACGTGTCGTGTATTTGGCTGACGTGTAACCTATAAAACGCACATGTCCTTGAAGTACGAAACATAAATTAATCTGTATATGACAACATATTTATCGAAATATGGCAAATGTAAGTGGGCCCAGCAATTTTCCACCAATATGAAGGTGACGTTAATCTTTATAGAAATATATAAAATACCGCCTTGAAACGTTTAAGGGTATTGTAGTTCTGTCGCAAACTAATCTGTTCTTGACTTGAGCTATTAAATACCGGTTTATGGTACGGGATAACCTTGTGGGAGTGTGACCCTGGGCTCAGAGCTTGTTAATATAATAATGCTGAGGTGGAGGTACTTGGGCAAGTAGTGACTTTTATAACATTAAGGGGACGATGACTGTTTGGGACTGGGGGTGGATGGTGGGGAGGGGGGGCGGAATAATGGAAACCAAGCAACGGTTGGAGGCCTCGCATTGAACACTGTGCATGAAAGGGGTCTCTGTGCCGGGCACTCTGTGTGTTTTTCACTGGCCCCATAAGGAAATATCTAATAAAGAGCGCAAAAAGCGCTAAGCACAATAATACCTTCAGGGAACTGGTAGTCATGTCTGAGAATAATCTTACCACTAATTTAATTAACTTTATGATCTTAACTCATTTACGCTCCCTTCAGTAAATGTTCGTTATGAATGGAGATGGAGCGAAGTGCTGCTAATGGTGTGAAACAAAACGCACCCCAGAGTGTCAGTTCGGGCTCTTAGGGGTCCCCACACAGGGAGAAGGTGATGTTTCCGAAGGTACCTAACTGACAGGTAGTGTGCACTCTGAATGTGACGACCTGCGGCCCAGCTGACAGGTAGTATGCACTCCGAAGGTGACGAC
>JAABNX020000117.1:241034-256946 GCA_015163995.2 Mormyrus lacerda | reverse complement strand
GACACACTCTTTACTTACCAATGTGTGTGTTTCTTCATCAGGAAGAGGAAAGAGGGGCTGTGGCATCACTAAGTAACAATATCAGAATCTTTCATTTGCTGAGTGCAAATAAATACAAGGAATCTGTTTCAGTGCAGGTGGTGGCACTAAACAAACAATCAAGACAAAAGTGCAAAAAGTAATCGATAGAAGAAAAATAGTGGTAGATGTATAAAGGTTTGCAAATAATTAACATAGATATATATAAAGGTGTGCAAATAATAAACGTAGATATATGAATAGAGGTGTGGCATCCAGAGTAGAGACAGCCATCCGAGTTATTAAAGAATGACTGCCTTAAATACCGGAATAGCTTAACGGCGCCCTGTTCCTGCTCCTGTCAGGAGGAGAAATCAGGAAAGGCTAGCTGTTACAGGCCCGTTTCAAAGCTGCCTTTTGTCTGGGGGGGGGGGGAGGAGAGGAGAGCTGGTGACCCCGACCCCCCGCCGCGGTGACGTCTCTGAGGTCTCTGATCAAAGAGGGAACACGGCCTTCTCCTCTTATGACAGGTTCCTTTACTCTCCGCTCCCTCCCGTCCGGCTGTGGGGAGCCACATTCCTGCCCGACAGCCCCGTTGCCGGGTAGCGGAGGCGGAGCTCCCCCGGCAGCCGCGTGACACCAGTCGAAGGTCTGAGGGGAGCTGTGCTGGGACTGCGGCCCGGCTTGGCCTAATGAGGCGCTCTGCAGATGTTCCTCGACTAGCTGATGTCGTGCAGCTCCGGGTTAAAGGCTCCCAGGGGCTACGGGCGCCGCCTTGCTCCTCACCCGTGAAGAAAAGCGCCTTTTTCAAGAATTTCTCCACAACAAGCCCACTTTTGATCTTCAAACATCCACGGTGCAAAGCCTGCCACAAGCCATTCTCTTTTCTTGGGGAACAAGTTTAGCGCCGTGTAATCCACTGCTCCACGTTTGATCCGATTCCTTCCAGCGTGTTTCCGAGCGTCGATCTGCCGCCGGGCCGCCCCTCCATGGGCATTCCCACTAGGCAAACACGCGGTTGACAACACCGTCTTTCATCTCTGGGGAAAACTGGCACCCTCTGGCTTCGGTCCACCCTCGTGTTAACCCACGGGCTACCGGTTCCCACATGCACTGTTCCCTAGTGGGGTAATCCCATGGTAAACGGGGCTTACAGGTGGCATCAGTGTGTCTGGACCGTGCCAGTGCTTTTCCCACCTTTTTTGCACAGCCTGAAATAAGGCTCTAAAGAGGTGCTATCTCCACGAGATGTGAAACAGGCTTCTGGAAGCGGTTAGTCATGCGAGGAGATAAAGTTGCTACCAGTGTGTTTCACAGTGGCCCCAGACTGACTGTAACATTAAAAACAGCTGCATAACAGACACATAGAGTGTATCGGGGGCCTTGTCTCAACCCTCTCAATCATTCATCACACACCAGGCGCTTGCTGGTCAATATTCAGCACAAATGGCATAAATCATCCCTTCGCCAAAGTGGCGCCACTTAAAACCAGATTAAATCTCCGGAAAGGCCCTCTGTGATGTGCAGGCCTTCAGACATGTCACCTGGTGGAATCCTTTGGTGACCTCACAGATACGGGGGTTTCCCCAAACATGTAAACATCGACTGTGGTCAGCTGCTTACTTTTAGTACTCGGATATAAGTGGAGTGGGCAGACTATCACGGGGGGGAGGGGGTCATTCTGAGCTCTCTGCTTATGTGTGTGGTATGTCTAATAGGAGAGCATGACTAGATAAACGAAAGGAACCATTCCAATGTGCCTGTGCTTATGTAAAACAGCAAATAAAGCATCATTTCATATCATGAAATACTGTGGTATTATCTGAAGGATACGGAGCCCCTTAAGGGACATAGGTGATTTAAAAAAATTTACAGTATTGGTAAAGTTACAGTATGTGGTGCTCATCAGATACTAACTGGTGCCCACCAAGTACTTTAATATCTGATGCGCACCAGATACTATAAATTTTATTTTTTAATCTCCTATGCTCTGTAGAAGGATGCATATGGAGAATTTAGAAGGGCATGTTTAGCAAGCATATTTGTCATCATTCAGTTTTGTAAAGGACTGTTAATTTAGTTGTTTTTTTTCCTGTCATGGGAATCCCCTATGCCTGGCAGGTGGGGGTTGTGTGTTCTGCTGAAAGGCAGGGCCCCGCTGGGCGTGAGTGACAGGTTGGAGGCTGCCGTAAGAGTGGACCTTCTCCTCTACAGAAAGCCTAAATAGGATACGGCAGAAACATCGCCATCCATACGCTGTGCTTGCATACAGAGAGCGCACACTGAAAGCTTACAAGGTATGCGTTTAATACCTCCGAATCCATCACTCTGCCACTCCCTTACCCAGTTTGGGGTCACAGGATGTAGTCTGAAAATGTATTAAAATACAGACACCCATTCTCGTTCTCAATAGAACATTGTTTTCTTAGCTCGGGACTATAAGGAAATATTGACTTCTTTGGGTCTGTATCCGCACCCACCTGAGCAGTGTCTAAATCCGAGTGGACAGTTTGAGTGTTTTTCTGGAATTTTCCACACAGAACTCCAGAGGTGGCACTGTTACCTATTTAGGATCAGACCGAAGGGCCCGTGGCATGCAGAAGACTTTCCTTCTGTTAAGTACACCCTCCACTTGTCCTTGGGGAAAAGCGCCCCCTGCAGGCGCGCTGCGAGTCAGCCTGGTGTCCAGGCATATGTCGACGGGCCACATGCGACATTGACTGCAGGGCTGCGTTGCTACAGATGCGCAACCCCATGCGTCCTGATGCAACTGGCATGCATGCTGATGCGCTGCCATACGTCATGTACGCAGTCTGCCTCGCAGCCTCGACGCTCCTCTCAATCGGCAACATTAACCTTGCTTTAAGTGAGATGTCGTTGCATGTCCTGTGACAGATCTAGCTTTGAGGATGAAAGGTATTACCTCGGATATAGGTGAGACAAAATTACTATTCAGCTGATTACCTGTAAGTAAATGTTAGTGTGAATTAGCGACTTAGCATAGCATAGCCTCTCTTGGCTTGGAGGTGACCTGGTGATGGAGTCCATTACAGCTTTTATTGCCTCGCTAAACTTCTAAAATGGTAGGGTAGCCCTTTACTCTCTGTGCTCTGCAGCCAGAATAATCTGTACTACCGCCTCTTGCAATGGCATCCATCAATGCCACCACACTGCTCTTCACATCACCTCTAAACGTCCACTCTGCCAATGGCTCGACCCACTCTCAGTCTTCGCTGATATCTGTTTTGTTTCCAAGAGAAAACCAATCGACTTGGTTACCAGGTCTCAGTTTAGTCCTGTCCCATTTGTAGTCAAAAGAAATGTGAAAGTCTTTGCTACGTAAGTTAAATATGTAAAATATAAAATAATATATTAATATAAAATAATACATATCAGAATCTGAAATATGACATTCACATACTGCTGTACAATGGAACCGGTTGAGTTCAAAATAAGAATCTGGGGCATTTTGAAGTCACTTGTCAATAAAACGTCAGTTGGAGCCGATTTATCTGAACAGCTGGGCGCCTTTGTTGAGGAAGTTCCGCTTGTGCTTTTCTCGTGGGAGCTCGATACGTTTGTGTATTATCCTGTGCTGGATATGTGCGACGGGAGTGGAAGGATGAGGAGAAGAGAATTGTGAATATTTTGAGCTGGAAAGTACGGGACCTTCGCTCTTTGGGATACTGACTAACACATGCGCGCTGCCTTCCACCTTGGCTCTTCCCAGCGCCGTGGAGCACGGGATACAGCACTCTGTATGGATTCCCTCCTGTCCCACCATCGTTTCTGGGCTCTGAAGGCCTCGATAGCTGTTGTCGTAGAAACAGGCATCTCTCCCTCCATTTTCGCTTCTTGGGAGGTACGGGGCCATTTCTGCCCTGTCCATCATTTTGTAACGACTCTGCGGTGGTCCGCTTTCAGCCATGTGAAGTGTAGCGGTCTGACACGACGCATCGGGGGCTGAACATAAGTGCATTTACCCATCAGCCCTCAACAGGAGTCTGGGCATCGCACTTTCTCAAACTCTTATATGGCTCCTTTAATCATTTTGACATGTATTTAGCTAAAAGAAGCCCAAAGGATCATTTAACGCTGTGTAAATAACAGAGCTGCATCAGAGATGTCAGTATTGAAGGTTAGAATTATGGCTACCGGGGAACTTGTGCTGCTTCTGTATTTTTTTCTAGCTGTGGTGCTTTGTTGACCATGCATGGTTCCAGCATTCCTCTGTGTTTATGTTCTGCGGGGAAACACATCTTCATTCCACACCCGTGTATCACAGCAATGTTCAGACGGGATGTTTTGGCGAGATTCAAGGTGTCTCTGTGGCTTTCCATCAAACTGTTGTGACAGCCAGTGAGGGTTGAGGGAGATTGCAGCACTGTGTCCGTGACCCTTGCGGATTTGTGTTTGAACATCATGTTTAAGAATTAAATTATTCCCAAATAATCTAAATTTAGAATCTGGTGCTTCTGTTTTGACACGTTGCCCTTATTTTCCTCGTCAGACGGTTTTATTTCTAATAACCTTTAACCGTCCTGAATAAAAGCAGCTGTCAGATGAATACAAATTCAGAGTTTTCTTTTGTGTCACTTATTTTCTGAATGATTGATAAAAGTAAAATGGTACAAAGTCTGCCAGTGGCCAAGGTAACATGAGTACAAGCCCTAGTGATTTTCTTATACTGTAGTCATTTGGCGTGTGTGTGTGTGTGTTTCATTAAACCTCTGAATTTGTTAGTGGTATTTTTAACAAATGTGAAAGGAGTGCATAGAACAACGTGGAAGCAGGTACAGCCAGGATGCTGCTGTTGACTGGTAATCTGTCACCCTTTTTGCCAGCCAAAAATATCCAAGGCTCTTTCTCTATTTTTAAATAACACTATCATCACCGTTATCTTTACTTTAAATGAGCCAATCTGGCCAGATTTGCTTGTGGCAATTAGTGACTTCATAGGGGAAATTTCTTATCAGAAGTGATTGTTTCCACTCAGCTTTGCAGGGGGAAAAAAAAAAATCCTGAATTGCGCTGGAGTCATTTCTGCGAGACCTGAAGTCGTTATCTGTGCCGAATGAGGAATGAGGCACGAGACATTAAGCTCAGATTTACGTCGCAGCTGGACAGCGTTTCCCTGTCTTGGCAGTTTTATTTCACGCTCTGCCTCACGGATGCATAATTTAGCACCATTACAGGGGGCAGACGTGGTCACACGCGCATGAACGCAGGGTTTGCTGGGCCGTGCACTGAAAAGGGACTGTGGTACGGATTCCTCAGCTTCGCTGCTGCCGTGCTGCCTCATCCAGACCTGTGACTGGATATAAGTTACACGCGGTGCCCTGGCCAAAGCTTTGGGACTCCGAATATCTTTGACAGGAACCCAAATAGGGCAGTATAGGGGATCAGTGGGTGGTGCTGTTGCTTTGCACTTGCAGGATTGAGGGTTCCAGTCCCACATGTGTGCATGTGTGTAAATCCTGTCCATGGTGTCCCCCTGCCTTGTGCCCTGTGCATCCTAGGATAGTTCCCCCCACCCCATGATTATCTACCCATGTATAAGCAGCTGGAAGACAGATGAATGGAAAAACTAACGACTTTTATCTTGAGACACATCGAGATGGTAAAATGGTGAATGTGTTCAGGTTCACGATGGTTTGTCCCACCTTCTGCGCCTCTGTTTATTAAGGGCCCGAGCGGGGACCTCCCCTCCTGATGGCCTGGGCATCCGCCCTGAGAGGAGCACGGTTTGGGGGGGCATTGCTGAGATTTTGTGGGAACCCCCCCCCCCCCCGTTAAAATGCCACTCCTGGTTTCTTGTGTGATAAAATTGCACGCAACACTTCACAATACGGAATGCTCACTCCGAGGAGCCGAATGGCAGCCTCCATTAGAGCCAGCGCCAGAGGCCCGGCCGATAATTATCGACTGAATACGCTTGTTTTTCGCTTAAGCACACAGGCGATCAATGCTCTGCACACTGCACTGTGAAACACCTGTAATAACACTGGTGCAATGCGGGTATTTAACATTTTTTATTTATTTACCCGACACTTTTAGCAACATGCAGTTGAGAGAGCAGGGTCAGCCAGTCCTCGGAGCAGTTGGGGTTTAAGGGTCTTGCTCAAGGGCACAACAGTGAAATCACTCTACTAACCCTATGATTTGAACCAACAATCTTCTGATTACAAGAACATCATCCTAACCCAGACATCACTGTTTTTGTTGGTATATCATTGGCAGCCCAAGCAGTGTTTGGATTTATTTCATCATCTCCCTTCAAATTTAAACAGTCGGACAGATGGGTGAACAGTTTCTAAACAGGGCATGGATAGAATTATTAATCTGCTCTTCTAATGTAGACTTTGTGTTTCAAAAATTAATTGAGTATGGCTTTGGCTGTCCCCTTATTTTTCTGCAGAATGGATGGTGCACACAGATGACCTAAATGTCCTATCTGGGCGGTAGATTTATGAGATGAAGTGTAAATGCTTGGTGGTTTTGACAGGGATTATAATACTATTATTCTTATCTGTGGGTTTCGGACCTGTTCCTTCATTGGGGAGCTGACAGGGATTATAATATTAATATTCTTATCTGTGAATTTCTGACCCGATCCTTCATTGGGGTTCTTTTCTGTCTGCTATATCTTGTTATACTCGCTCTAACATACACAAATCTGGCCAGAAAGCTAAAGCACCTATGAACACGCCTCTATGAAACAACATTTGTGATTTCTATGCAGGTGGAGGTCTGTATGTACCTGCCCTCTCACAGTATCTTAGGTTTGCTTCACTGGATTCTGTTCTAATATACTGCCATGACGATGGACGGACGGATGGATGTATGTACTGTATGGATCGAATGATGTTTTAGTTTAAAAGTAGCTTATCTTGATGTCATAGTTTTTCGTGTGTGTGTCTGGAGGGTACAGTACAGCACGATTCTTCCACTGGTGTGTCATGTGATTTAAATGTAATCCCTCAGCGGACTGCAGATTTGCACACATGAGGAGGAGTGAGCGACTTTGGCACGCTGACGTCCTTAAGGCGCCGCTTCTTTCTGTGCAGTTTTACCCGGTGTTAAGATGTTCTCTGCTGCCTGGTGCCGTCTTCAGCAGTGGCTTCCAAGCCCTTTAGCTTCTGTACCCTCATTATTCTTTGGCCATTAAGCCACAACCCAAATGTAAAACTTTTCTAGTCAAATTTATTTCACAATTTAACAGCGTGCTAACCACATTTGAGTCACAACCTACCAGTTGAGAAACAAGTGTCTAAACAAAAGCTGGTGGGGTTCAGTGTAATCCGAAGGACTGCAAGAAAGTGGAGTGTGAGTGAAAAGATGGGAAGAACATGCAGACCCGCCCCCAAATACCCTGAACATCCAGACAGCAAGAACATCCCGACCCGCCCCCAACCCCACTGAACATCCAGACCCGCCCCCAAACTTCCTGAACATCCGGCCGGCAAGAACATCCAGACCCGCCCCAAACCCCACTGAACATCCAGACGGCAAGAACATCCAGACCCTCCCCCAAACCCCCTGAACATCCAGACCCGCCCCCAACCTCACTGAACATCCAGACGGCAAGAACATTCAGGCCCACCCCCAACTCCACTGAACATCCAGACGGCAAGAGCATCCAGGCCCGCCCCAAACCCCTTGAACATCCAGACGGCAAGAGCATCCAGGCCCGCCCAAAACCCCTTGAACATCCAGACCCGCCCCCAACCCCACTGAACATCCAGGTGACAAGAACATGCGGGCCGGCCCCCAAACCCCTGGAACACACGGCCTTTTCAGGAAGCGCAGAGTGAATCCCATTCACGTCTTTTTTTGTTCAGGGTAAGCCCAGAGTATGCTGGACTCCTGACATCCTGTCAGTACCCCTCCCTATCTTGGCTAAATTGCATACATATCACTCTACAATCTTCAGGAATTAGTTCACATAAGAGTCAAAAGACATGAAACACCATAGCATTGTCTCATAATATATTCACTTTGATTTTTTTCCAGATCTGTATTAATTTTATTCTGAAAGGTAAAGGATGTTTTTTTTTCTGCAATGAATTGCAGTTGTTTTTACAGCTTTTATGAAAAGGTAAGTGTGAACAGGCTGTACGTGTCGGAAAAAGCTTTAATCTATCTATCTATCTATCCATCCATCCATCCATCCGCTTATCCTGGGGTGGGTCCACGGAGGCTTGGAACCTGTCCCAGGCAGCATAAGGCACAAGGCGGGGGGACACCCTAGAAGCTTTGGAGGCTTATGGTTTGCAGGTTACTGTAGCTTTATTTTATTTAAGCAAATCCATGATATAAAATGCGAATTATGTCACCATTCAGTCTTTTATTAGGGGATTACATCATAGCCCAAGACCTCTGAGTGATTCTTGTTACCCAAGGTAAAATCCTTCTCATGTTGAACTGGCTCATTAAGGTTGCAAAGTCCGTTACTTTTGTCATCTTCATGTTGTTGCAGCTTTTACTAAATTAGCTCATGTGCAGCATACTGGTAATTCCTTGGTTCTGATCAATAATGATGGGAGTTCAAACCCGTGCATCAGTTTCACGAGACGTTACTGAATTACATCATCCTAAGTGCTAGTGAGGCATTGTTCTATATACGTGAGATGACATCACCGTAATCAGCCACTATTTAACTAATTTGCTCCCTTTAAGACCGTGGGGGAAATAATATTTATTTGAGGTATTTAATATTCATGAGTATGGGGCACTGTGGGTGTAATTCACAACATCCTCAGCATGCACATTTGACGTCGTGTCCTCGCTCCCTGCTTTCCATCCCGAGAAGGCCGTCATTTCACAGTGTCCTCTGTTATTATAGACGCCGCATTAATAAATCTTCAGCGTGTTCAGCACTGTGCCGCTGTACATGAATGTGGCCTCGGTGATCTTGCTGAGAGGATGCTTGCATTCACCCAAGGGGCCCGACCATCCCAGCTAATTGGTTTTGCGTTGGTAGCACTTTGAAAAACACGTGTAGCCGTCATAAAAGGACTTGCCTATTTGATTACCTGGGTCCCTAAATAATTTTAGGATAATCTATATGCAGGTACTCTGATTAATTTATTTGTAATCTTCTTTAAGCCTGTGACTTAATTGTAAGCTGTCATTCACTCTGAACCTGCAGACTTGGTGGATCTTGATTAATTTAATTTGAGGATTTTCTGGTCCTGCGTTTTCATGCTGAATAGCTACTACTGACTAATGGCTATTCCAGATAGAACACGGCTGTTTGACGAGTTCTCTCCATCACAGCGCTGCATGCGCGTAAGGAGATGGAGGTCTGCATCCACTCCATGGATTTCCATAGTAAGACATAAAAAGACGACGAAAACTCTCCCGGTGACCTGCATGTCCTCACTTCAGCTTTTTAGGATGAAATAGCTTCTAATTATGCTCTAGGTAATACCCAACACCTCAGAACATTGTAACATTGTGCTTGATCTTGTTCAGGGAGGAAATCTTTATCATATGTCACAGGAATGATTAAGGTTCTGCTTTTCTTTATTATTTAGTTTTTTTTTTTTTTTTGAAAATTAGGTCTTTTTATTATGTGTAGTTTATTATTTGTGTTTTTATATATTGGGTTTTTCAAACAACATCCACCCTTCTTGATGCATGAAACCATTACGTTTAGGAAATAATGAATGAAGATAACGCCTCTCACACCCGGGTCCTGTTATGCAAGCTGCCGCTGTAGATTCTGCTGGGAGATCGATGGTCATGTTTAAGGGTCAGATGCCTGAACAATAAGGACTGAGGCTGAGGTAGACGGGTGACGTTCCAGGTTGGAGTTTCGGGGTTAATTTGAAGCTCACACAGCAAACGAGACACTGCCTCTATTGATCTCTCGCCTGGGGGCTTCATCAGGGAGAAATGTCACCACTGGGGGAAAAAAAGGCGTCATTATTCTCACAAGGTGACACAAAGATGGAAACCGGGACATGGAGGCGGGGGACCATCATAATGCGGTTTCTTAATCACATGTTTGTCCAGGGGGGGGGACTGCGAGGGCTATGGGGGTCCTGTAGGTCCATCCCAAACGGCTGCACTGCGGGACTACCCAGCTGCACCTGGAACAGGATTGGTTTGCAGGAAAATGAGACCTCACCAGCGTTCCAATAGAGGTGCCTTGGTGCCGTTGTCTGGCAAGTGAACGCTGATGATATCTGCAGTTAAAATCACAAACCTTATTTTCAGCTTGGGCATACATCTGCTAGATTTTTAATGGAAAAGAAATGCAATGGACTGGCATCCTGTCCAGGCTGCACGTCTGCCTTGTGTGCTACGTTGCATGGGATAGTGTCCAGCATCCTCCCCCCCACCCTGAATGGGATAAGCAGCTGGAGGGTGGACGGCTGTCTGAATGGATAAATATTTTACTCCAATACGGAGCTTAGAACATGGTTGTCATTTTTCTTACGTTTTTAATATTCTTATCTACTAGACTGTTAAACTCATAAATATTTACTACTCGTGTCTTGAGTCTGCCAGATAACGAATGATAAGTTAATTTCTGGATAAGCAGTATGACATTTTTGTTTTTAGGATTACCGCATGTCCAGGCTGCATCTCAGCCTCATCTGTATGACAAACATTAGCCAGAAAATCCTTGTTTATTGAGCACTTTCACAGAAACAATCAGGTTACGTAAAAATACTGGTTTTTTAGAACATCTTCATGATGCTGGTCGTTTAATCAACGTGTAAGCCCTGCATAACCTTTCATAAGATATGCGTCACTTAAAGTACGGGAGACTTAAATAACGTGCAACCGTTTCTCGATAAATAACTGTCAGCCTTTTAGCCGCGCATGGAGATCGCTCCTGTGGATTGAGGGCCCTGCTTGATCCTGCTCATTGGATAAAAGCATAAATGTACCGCATTAGTTTGGTTCCCTACGGTCAAATACATTCTCACTTTGTTCTCTTTCCCTTGTTCTTTTAAAGTGAATAATCAAGCAGGCTTGTGGTCTGTGGTTTACCCTTGATTGGTCGTCTCTGGTCACTTTGATGAATGGCGGTACCGATGCTCCAGTCCGCCGCGCCGAGATAGCTGCAAATATTCAGATTTTGCCCCAAACAGCAGCGTCTCTCTGCCCGTCGTCTGCGTTTGTGGAAAATAAGGGGGGGGGGAACGTTGAAGACTACGGCCGAAGTCCCAGGAAATAGAGAGGATTCCCGTTGTACCCTAAACCGCTTACCCCCCGTGGATGCCAAGTTAATTTATTGAAAATCCCCTTTGGTTGCTAAAGCGTTCTTGCTAAAGGGGATGTTTTGTTTCACAATTATTACAAGAGGTTCCCTTTTTATGTTAATGACATTTGACAGATTAAAGATTTAGAATGAAATGGAAACAAAAGACAGCATGACTATCTACAGTGTGTACGCCACACTAACGCGATAGGAATGTGTGTGGATAAGCCCCGCCTCTCCAGCGTGCGCTTTCAAATTAGAGTCGTCGTCATGTCGGGATCAAAGCATAACCAAAGCTTCCGCAAAAACAACAACAAGCCTTTCTGTGTCATCAAGGACATGTATCTCTGCTCTGAACCATCAGTAATTGATTGATTTGTGCTGCAGTACACCGCCTGCCATAAATAAAAATAATATCCCAATAATGAGCTATCACTATCACATCCTACAAATACAAAAGGAGTCTCGTTTCCAGGAGGCTGTCCTTGTTGTAGGTTTTCTAGCCAATCTGACTTGCAGAACACAGCCCTTTCTATAATATGGGGCAGATGTAATATGCAGTAAATAATGGATTCACCGTGGGGTCTTACGCAACCGCACCTAAGTACATTTCGGATAGCTTAACCTCATTAGATATGACAGAGACAGATGTGTTCTCTTTGGTGACGAAACTTCATAAATGACCATCACTTATAGATAAAGGCTTTGTCTAATCTTATCAGCAATACTTTCCTCCCAATGAGCTACAGGATTTGACCAGTGTCGAGAAGATACTGTTACAAAAGGGCATGGGATTTTTTTGGACCAACATTAAATTCACAGAGGGTGCCACTGAGCCTCTATGGCATATGTTGTTGAATGTAGAATCATTTATAATTCTGTCAGATCTCATGTTGTGCCCTAAATCCTCTAAATATTGAAGGTCTTTGTTTTTCCTAGTAAAATGTGCTTTGAAATTTATGGGCTTTAACCTTGATTTCATCATTTGAATGATAAAATGTAACATCATTTGAAAGTTATATGACGAGAGAGCCTCATGTACCTATTTTCCATCCACCTTCAAACCTGTCCACAATGTGGTTTTGAGCAGTCTAGAACCTGTCCCAGTCAGGTGAAGAGCAGATTGGCTGTGTACACCCTTCGTGAGATATCAGATCATCCTATTATTCACCTAACTTTAGGCCTTCGGACAAAAACAGAAGCTCATAAACCCACAGAACGCAAGGAGAACAAAGGAAACTCAAGTCGCACAGAGATGGATTTGAACCCTCGTCCCTGGAGGTGCGAGACAACACTGCTACCCGCTGATTAGCCGTCCAGCATGTGCGTATGTTTGTATTTATTCATGTGATAATTCTGTTTTTTAGGGGGAAAGATGTTTATTTGCCGATTCTGGGTCTATTATACTGCTGTCCTTTTCAAATCTGCCGAACGGCAGCAACATTCATTAATTAGAGCTATTTGCTGTTTAATGTGAACTTAACGAAACACCAGTCGCATGGTGGCTGTGGTCACCATGGAAACAGATTCACGAGCCTTGGAGTTCCTGTGTTCCAATGATTATATTGTGTAAGTTGTTCACATGAAACATGATAATTAAACCAACGTGTGAATGACTGTTTTTTTGCTGTACGGTTCGCCAGATTTCATCCAGTACCGTGGACAGTCACTGCACTGTATTTGACATCTGCAGTGTTCATGTATAATTATGCTGCTCACACTTGTAATTGGCAATTATAAAGATGATGACGATGACGTTTGAAAATTGGGCACAAATACCATGTTCGGGATAAAAAAGATGCGTTTTGATCAAAATGTCTTTCATAATCCACCATTACGCTGGTGATAGTAGGCCTACATTAAAATAAAAAAAATATAACTTCTCATAATCAAAGTGCCCGCATGCTTCATTGAAACATGTTGGACTGAGTTTAGCCTATGAAATCTAAAAATGTCATCTGCTTCTGGATGTCGAAATCATTCATTCATGCCTGATAAAGTTTTGTTTACGTAGATAAAATGTAATACAGGTAGTCCCCGGTTCCAAACAAGTCTGTATTTAAGTCAAATTTGTAGGTAACTTACAGGAACATACGGTTCATATTTAGCGTCAGCTAGTCAAATGTTTGTCTTAGTACGCAGTATACGCTTACTATACTGTACTGAACCTCAAGCTTACTAGCTACCGAAGTCACGTTATGCTTTATGGCAGTTTGTTCATAAGTAAGAGTTGTCCATATGTCAGACCCTCTTATAAATGGCAGTTTTCTATCTACTCGCATCATTCATTGAAATATATCCAAAAAATGTGGTTTGACCTCTTCAAAAGACTTTTTATTTTAGAGAATTCTTTATTCCCCAGGGGCAATAACTAAGCCACAATATGAATTTTTATATTTCTCTCTGACAACTGCAAAGAGTTATCAAAAGCATTACTGCAGTCACAGTAACAAGATTCCTGAGGGACTTTGTTGCTTGTATTTTTCACCACTTCATGTCAATCAGTGAGGCATGATGATCCAGACACCACGTGTGATTTTAAGCTGCGATCTGCAAGATTTCAATCAGGCGTGGAGGAGTTAAGATAGAAAACGAAGAAGCAGAGAGCGGGAAGCGATCATCTGCGCTCGCAGATGTCAGGTCCTAGGTGATTACGTTATCTCTGAATATAGGCTGTTCATTTTTGACAGTTCTGCTGGGTGCGTTTGCATTTCCCTTATGTCACCCAGGTTTGTTGTGGACTTTAAGACACAATTCATTTGGAATAAAGGCAGATCGCAGCTTAAAATCATACATGGTGGCTTAATCATCATAACTCACTGATTGACACGAAGTGGTGAAAAATCCAAGCGACAAACTCCCCCAGGAGACTCATTACCGTGATTGCCATAAAGATTTTGATAACTCTTTGCAGTTGACAGAGAGAAATATTAAAGTTCAGATTATGACTATAATTTTTTTTTCCACCTGGGAAAACAGGATTCTCCAAAAAAGACGTTTTTGAAGACGTCAAATCACATTTTTGCATATATTTCAATGACTGATGTGACCGAATAGAAAACTGACATGTATCTACACTACAAACAATACTTAGTCTCTCTTAAGTGCGTGAGCAGCAGTGTGCTGCTTCTGGCCTGTGATTTAAGTCCTCTCACATTTCGCTCCAGTTCCTTGGCGTTCATAAAACATTTTACATGTTCTTTGGCTTCCAGACAGAACATGGCATCCTGTGATTCACTGCTAGATCAGTTATAATCTGCCATTCAGATGTTCTAGAAGTTTCCATTATATGATACTTCTCGCATCTCTGCGGGAGGCCGTTCTGGGGGCACATCCAGCAAGCATGTATGTGCATTGTATTCTATAAAGGCAGTTTTCATTTGTAGCACCTATGCACTGTCTTCTTGTTGAATATTTCAGTGGTTCAAGAAAGTGAAGTGCATTGCAGTGGTTTGTTATCTAAAAACCACAGTTTCCATCTTCATTCAAAGGCAGCTATGTTGAATTTGATAGTCTCGGGGAAAAAAAAGAGGTGGGAGAGATACAGAAATAGATTAAAATCACAGACAAATGCATAGGGTGCATGTTTAGTAGGGTACATGATGCGACATCTTTAATTTACCACATTTCATGTATATTTCATGGATAGTCTTATAGGCTAGCTGTGATTCCCAGCACAGCTACTCCAAAGTGTTTGGGGATGTTTAAAGGCAGATTGATGTGGTTGTAGGAAGATTTCGTTGTTAATGTTATAAACTGCAAAATGTACCAGCTCAGTAAGAAATAGAAAGGATGATTTCATATAGCACTGTAGCAAATATATTCTAATTTCCGAAGGCAAAATTGTTTTGCTAAAAGAGTCAACTTTCCATGTTTATTTGTCGATAGCTGCTACCTGTTTTAGATATTTTATCTGTATCTTTTATCTTCAAAATCATAATCATAATCTGCCTCATCTTTAGTTGAACTTCACCTCCGGTCCTACCAGGAGTTTCACCCTAAACACCCTTGTCGGCTGTCTGCTCAAGGAGAGAGTTGAGAATATATTAAACAAAAGCTAGCTGTTTCATCTCCGGGATGTTTCAAAGAATAAACCCATTCGCTTTTCATTTTTAACAAAAGCGTGGCCAGGGAGCACTCCCGGTGTGTGGCAGAATATGAAAGCTGTCTTTAGGTCATTATCGCGTGCCGTTTCAAAGCTGTGTGGGGAGCGCTCATAAATCTTCCCAGAAGAAATAAAATGACCCCTCAAAAAAACAACAGCTGCCCCCACTTTTGTTTGGCCCGGCTGGATGTCTTTGATAAATGCCGTTGGCTCCTTAGCAGGAGAAAAAACTTAAAAAGACTTGTGAGAAACGCTTCAGGTGTGGCGCCCCCATGTGGTGGGCTGACTCATCCTTGGGCCTCCACACAGGTTTCCCAGGTTATGCTTCTTTGTCAGGCTCTTACTTGCCTTGAGACCTCAGATTACAACCACAGGTCCCCACTTTGTAGTGTTATTTTGTTTTCTGCAAAGTTCGAAACTAATCATAGTTCTTGGGCACATACAGAGGAATCATAACCAAATGCAGTTTTACAGCATGTGTTATACAGTCATGCTGATGCATCGAAAATACTTTCTAGGGAAGTTCCACTCATGTTCCAATGCATCCATAATTAAAACTAGGATATTTCCT
>JAABNX020000117.1:192599-207613 GCA_015163995.2 Mormyrus lacerda | reverse complement strand
ATATATGACTGTTGATGAATGTTGCAATTAACAAGTAGCAGGACAGATCGCCACTTCTGGAGGTCAGCACAAAGCTACTCTTTGTGTGTCCAGGTATTTCCAGCAGTGCTAGCCGAACTGAATACTCCCCTCTTGTAAAAATCTCAGCCAGTCACATACTGGTTCATCTAAACACAGTGTGCTCGTGTAGGACCGCGTGTGTGTGAGTATGGGGTGGGGTGGGGGGAGTTAAAGTCGAAGGCTACACTGGTAGTTTGGGACTGAAATCGGTACAATCGGTACACCGTCTGATTTATAATCTCATTTTTGAAGTAGATGTATTGTTAAGATATACATATACATGTCCAATGACTAGTGAAATATACAGAGAATCTCTAAAGTATTCCGTGCTGTTGACTGGTGGAATAATCTGCTATATAAACGATAATAGCAGGTGTGGCAACGGGCCACATAAAGTGATAATTAAGGATCGTAGATAATTCGGGATAATTAATTGTACATTAAATCAGAACCGCCCATCCTGCCAGCTGAGTCATATGGGACTGATGCCGTTTTTTTACGGACTGCAGCCGTAGAGACACTGCCAAAGAGCAACTGTTTCAGTCAGTCATTAAATAGCATGCGGCAAAACGCTAATGCATTATTGTCCAGACGCAAGATATTTTTTTCTGGGTTTTATTTGTGAATAAAGGATAAGTTTTCCCCAGAATCCTGATGTCTTCTGCATTTCAGGTTCACGTACTGATCTCGGTGTAGTTAAAACAATTTTTAAAAGAGGGGGAAAGTGCCTTATCGAGTTTATCCAGGTCACCAGTGAAATGATCGAACTCTTTAAGAAGGACAATTCGTTTGGTGTGAGACCCAGTTGCTCTCCAGATCATGGGCATCTGCAATCTGAAATATTGAAAACAGCATTAAGTATAGATAAGCACGACACGCCGCACCGTGCCCTTGCCATATTCGCTTTGTTACCCGAGGTATCCATATTGTTCCATCGCAATATCTCGGCTTTACTTTTCCGTTTATCTCCTCTGCGGTGTTTTCCCCACGGATCTCGGCTCCCGTGAGAAATTCCAAAAATAGCAGTTTTGATGCATTTATTAATTAGCCGATTACGCTGGAAACATACAAGCACCCTCTTCGTATCTAAGATTTCGGTTCCCCCTGGTTTTCTTACCTGCCTGGCTGGATGGCCACTACCCCGGCCCAATAAGTGCATTACCACCCCCCTTAGCCCTGCTTACCCCTGATTGCATTCCTCTCTTTGTATTTAAACATCCGGGTTTCCATGCAGCCTGCGCTGCTCTCCTCTCAGAAGCCATTTTGGACTCAGTTCAGTTTCTTGCATGTCAATTTCAGACCCTGTCTCTGTGGTTACTGAGTCTTTTAGGGGATATAGGGAGACACTGGTAACAACCCAGGCGAAAGAAAAAGCCCGGTTCTTTTTTAAAAGACAGCGTCCTCATGTTATCGACTGGAATAAATTCTTTCCCGATGGATTTTCAGATTTTTTAAAGTTTTTTGCCCCCACCCCTTTCTTTATAGCATTGTAATTTTGTTGCATTGGGTTGTACACACAAAAGCAAAGCAAACTCTCCGTGCAGTGGACATCGGAGACCGGGGGTCATTCGGCTCGATCTTTTTAAATGTTCAGGAAGGAAAGGCGATCAGGACGGAGATCTGCTGCGTTTCGCTCACATTGAAGGAATATGTTTGCGCCCTGGCTCACTTTTGCACTTCTTTGGGGAACTTTTTGTGCAGGTAAGTGCGTTTTTTCCAGGAACTAAGTCCGTTGCATATTTTGATCACACTGTAACATTAGCCTAGTGCAAAGCCATAGTCAGCGTAGCCCTGTTAATTCAGCACATTTTGTACGATGCTGTTGCTGGTTGATGATCTAATCTGGCTTTAAAAGGTTACTTTCCCGGCGATTGGTTTATTGTAATTTACTTTTGTTGGGTCCATGCAAAAACAGCCGTATCTCCCTGTTACGTATTTACTGATACTAATATTTGTGAGATTTTAATTGCCATTGTCATTCACTATTTAGTCTTGCCCGTTTCAGTATCAGATCTGATAAACCCATTGTACGGCCTTATTACCGCCAGCTGTTAATACCACTCAGTAAATACATTTATATTTACAAATAGCTTTAAAATGATTATCCAAAATCGAGTTTAAGTGGGGCTGGATGATCGCAGGAATGTTTTTTTTTGTCACGAAAGTTTTATTTGTTTTTCATTGGCATGAAATGAATCTTGTCTGCAACGTTTGGTGTTTAGGACAAGTCTTGGGATAAAAACGTGAAATGATGAGTGGGTATGTTTGATGTTTATGATGTGGCTTGTCCTCTTGGCATATTTATGTGCCATGATCCTAAAGCACAGTTGTAAAACAGCAGCGGCTGGATAGATCCTGCTCCGACTCGACACGTTTTCAAAAACCACGTGTATTAAAGACACACCAGCGATAATTAAACAGAAACGGCGCTTTCATCCATATCCTGGGGATGGTACTGACGTTCCCGTCCAGACAGTAAAAAAAAACCCTGCTTTATTGTTTAAATGTATTTATGGTTATTGTATTGCTGTAAAAACTGGTATATTAGTGGCACATTTATGCACGCCTCTGTTGGTAATCTGCTGGGAGAATAAGCGGTCTGTAGTTTATGGCTGGTGTTGCATGTGTGTTTTGTGTTTTTGGCCGCCTTAGACCTGAATGGCGGGGCATTTGTGCTCATAGATGGGGTCGTCGGGGCACGTATGGGGTTGTATATTGCTGGAAACTGCGCCCTTACCACTGGGGGAATGGCATCTTGAATCTATGCCAGCACGTTCCGCTGGGTGCCAAAGCGAAATCTTATTTATTGAGCTATTTATTATTTACGCCAGGTTTTGTCGTGCAGCCCCTCCCCCCTTGTTTTAAGGACTTCTGGGAGGGGTACTTCAAGGCATTTGGGGTTAAATAAAAAGTAACCTTCCTGTTTATTTCTGCAGTACTCATTGTTTATTCGCGAATCGGGTCCAGCATGACTTACAGAATCGTAATATCGTTGTTCACTTTGTTTTAGGGCTGGTTTCGCTTTACCGTACAGTTACGTGCGTTTGTGTGTGTGCTTGTCTCCCCCACATGTTTCTGTACCGCTTATATGTATGTAACCATGCATCGATCTTTGTTCATATCCAGATCACCACTATATGTGTAACGGGAAATGGGATTTTCGCTAAAGAAGAACGAATCTACGTCCATGGTCACATTAAATCACTCGGGCGCCGTATTTTTAAACGTATTTAATATAGCAACCACGTGAAATTAATTTCAACATGTGCATCCCCCTTTGTCTTTTACTTGATTTAAAGATGCGCGGCTTCCTTGCTCCAGTTAGTGCAACATTTGTTAGCTAGTCCTAAACAATTGGATGCGAATTTCATTTTCAGATTTTTCATTCCATCTATTACATCTATCCGTACTATTCAGTTAGACTGTAAGCACGAGCTACCTTCTGTGTGTTTCACGTCCCAAATACTGGCAATTTATTTCTGTGGTGCTTTTTTGTAAGGGCACAAACATTTTCTGAGGCAGTAACTGTGGCAGCTTTGCAACTAAACCATCGTGAAATTAAACCTATTTAGGCCACGATCTCATCATTACCTATATGTAATACGTCCCTTATCCTTATGTATTTATGCTCAGTTTAACGTTTTAGTATAACCGATTAATTTGAAATCACTTGCTGGTTAGGTAGTTCTTTAGATGATTGTGTTTGGCTTGTTTATGGTCTAAATAAGGGCGTACGCATAAGATTACAACGAGAGTGGATTCTGTAAAGTTTTAGGTGGCTGACATCTCAATTTTTTAATTTTCATATATTTAGTGTGAAATTCCTGGGATTTTATGAAACCAATCTGTCGTCTATGAAGACTAGCATTAGCTAAATACCGTAAACGTGCAATGATTTTAACCCTTTCCTGATTGCATGGCAAATACCCAACTCCTAGTTAATGTTACTGGATTTTTAACCTAGCTCTAAGTTGCAATCAAAGAGGCAACTTTTATAATCGGACATGTACTCTTACTGCAACATAGTCGCCTTATTGTTTTAAACGGGACCTCATGTTAATGTACTGTTGTAGCAACATATATGCATTTATTATAATGAATGATATGCAGCCTTCTTGCACGCTTTGCATGCAGAAATATCCACTTAATGCTACGGCTAAGTCTAATAAGGCTCAAATGCTTAACATAATAATCTCAGTTGTTCCTGCTACCCTCATGGGAGCCGTGCTCAGATGATTGGAGAGAGGGGGCTCCTGTATATGTCAATCTTTATGTTCCTTTGGTAGAATCACAGCCGGAAGAGGATTCACGGGAAAATTAGGCGAACGCAGGCTGGTTATTGACCCCGAGAGTGTCTGGCTTTTGCTGCAGCATTCGTTGGTGTTGCATCATGAGCGCCCGGTCGCGCATCGACTGGCGTAACACGCGTGTAAAACCCGTGTTGTGGCCGCCCTCCTTGCGCCCTAGTTCTGTGACAGTGCCACCTCATTGCCAGCGTGTTACCCGCCGCGTACAGGAGTGTTGCGCACCTATGGATGGTGAGAGAAATCCAGAGGCTCCCCGGTCCTTGTTCCCCCATCCCCCACAAAGGACGTTTGTCTGTGTGCTTTTGTGGCAGCATCGGGGGTGGGTGGCAGTCCTCCTTCCTGTGTGCCTACACAGCTACGAGGCCCGTGTCCCCCCCCCCCGTGGGGAAGGCCTGTGTGTGTGGAATGTGGGGGTTGAGGCCAAAGAGGAGCTGCCCCTTTTATCACATGACCACTGGATCAGTAACGGCGGTGTGTCGTAACTGTGCGCGCGCGTCGAATAGCCCTGACAGATTCTCAAACATTCGGTCACATGTTCTATTTGGGAGGGGGAGGGGAGTGACCGCAGCTGTGGGCATAAATTGTTACCATTAAACCTGTCTTCAAATCCCAGGCCCGCAAGAGGGAGAGTAAATGCGTTTCATGCTGTGGTCAGTTTCACCGTGAGTTTTCCCTGTGTTTTGCTTTGACAAATGGGAATCATGGAGGAGGGCGGGGGCTTTGCCCTGAGCTTTTGCTTTTTGAAGTGATCATCTGCATTCAAGTTTTACTCCTGCAAAGCCATATCTTTTTATTGATAAACCACAAAAACGTGGTTGTGCTGGACCTGCCCCTGCTGTTTTACGCCTTGTTAATCTAGAGTAGAGGAGTTTCATTTCCAGTTCCTTCTGGATTTATTCTGTTATGATCAAATTTAATATTCATCGAAATGCATTTTTGTCCCCCCCCCCCCCAGCCCAACCTGCAATCCAGGCCTCTCCTTCCATTTTCGTTTATGTGGGGGCTCCTTTCTGATTGCTCATGCAGCTGGGGTTTTCTTTGTGCCACTGTTTTTTATTTCAGAAGTATGACTCCAGAAAACACACTTTGGGACTAGGCTATATAAAAGCTAGGCTGATCGCTTTTGTTCCTTCAGTGAGTTTCCTGCCTGTTCTTCCCCTGTTTGGTTGAGCCCAAAACACTTAGCTGTGTCAACATCAATAAAGATTTTATATTTTCATCGGTCTACAGCGGCGATATGAGAACCTGCCTGTCTACCCGAAGTCTGTATTCACTATGGTAACATCAGTCAATCAGGTGTTGTTTTTTTTTTTTTTTTTTTAAAAATTAGTTTTATTTTGAGGCTCTTGGATTTTTATTAGGTGAAGCAAAAGAATTAGATAACTACCCGTCTGTTCTGAGTACCAATGCCCTATGATCAAACCAGATATTCTCTAAAATGAAAAGTACTTGAATGAGCACTAAATGTTTTTGCACGAACTGGAAATGCTTTTGAAGCCTTGGCCTTCCACTCATCTCCGTTCGTATATAACAGCCAGTGCAGATGTTGATCGAACACATTAAATGAAACGTGATACCGTGCCGCTTGATGGAACCTGTCCGGCCACGTCAATGTTGTCGAAGCGGTCGGGTAGACTCGAACGAAAGCCTGTGACGTTCTAAACCCAACCTGCTCGTATCTCCACGGAAACCTGACAGGACTCGGGCACTGTCTGGAAATTGATACGAATGGTATGTGTCAGTACAAGATGCAGCCCCCCCACCTCACCCCCACTATTTATTTTTCTATTCCCCAGTTTTGGGTGTTTTGAGAGAGACTTTACGGTAAATGATGCTAAGCCTATACTGCAACATACCAGTCCCTCTGTTAGCTGCTCACTGTCTTTCACTGCGTCTCTTGTCACGTTGGGTCAAGGACGTGCGAGCCGCCGCTCGCGGTGATGCCGTAATGTCTGTTTGACTGATCTTCTTTATGCCGTCTCGGTTATTAGGTGCTGTTACTGCCAGGGGGGTACTGGTGATGACATGCGGTCCCACGAAGCCTTGTAATGTCACTTTCACAAGGGGCTTATTGTTAACTAATTAGTTTTAGGTATGAATTGTGCTCACGTCTTCGTATGTATGTCTTGCTGTGTGTAGCTGGTGTGTTTTTACTGCCAACATAACATACCTTTTTGGGGAGGGGTGATTCCGTAATTGCAGTCATGTCAATTCTCAAGCGCTTTTTGTAATGGGATACCCTTAGGATGCGCAGAAGGATGCCAGTGTTAACTGCCTACTTTACAGGTTCTGCAGCTGGGGAACCATATAGTTTGTGTCTAATAGTTTTTTTTTTTTTTTTCTTTTTATCCCTGGGACTGTGGGATTTTTTTGAGAGTTGTCAAAGATTTTACAGATTTCTGGGGACATGAAAGGCACTTAACTTGTTGGTATGGGGCTGCCTGTGAAGATTGAGTGACAGCCGGCCCAGTTGGATGGGTCCGCACTGCCCCACAAAGACGTCTCTGTCCTGAGCCACGTAGACCTGACTGAGACTTATTTCCTTGACTTGTCCACACAGATTCTTTTTCTTGAGCTTTTAGCTAATTGTCATCGAAAAGATCTTTGCAGGTATTGAGCAGTAAATTGTAAATGGACTGCATTTATATAGCGCTTTTCTAGTCCTACGAGTACTCAAAGTGCTTTACAATATGTGCCTCACATTCACCCATGCATACCACACATTCATACACTGGTGGCGAAGGCTGCCGTGCAAGGCGCCAACCTGCTCACGGGGAGCAATTAGGGGTTCAGTGTCTTGCTCAATGACGCTTTGATGGGGTCAGGAGGAACCTGCAGCCCTCTGATTGCTGAACGATAGCACTACCTCCTGCGCCCCTCTTCCCCAGTGACCTTTAGTGTTGTCTTCTTCATTGTGATTTTGATTACTGAAAGGACGGGCTCCTGAAATCTGTTTCTCCAGGGTTTTCACAGCTAGCTTTGTACCGAGTTGCTTTCCCGCCTCCCATCTTGCTCCAATCATCTGCGATAACAACTTTGAGTTCAATAAGAATGAAGACCAACTTTTTCTCACTTTCATACTTCCGTGGAGCACAAGCTCACACTATTGTTGCAGCGCAAACCTTCTTAAATGATGTCATCAGAAATGCTGCTCTGTTCACTGTACTCCAAGATGTTACTTTAGATTCCCTTGTCTTTTTGAAGGACCAGGGATCTGCTGAAATTTGTCCCCAACAGGAATGGGTTAACCGGGGCTGATTACTCGTGAGGTTATGAACAGCAGTGTTTCAGCAATTCTAGAAGAATCTGCTTCCACTGTAGGTTTGATTAATGGTGTGCAGTCTGGAGGCAGACACCAGCGCCTGAGATGCTCCGGTAACACTGTGTCACAGCCGAGAGGGAGATTGAGCTGCTTGGGTGTATTTGAAGTCTTGTGAATAAAAGATGAGAGCCCGCCGTAGAGGATTTGTTGTGCTACTAGATATCGCCGTCTGCTTTCGGTGCAATCGTTATGAGGGAGAGGTTAAAAGGTTTTGACAAATAATATTTCTGTCATTATTGTAATGTCATTTTTCATGCAGTGTATTCAGTGGCTGGGAAGTGATCCCAGGAAGCAGCAAGGTTGCAGAGGGATTCTGTTCTATGGCAGAGCAACGCTGGTTGAATGTTCACACTAGGAGCAGCTCCTGACCTCTGGGCCCTGGAGGTGTCAGACCAGAGTGCCTATCCTATTGTTAATGTCTGGCAAAGATCATTATGCAAACTGAATTCATCTCTACTTTTTTTTTTTTTCTTTTTTCTTTAGTTACTGTACAACCATTAATCTGTTTACACAGCATTATCTCTTGACGATATTTTAGGTGGTCAGTCAGATGAATTGCGCAACTCCTCCCAAATCTGGTGAGATCCACTGTAAAACTCTTGTTCGAACGGAACCAGTTGATGCTCATGTGGTGCCCTAAGCAAGTTTTACTGCTCGTGTCCCCCATCCAAGATGAAGTGAAATTAGACTGCTATGTCAATGCCCCACCAGAAGATGGCACCCTAGGTAGCTGGCTATGTCACCTAATGAGTTGACTGGCGTGGTTTTGCAGTCACAGGTTGTAGATGTAGCTGTATAATAGCAAACAGCAGTTTGTGTCTCGGCGACTAAGAATGTTGTCTCAAGTGATATTCAACATTTTGTGAAAATCTGCAGGCTACAATCTGCAGAGGTTCTGATGCCAGAAGACGTCATGGTCCAGACCGGTTTGATGACATTCTCCCTTCAGAAGGATCGCGGTTGAGAAGCCGGCTGGGGGGTCATGTAGTAGACTGCCTACTGCCGGTCACTCTCCGGGTAGCGTGGTCGTGGATACGCACCGAATTGCAAACAGTCTTCCAGCGGCGCTAAAAAAAAATGAGAACACTTAACCTGAAAACACAGCCTACTTTTCGAAAGTTTCCTGGCTGCGGGTTCGCTTGTCCTGGAAGTGTCAGACGTTGCGAATAGAAATGAAAGATTTTGTCTTTTCGGTCCTTTTAATCATGCCATGTTTTGACCTAAATCGCAGAGGTGTGGGTGCAGCCGGTTGTACGAACCCTGGCTGGTTTGTGCCCCTGCCAGCTGAGCCCGGCATGGCGGAGGCGTGCCACGAGCTTGTTCGAGATCCACTGACCTTCATGTGTCCTTAACTCACTCCCAACCTCATGTGAACAGCATGCCTGAACGAGACACCTTCTGTCCTATGTTCAGTCTGAGGGATCCATGCTTGTTACGAGCCTAATGGGGTCTTCCTGGTCACCGGTTTACCAACCTAATGATTCGTAAACAATTTAATGGAACCAATATGTGTTGAGCATGTTGACGTTGACCCAATGAACCCATGAACGTTTGAGAGTTTTGGGTCATTTTTAATTTCCAGCAATTTCTCTTAAATCTTTTTGCTTCAGGCACTATGGTGGTGATTAATAGCACCGAATTTGAAAGTACTGTGTAACTAAAATAACAAACGAGAATGAATTGCCTCTTGTTGTGCATTTGTATGTTTGTGGATGCAAGGACTCGGGGACTTGGGGGATTTTCATACAATCACGTCCCCAGTGCGGGGAACTCTGTACAGTCCCATGATTTGGTTGGGGGGCATCGTTCAGCCTGGTATCTCTTTCATCACCTCAGGTCCAAAGTCTGGCTGTGTCCTGCCTGCCCGGTGCTGGTCAGCTGATTCAGCATGAGCTCGCAGCTGCCCTTGTGGACAGCAGAGGAATATTTAGCCCCCAGAGACGACATGTGAAGTCGTGGTCTGGGTCCGTGGTTGACAGGGGGGGGTTCTCATTCAGAGTCTCTGCCCTCCCCACTTCCCCCACACAGGCTGTTGACTTCCCCTTTTGTTGACGGCAGAGTTTATTTGGGTAGGTTTGGGGGATGGGGCCGGACTGAGCCGGACCCCTCTCAATGTGGGATTGATGGTTTGTGAAGGCCTCACTTTCCCGGTTAAAAGGACCCTCTCCCCTCCTCTGTGAGCCGTTTGTCTGAGAGGCTGAATATAATGAAGAAGTCGGGTCCTGTCTAGAAGGATAACCCCCTCCCCATGTCCCCTTGGGGCCCCCTCCGCCTTTGTGCCATTCTGTCTATGCTGAGGTATGTCAGGTCACAGGGGTTTGTTTGTGGGACCTCCGTCTTGGTTACGGAGGGGGGAGGGGTTGCCTTCCCCCCCCCTTAATGCCACTTTAGAACAAGCCGCTTACCTTTTGTGTGAAAATACAGCTACTTCTGTGTGTTTTATATTAAGTCCAAAAAAACCCATCTTCAGACCGCTTATCCAGTGCAGGGTCTATCCCAGAATGCACTGGGCATTATGCAGGGGGGACACCATATATGGGACAGAAAGAATCCAGTTCTATTTGGGAATAAGGATGAGCTCTTGGAAGTTGCCCAGTTTGAGTGCTTTTGCATCAGACGTGGTGTGACCTGAAAAAAATGGAAAGGAAACACCGAATCCATTTACATCTCTACCACTTAAATCTAGATTCTGTGTTGCTGGTCAGTAAAGCCCCCCACGGTGAACACCCCAGTCTGCTGTAGGATGGCTTCGGTCAGCATCTTTAGCTCTGCTTTTTGTTGCATGAACCTGCCACATTTCTTTTGTCTTCAGCTCTCTGTACCGTCATCAGATGTTCCTTACGGTGCCGATCCGGTGACAGGGGGACTGGTTCTGTGCCACGCGGCGGAGCCGCTTCTGTCACTACTGTTTCTGTTGGCGGTATAGCCTGTCTTCAGCAGGCTTTGTCGCTGACCGAAACGTGCTGCTTATGGAGCGTTCCGGAAGCAGCATTCCCACGCCAGGGGGCTCCCCAGGGTCCGGGTGGGATTCCCATCTGCTGCCGCTGTAGCTACCTCCCCCACCCTCGTACCCCTCTCCTCCTGCACCTCCGCTCAGACCGCCATCTCTTCTACTCTCCTCCTTTTGTCTTCCAGCTGGGGAGGGAGGCAGCAGATGCCTGTTTTTCTCCTCTGTCTCCTGATGGAGTGACGAGATAATGGCGGCTTGTTCCTCGACGAAGGTGTGACCCGGGGCCTGCCCATGTGACCTCTTGTAGCTCCAGCTGTCTGGGGAACTCCTCCTGGGAGGGGGGAAACCACACAGATGGATGTATGAATATGTAGGGGGGGGGTGTGTGTGTGAGGGAGGGAAACACACAGACACAGCCAATGTTCTCTCTGACAGCTAAACTCCAAACTGTGGCACGGTCTGGTCTTGTTGTTCCTCTCACACCCGTTTACATGACAGATTCATTTCTGCTTGATCCAAGAAATAAAATACAACAAAAAATAAAGAGTTCGGGGTCACTCATCATTTCGGGGGATGCAGGAATGGAGTAGATGGGTTTTTAATGAGCCTGGAGCTTCGGCCTGGAGGACAATGGCACCTCTGATGGCTGTGGGGTGAGAGTAAGATCCCCCCCCCCCTTCAACCCTAGCTGACGGACTGGTCAATGGAGGGGGACAGCAGGGCGCCCCCGCCGCCATTGTCATGGTAAAGTGCGGCAACCGCCCGGAGCGCGGCACCGGCGCTCCCAGTCAGCGCCAGAGTGGGCCAATGGGGATGCCGTCCGACGTCACGCCGTTTATAGCCAGTCACATTCCCCTGCCCTTTCGAGGTCGTTTTAATTTCAATATAAATCCAGCGATGGGGGCGGGGCCCTTTTCGGCGCAGGATCAACGCGGCTTCGGAGACGTACGCAGGTGTGGGCCTGGCCTGAGAGTGATGCATGCTGCAAGCTATCAGCTCCCATTTAGAATACAATAAGAGTTAGCCTGGTATGATTGCGAGGAGTTTATTTACCCAAGCAAAGGTCTGCAACCTCTTCAGAGATCGATCACTCATCTTGTGTTGATCTTGGAGAGTTTCAGACGTGAAACTGTTCATGCTTTAAACTCTTATTAAAAATGGTATTTTTTCTTTTGTGTTTCATGTGTTTTATTTTTTTTTAATGTAATAAATAAGCGGGTGCAGGTCTGTCCTCCTTAGCACTCAAGGTGAAATGGAAACCTCATGGTGTTCAGAGTAACATATTTACTCCTTGGTAGCTTACGGGTGTGATTGTAAAATGCAGCCGCTCAGTCACTGTTTTAAGACTCATCTGTGCAGAGACGCGAACCCTGGTGATGAGGACTGAGGGTGGTCTCCTTGCGGGGGCAGGGGGACCCCTGTGTTTTTTTTTTTGTTTTTGTAACAATGGCTAATTAAGGCTAGCATCTAAAAAGGGGATGGGATCGAATATGTTCAGGCCTGACCACAAATCCTGGCCTGCTCTCTGTTTGTTATTGTGGGCTTTTACTCTTTTTATGTGTAAATGGGGGCCACTGGCCTGTGGCCAGTTACTCACCAGCCCCTATAAACAGAGCGGCGTAACATGAGCACCTGGATGATGGGGCCCCAGTGCACTGGAGAGGACCTGCCGGGCGTCCAGCTAGCCACCTGCCAATCATCAGCCGCCACTTTGCCGTTTAGGGGCGGTACAGTGCTGCCGCGGTTTCGTGAATGACGCCCGCACCGCCACCGGGCCGCTTGGCTGTTCTGGGGTGGTGCGGTGACCGAGGCCCGGAGGTAGTTTTCCCCTGCGCGGTTTCGTGAATGATGCCTGCATCGCCACCACGCTGTGACTTTGGCATTTGCTCTATATGAAAATCGGAAATGGTAACTGCAGCCGCCAAGTGAGGGAGCCGACTTGCTGGAAGCGCTTGAAAGTTGAATGCAGGCCCTGGTCTGCCAGAGGGGGGCGGTAATGCGCAGCCTCTTTCTTATTTACCTGCCTGGGTCCTTATGAGCCTATTGCCCCCGTGGCTGGTGCATCTGCTCCGGGGTTCCGGTTAGGGGTAGGCTTTGTTTCTTGCTTTGGTGCTCTGTTCATCGAGAACATCAGCGTGACACTTAAGAGCTCCTCTCTGATTCGGTCTTCCGTGCAACTCATTGCCTCTGAGTATTAATCGATCTTTTCTCTGGTCGTTGCCCTTGACTCCCACACGCAGTTTCCCCTTCCGAGACGCTCAACTGAGATAAAGGAGCTTATTAAACCTGCCGAGGGTAACACGGGATAGACGGACGCCATATGAAATTCGCTGGTAGTGTGGAGCTGCCTGCTGCTTGCTGGGGCGGGTTATCGCTGGGCAGGCCAAGCCTCTGATCACAGCGCGGTTTGGATGCGGTGCTCTCTTCCCACCCCAAGCCCCTCTTACTGCTTTCCTGAGCTTCACTGCAAATTATCACAAAACACCCCCGCCAGTTTCTTTTATATGGCCGTATGCGATCTCGTGTGTAGCTTGCACGGGTGACTTTTTTTTTTTCTTTCTTTCTTTCCTTCTCTGTCCTTGATAATCATGTGAAGGGAGGATTTTGTGGATGTTTGTCTCACCCTCCCACCCAACACACACATTCGCACACCCGGCCCTTGGCTCAGAGCTCACTGAAGGCTTGCTTGCGGTTTGTGGGCTGTGCAGATGACCTGGAAATGGGGGAATTTTCTTGTTGATCTGTGTTTATGAAACTGTGGCAGTGTGATTATGGGATATCTTTGAGATCACCCCTCCCACCAATCAGAAGGGACAGTGATTTGAACAGCATTTACACGGCCGCTGTACTGATATTTCCACTCATTCATGGCTCCACTGGGGGCAAGAGCAGCACAGTGTGCCTGGGGTAGCATGTTTGCATGTGCAGCCAGTATCATTAGCCTGTAAGCCAGTGTTGGATTTGAGCTCAACAAGTAGAGCATTGCACTCACCACACAAAGGTGGTGAGTTTAAATCCTTGGGAGCACACACACATTTACTATGTTACTTTTGGATGAAAGCAGCGAATAAAACGAGTACATTTTCATGCATTACAAAGAGACTGGCTTTCCATCGTCTCCTGAAACGTGGTCCTCTTCCTGCGAGTTGGCAGCGCGGCTCCGACAGTGTGATTGGTTCACCTGATTGGCACTGACCTTTTCCCTCTGAAAAGGATTTATTTATTCATGAATCCAAAGTGCAAGTGTGTCAATGTGTACTAGGGCTGGCAGAGCAGCTGAGCTGTAATACACTCCATGCTCCCCAGCACAGGAACCCCACCCTCGTATTTATGATGGTCTCTCTGGAGTCCTGAGTACCAGAATGAGGATAAATCACCTCAGCTGGTTGTAAATGCCCATGTCAGGTGTATCAGAGACTTCCTGTTCAAATAAGTACCATCCTTTTGAAGTTGGTGCATTTTCTTCATTTCCCTTAAAAAGACATCTGTTAAACAAATTAGTGAAAAAAAGAATCTTCCTTGCACTTATTTAGAATCACTTTCTTGGTCGTCCTTCTATCCACCCCCCCCCCCCCCAAACCCAGGATTTCAAGTCTTTTAATGGGGAAGCTGGCAAAGAGATCTTTTGCCCACCCAGGTTTTTGCACAAGACCTCTGCTGTCTTTAATTATTCAGGATGAGATTATGCAGCCTCTTTATCGTGCATTTTTAATGTTTTATCTATGATTTAAATCCACACATGGTAGGCTGTGACTTAACACAACAGATCGCTTCAGTAAAGTAGCATTTGTTTACTCTGGTTGTCAAAATAATCATTATCATCAAGTTGGTTTGTTTTCTTAAGTTTTTTCTGAAACCCTGTTTTACACCAGAGCCTGCCTGATGCTCTGAAGACTCAAACCCAGAGAGTCTACAGTTAGTGTCACAGATGGGGTTTGCTGTTCATGGCGCCCTCTGCTGGGATCTAAGCTGTAGTGGGACATGTTGCTGTGTTTGCTCAGTGCTGATGTTATGTTTTTAATCTCACACTGGCATTACTACATTGCATCAAAGTTGCCGGCGTGTTTCTGAGGCTTATTGCGGTCTCTCGGCTGTAAACACGGCTTGACGTTGTGCCGAATTGAGGCGCGTTTCTGTGAGAAGGGTTCAGCGTAAATAGGACCTTCAGAAGGTGGCTGCTGGCTTGAACCGGACTTGAACTTTGGCATGCTAAATGCTCATGAGTGTCCTAGAATCCTGGAGATGTGATAAAGCTGTATGCCCCATCTCCTCTCCCCACCTCATGGGCTGGGGCTGGGGGGGGGGGGTGTTTGTTTATAACTGCAGGGGGCGGGGATTTTGGCGTAACAATTTTTAATATACATCGCGAAAGTCA
>JAABNX020000117.1:153845-170799 GCA_015163995.2 Mormyrus lacerda | reverse complement strand
TGTATATATATATATATTATGTGTGTGTGTGTATATATATATATATATTATGTGTGTGTGTGTGTGTGTGTGTGTGTATGCACATATGTGTGTGTGTGTGTGTGTATGTATGTATGTGTGTATGTATGTGTGTATGTGTGTATGTATGTATATGTGTGTATGTATGTGTGTATGTGTGTATGTATGTATATGTGTGTATGTATGTATGTATATGTGTGTGTGTATGTATGTATGTATGTATGTATGTATATGTGTGTATGTATGTATGTATGTATGTATGTATGTATATGTGTGTATGTATGTATATGTGTGTATGTATGTATGTGTGTATGCACACACAGACATGTACAGTTTGTGTGTATACACACATTCATGAAGGTATTTTTATGAAGGTTACCAATTCTGTAGTTGACTGTGTATATACACACACCTATATATTCAGTGTGCATGGTGTGTATTAATAATATATAAAGAATTGATGGTAAAATGTGCAGTGATGAGCGAAAACAAAAATACTGAAAAATGAAAGTTGCATTAAGTTTAGAAATAGTTTACTGATTTAGCAGTCACGGTTTCATCGTGCTTGAGATGGATGATTCAGTGCTTTGGGCCGTGGTTCACATCTTCAGGCCTGACCCGGGGAGGCCTTCCCACGCAGTGTCTTTGCCCTAGAAGCTCTGCCCATCACGGACCTTAAGAGGCCGAGGTCACCGTGGAGCATCTGACCTCCCTCCGCGTCCTGAGGCGTAACTGCATCTCCAGAGCTCATGCCGTCCTTCGCTTCTCTCTTTTTTCCTCCCTCGTGAAGGACCTTCCCAGGCTTTTCATGCCGCAGCCTCCAGCTGCGATGCTCATTAGTACCACGCAGGAGCAGTCGGTGGTGGTGGTGGTGGTGGGGGGTGGGGGTTGGTCTGCAGGGTGTCATGAAGCCACCCCCATCTCAGCACAAGCCTGATAATTGCCCCCTAACAGACCTGTCGTCTTGTCACTGTATAAGGTGGCTGAGGATCTGCCAAAGGGGTCCTGTTTGAAACCTTATTAGAAGGATCCTGGGCAATCCATCAGGGTGCTGTTTGTCCACCATTAATACATCTCCTCCACCTGGTGCTGATGGGGGGTGGATACTATCATCACCCTGAATATGTCTGTGTTAAAGTAAATAAGCCTTTATTTTGCAGTAACTCGGGGCATGATTACGCTGCAAGTCTAATGATAGTTTGGTGCAATGGAAAGTTGTCAACACATCCTGTCAGTGTTGTTTCAGCTAGTCTGTAAGGAATTGTGCCAAGGGTTGGTTTAATTGAGTAGTCAGTTATTACTACTGCATTCTTCTTAGCTAACATGAAAGATAATCCCATCAATACACACGCCATTCACAGTGTGGCACGTGCACAGGTTAATGTAAGTGAATGCAGGCATTTACATTCACGTTCAACTCAACATGGCCGTTGTTCGCTCTGACCACTATAGCCCGAGCATTTTAGTCCCGATGCCAATCTTCCTTCAAAAAAAAAAAAAAATAGTCGAGCCCCGAGTAAACTTAACTTAGCCTCTAATCTTTTGGACAGCTAGAAACACCCCAGGCATGCTGTGATACTCTACAACATCATTCAGACAGAATAATACAAAAACAGGTAAAAGAGAAGACAAAGAAATAAAAGAATGGAAGCCGGATGACAAGAGAGGAGAGGAGCCAAAAACTCCCAAGAAAGGAGAATAAAACTTGGGGAGTCCAAGGTCAACAAGCAAGCTTTTAAAAAGTAGAACATGTGGTCCGTCTGCCTGCGTTGGTCGACCTTTGAATGGCAGGTGTGCATGTTGATGGGTTATTCATGCAGTTCTGCTTTTTTATGATATTTTTGTTGGTTTGGGCCACATGTGTGATGTGTTCAGTCTGACAGACATGGATGAAAACTCAACGCATTAATGCCGTGCTGTTATTTCAGCTCGCCTATGATTAGTGGTGTTCCCAGTTTCTGCTTCATTTGCCGCTCATTGCCGTGTAAAGCCACAGCAAGCCTGTCCCTGTGTATTCCTTTTTAAAATAGATTTATTTATCATAACCGCAAATAAACCCTATACTTCATCTGCAAATGACACTCCTTAAATGTGTCTTCCAAGGTGTCTGATTACTGTCTGAGTGATTATGGTCTTTCTGTAGAGTCCATGTGAATCACCCCTCCACTTTAACCTAGCAGTAGCATATATCTGGGAGGAACCATAGGGGCACTGGCTGCAGCTGAAAGCTGATTGGCTCTTTGGGCTGCCCCCTCCCTGCCACTCACCGATTCAAAACATGTTATTGGATAATAATAGTTGGGTACTTGAATGAATTATAGCCCTTCCTAAACATCCCCATCACCTCAGAAAGTCCTAGAAGCACCCCTGTTATTAAGCATATCTGTGGGATACAATCAGAATTTCACTGCAAACTCAGCAATACGAACATGGGCTTCCCATTATATAGAATTTAGTCGGTAATGGATGGTTCCTCCCTGATCCACTTTTGTTTTCCTTTAATACTAACTTTAAAAAAGCCCCAGCATGTACATATACTGTAAACTGTGCAATACCTCCTTCAATGACCTAAATAGTTTAATTTATTTTAGGCTATTCACTAAGTATGTCAGTGAGTCCTAATCTGATAAAGGCTCTTTCAAAATACAATGACCCTATTTCTAAATCACCCAACTTGGCTTGATGAGTGGAAATAATGGTCAAACTGATCTGCGTTTCGGGAAATAAAAGCTGTTGGCCGTTGAGGCTCATTCTGCATTTTAACCAAATTTATAGGTTCAACCTCAAACCCTGGCTTCAAGGACAAGAATTTAATACCCCCCACCCCAGGACATCTGATTCTCCAACCAGTGCTAATTTGTTTGCTAAACAGCGTAGCTTTAATGGTAGATTAGATGCAAACGCTTTTTAAATTAGCGAGACGCCAGAATGAGCCCGTTGCAAGACACTGGCACGTTCGTGACCTTATTGCCAAGTAACATCAAAATAATAAACAAGAATCTCACTATTTGTTTGAAAGTTAAGGGTAAAAGGTGAATAGGAAAAAAAAACTGAAGCTCAAGACAATCTTGAAGGAGATCCTCTTGTTGGTGATATTTGGGGATTGTCAGATGTGTTAGTTGTGTATTAAGAAAAACGTACTACAAATCTATGCTTGAAATATTTATGCTGTGGGGAAAAAAAACCTTTTTCGAATTTTTTTTTTCAAAAGACTCTTTTGCTTTGAAAAGATGTTTGTTTCAATTCAGCACTTGTTTTGAGAGCCGCGATTGTAACCAACTTAACGCACAGTGAATGATTCTTTGTCGTTCAAATCGATACAAATTCCGGTTCATTCGTGTGCCCTTACTTGGCTATTTCAGCAGATGGCGCTGTTAGTCAAAGTGTGGTTTACATACGACTAATAGACTAAGAACAAGCACCATGAACAGTTATGCTCTTCCACCCCACGTTACATGGAGAAAAGGACAGCTTCACTATCTAATGGTAATTATTAGTGACTCCAGATATTAAGTACATACTGTTATTTCGTTTACCCGGCTTCCATTCACCTTTAAAACTGGAGCTGGCGATGCGATGTTGATGCCATTCAAATCAGATGGCCTCGGTGTTAATTGAACGAATGGCGTGATTCAAATTGCGCTAAACAGAATTCGTATTTCAGGGCGACGGATGATTTTTCATTCATGTCTAAATAGCACTTGGACAATCAAGTAAGAGCTTCATTTAAATGTAAATTTCATTCGAAATTACCAAATAAAACTGTAACGCACAAATGCACTTACAGCTCCTATCAACAATAAAGAGACCAAAGATTATTCATGTAATAATTAATTAGGAATTATTATTGTTATTAATATTATTGTTATTAATTATTAGTTATCAATACTTGATTCATGTTCCATAGTTACAAACACAAATGTGATGTAATAGATATGATCAATTACAGTGCTCAGCTATGCATTAATTATGACTTGAATTTGAATTCTGCCATTCGTTTGATATCTGTGTCATTAGGTAGGCGCTAGTGAGAAGCAAAATCAGATATTTTGATGGGGCTAAGATTAAGTAACCCTGGTCTAAAAAAGCTGGGTAATGCCTTACTTGGAAAGGTGCATGCAGTCATTATACTTTTCTGCTGCTTCCAAGTGATTGACAGGAGACTTAAAAAAAAAAAAAAAGACAATTAAATGCTACATAACTATTACTTCACTCTGTGCTTAACGATGCTTAGAAAAATGTTCTTAAAAGCTGTTGAAAATAGCAAATCACCCTGGGATTGGAAATCATTGCTCCCATCGCTGCTTGATGTTTCCATTGATGTTTTCCAGCCAGCCGTCTATAATTTCAATTTTCTGGAGCTGGGCAGACCAAGGCACCGCCAAAGCAGAGAGAGACACACACGCTCTTTATTAGCAGTCCTGAGAAGGACCACAACAGGCACCCAATGAGCACCAAACTCAAAGACGCAGATGAGAAACACAAGGCTGTCAGGCACTGAACTGCAAGATGCACACATGGGGGGAGATTTACACAAGCGAATTACACACGAGGATCGGGCCGGATACACACGAGACACAGGCAAACACATGTGCGACAATAGGGAAGCGCAACCATTAACATTAACAACAACAACACAACAAGGGCTATTTACAGTTGCATGCGGGGCATGCTGGGACATGGGCCCCGCCGCTGCTACGATATGTTTTATTCTTATTTGTATAACAGAAATGTGCAGAGGTATGAGAGGCTATTTGGTCTTTGAGGGTGCCGTAAAAATGCACAGGATGTCAATCTGGCCCGATGTGTTTGTGAGCTCTTGTGACTAAGCAGAGTGTAGTTGCCGGTAGATGCACCGCCTGGCGCATCTGCCGGCACAGAATGCACACGACAGGGGCGGCACATGTGCGCAGGGCGAATGCGCGGCAGGCCAAAGGGAACTGCGGGAACCAGTGCAGTCGGCAGCTGCCTGAGTACAACTGTCGTCTTTCTCAGGACTGTGGAAAATTAATCTATGAATATTTATCGCATCGTTTCATAGAAACGTTTTCGAAGTCCCCTTTTTCTGGGGATCAGAAAACACGAACCTACCAGTGTCCAAGACTCAAGATCTTCAAGATTCCTGTGTTAATCACATACAGAGTTCTGCTTGTACAACATCTACTGAAATGTACACCTGGTCACTCTGAAGACTAGTATAGAAGATATAGAAGGAATACAGTGTGCTTTAAATAATAGTATACCTCACTATACAGTGTGCATATTTTTTAAGTACAGTAAGCTGTGTATATTAGTGCAGTGTGCAATTTTGTTGTGTACTGGGCCATAGTTCTGAGGCTAGTGAGTGTGTGACAGCTGATAGCTCCATATTATGAGTTCAGTTCGGATTATTAGGCAGTGTTAAAGGCTGTGGTAGCATGTCCTGACATCTAGCTGTAATTTTATCCTTTAGCTAATTAGGGTACAGCGACGTACATTTCTGATTGGGGAGCAAATCCTGCTCACAGAGCGTCCCCTTCCCCAAGGATGGTCATGCCTGTCTGATGGTATATTAATGCAGTGGGGACGCGGTTTCAGGGGCCCCTGGGAGCTCGGATGACCTTAAAGCCCCATTGGCTTCTGAAAGCTACATTGACCAAAGGTTCACTGGGTATTAAGGACTGCCCTTGTAGATCAGAGTTTCCCTGAGTCCACGCAGGCCTCCGTCTAGTTGTAAGGTGGCCTTATTGGTGTCGGTCCAAACTCAGGTGGTGCCCTAGACGAGCTCCAGTGAAGTTGTCTTGCTAAGCCACGGTGCCTCAGAAGAAGCTTGGCCAAGGTGCCCCCCAGCGTTGCCTAATGGGCTGACCGGCCTCATTATCTGTCCTCTGCTAATATTCTGATGTGGGTTGAGTAAATTATATAAAGGGGGGGGGCAGCGGTTAACACTATCGCCTCACACCTCTGGGAGCTGGGTTCACGTCTCCACCAGGGTTCCATTTCCATGTGTGTGAAGCTACACATGGAATCCTTAATCCTCCAGGTACCCCAATATCTCCTTCACCCCCCCCCCCCCACAGTCCAATTTGCCAAATTATCCATACTGTAGGTGTGACTGTGTCAGTGAATGGTATGTGAGTGTGCCCTGCGATGGTCTGGTGCCCCACCCTGAGTTGCTCCCTGCCTTGTGCTTATAGCCTCCAGGAAGGGCTCTGCATCCCCCACAACCCTGAATAGGGCAAGCAGCTACAGAAATGCATGGAAGTAAAAAAATAAGTCCTTTGTAATTCTTGTTTGTTGTAATGTTACACAGTTTTAGTCTGTATTAGGTCCATTGCAACATACTTCTATAATTGTTGATTTACAATAAACATTATATCACTTTCACTTGCAAATTGCAATCATTTGGTGGCTTTAGCTGTTGTTTTTGCGTTCCTCAGCTTCTCTAGTCTCTAGTTTAACGGGAGGATTTAGCTCTCGAGGGGGTGGTCACTGTTCCCACTGGGAGAGCACTCTCATCCACCAGCCTGTCAGAGGATCTCATCAGGGTCACGCTGCCATGGCAACCCCACAGAAAACACGAGTTCCCCAAGGTGAGGCTAATCAGCAATCACTCGGAAGAGAAGAAATACTGGTGCGGGTCGCATGCCGGCCAGCTGGTTCACTTTTGTTGCGTCCCCCACATCACCAACTGCGAGGCCAGTCTCTGTAAAGCGCTCTCTCTCAAATCCAAAGGCTCAGTGGACGGTTGTCATAGGCACAGTGCTGAAGGTGCTGTGGCGTTATCTCAGCTGCTGTGCCGTGGGATTAGGACCCTGAGCCTGTGATTGGAAGGTCGCTGGTTCAAACTCTGTGGTCAGCAGAGTGATGTCACCACTGAGCTCATGAGCAAAGACCTTTAACATCCAAATGGTCCAGGGACTGTCTGACCCCACTTAAAAAAAAAAAAACAAAAACTGTACTTTGCTCTGTATAAAGCGTCTGCTAAATAAATAAGACGTAAATGTGCTAGGAGCGACATTGGCCAGGGATCTTTGATAAGCGGCATCGTGGAACGTGCAGCGTCATTGTGGACAGTTCTAGAACAACAAGGACTTCCTTGGCCTTACAGAGACACGGTTACCTGGAGACAGAACGAGTCACCGGTGTGACTTCTGTGCGGTGGCCTTTAGTTCGAGGCCTTTGGTTGAGCGATGACATTTCAAAGGCCCTTCTTTGCTGGTCTGGCCCAGATTGCAATGTAGATGATGCCACCACTGCACACCTGATGAGACACGATGCCTCTGTTACCAAACAGATTTCAGCTCCCAGAAACATAAGCGGATCCAAACCATCCCCCCCCCCCGAGACTGACCCATGTTTCAACGCCAGCTTTGATACGCAGTATTGATTTTTCTGCAAATTTTATTGCCTTCACAGAATGCCACGTGGAATGACAGGCAAGCTTAATTAACTGGTAAAAAATTAATGGTACACACTTTTGTGTGGGGGGTGTTTGTGTCCTCTCCAAAGCAGCTTTATTTCCAGTAAATAATAAATGCCCATCCCCCCCACACGTTCACATGTTTTCAAATCGGATGAAGTACTAGGTCACATTAACACAGACTTTTTTCATTTAATTCATGCAGAAACCAAATTAAATTTAAAGCATCAAAGAGTCCCTGTTTAACGAAGCTTGATGAGAAAATCTGATGAAGCTAATGCGTTTTTGTCTTTTTTTGTGCAGCCAGGGGGCGCTCTCCTATAGTCATGTTGTCATGTGGAAAGTCAGGTGCGTGAACCGGTGTTCGTTGTCGAAAAAATGACAAAATCAAACTCGTCTCAAAATTTGAAAGTTTGACACTTTCACCTTGAATTTCAGCACCTCAAACTGCAAGACATTTATAAGAATGGGTTTGAATTCTTTTTTTTCCGACATACTTTTTATTTTATTCATAGGTAAATTATGTTGATGATAGGCTAACCTTACGTGTGAACATTATATGCACACTGCCCCTGTGCAGTGTAATGTCTGCATACAATACAATTGCACTGTATTCGAAGAATAATTATCATAATTACTTCGCATAATTATCCGGTTTGTTCAGCATTAAAGGGGATTTCGGTTATTTGGTTCTTAATTAGTTAAATAATTTAACATTCGTAACGCGGAGTCTCTAACTCTGTCCTTTACTTATTTTGGGTTTCCCTGAAAATAGGGAAAATACAAATATCACTCATAGCGGCAACTGTACAGAGCGAAATTGCGCTCCATTCACAGATCATTGTGTTTTCAGCCCGCTTGTCAGTGCTCGCCTTCTACCACAGTAAGAATTACTCGTTTTTATCATTCGCATCAACGTTTTGTCTGCGGCGCATACAAACTCCCATTCGTCGCTGTAAAATATTTGTTCTTTTCTTTTCACTGAAATAGCTTAATAGTGGACTGTCAAACAAGTGATTGGAAAGCGAAGCAGAAAACGACCGCCGAAGTCATTTATTTGATGCCTGTTTTCGTTCTTTTGAAAAATAGAACCGGATCCCGGTTAGTATATGTTTGTCACGTATAAAGATAAATACGAACACTGTAATTTAAAAAAACAACAATGAAGAAAACCTGCAAGTTTAATCTGGCAGAATGTTTTAAATGTGGCTCTAAGGATTTCATTTAATTGTTATCGTATTTTTTTACCCGAAACCTGAAAATATGCAAATTAGTATTATGAATTTATGGTTTTCAGAATGACTCAAGGTCTTATTTTATACTGTAAATAGCATACTTGTACCGAAGTGTGTGTGTATGTTTGTGTGAGAGAGAGATATGCATATATTACACATAATACAAGGACCAAATATCAACCATGTGATAAAAATGTGTTAATTTGATGTTGTGGGGGGCAATTTTTTAATAAAAATTCGCAATCAAAAAACTATAAATGCCAAAAGGCTTTAATTTTGTTTGATTACTTATGGTTAAGGTTAGGGCTGGGTAGGGGTTAAGGCAGGGCTACTCAACTCAATTTCAACTCACAGTCTTCAAGGGCCGAGTCCTGCTGATTTTCCAGCCTTCCTTCACCTGTGTGAAGCCTATAACCAATCAGAATCAGTGATTATTAAACTAACTGTCTGGGAGAACTGAAAACAAGGCCTGGATTTGGAATCGAGGGCCTGAGTTGAATAGCCCTGGGTCAAGGTGTTCATTGGTCCATGGGGAAGATGGTGACGCAGGAGGCAGTGCTATCGTTTGGCAACCAGAGGGTTGCAGGTTCGAGCCCTGATTCCTCCTGACCCCATCAAAGTGTCCTTGAGCAAGACACTGAACCCCTAATTGCTCCTGGTGAGCAGGTTGGAGCCTTGCATGGCGGCCTCCGCCACCGGTATGGGTGAATGTGAGGCATGTCTTGTAAAGCACTTGTAGTACTTTTCTACTCCTACAAGTACAAGTAGAAGTACTTCTACTTGTACTTGTAGGAGTAGAAAAGCGCTATATAAATGCAGCCCATTTACCATGGTTGGGATTAGAGTTTCCCATAGAAATGAATGGATAGTCCCCACAAATATATCAATACAAACATGTGCGTGTGTATAAACATACACACAGGCCTTATAAAATACTTAACATTTGTCCTTTTCATAGAATATTAGTTGTTTTAGATAAAGGTGATAAATCACAGGATGATTCAGCTACAAGCACTGTGTTTGTGGAGACCAGGGGAAACTCCTAGCATGAAGTCATAAACCAGCAGCATGCAGGAACACACAGGAGATATCACTGCTGAACTGCATCCAGTGTTTCCTATGTAATACAAATCCTTTCAAACATGAAAGATGAAAATAAGCATCATCACTGCTCTTTTGCTAAAAAAAAAAATGCTTCAATGCTTCTTAACCTATTATCTCCAACAAGATATAATCATTCTTAAAATAATCTCCAAAGGGTGTTTTGAAATGTCAAATATTTGAAATGTGGCCTAATTCAAAGCAAAGATGATGAATTTAACTGTAAAGAATGTAAAGGATTAATATTGTAGGAGAAATATACCTGACCGTTAACGTTTTAATCATTCTGTGTGTCACATATTAAGATGGCCGATAATTACTCACAGTACAGGAACCTCCAAGTTTAGTGTGCTAAAATACTGTGTTTTATTTTATTTATTTTTGTTTCTGAGCATCGCGGCTGAACCTCCCCAAGTAATATCACCAGGTTTATGACACCTCCCTGTGTAAAAGACAGATAACATAGATATGAGTTATGTTTTGCTACAAGAATTATATCATTTTTATTATTCAATTTATATAATAATGTAAAACTTGTACATTGTTATAAGAAATCACACATTATAAGACCTTTAATAAACATATACAGCCAGGCATATTTAGTAAATATTGAGGAATTGTAATTTTTTGCCTATTAAATAATTACATTAGTAATATAACTGTAGTAACCCCGCACATGTCGTTCATGCAAATACTTGTTCAGCACAGTCAATGTAAGCTGTGTACAGTGTTTTTATGTTTTTACATTTTCCCCTCTGCATTTTAAAAAATCAGATACATTATTGTACGAAACCCTGAGGTTTCACATTGAGACTGAGTCAGTGTTGCTTGGGTTTTAGTAAATCCTGTAAAAAATGCGACAGTCTTTAAATAACGCCTCAGTATTACATTTAATGGTCTCTCTCTGTGGGTCGGTAGGCTTCAGTCTGCTCATTATTGATGGATTCAGGTATCAGAACTTGGTAAAGGCCACCAGTAGCCCTCGTCACACTGTCGTAAGATGGCGGTGAAGAGGTGGAGGACATTGTCTCCATTATTTCCATGTCCTGGCCGTAGTGTTCCTTGATCATGGAGGCTATAAGTCCCTCCTTCTCAGGAGCATCTTCCTCGTCGGTGGGGTGATCGCTGTTGATCTTGCGGTAGAGAAAGGAAGCCTGCTTCAAGTGCCTTCGCATTAGGTGTCTCCTGTATGACCTCTGAATCACGATGGCGGACACCTCCTCCTGCTTCCTTCGCAGGGTGGTGGTGATGGGCTCGTGGGACATTTTGGAGGGGTTGGCCATCATGAACTTCTCCTCCATCTGCTGCTTCAGGGCATCCATTTCCCCAGACTCTCCCAAGACCCTTTTCGTGAATGCAAACAAGATGTCAAGACAGTGGATCCTGTCCCCACTGACCATGGGTAAGTCCATGGAGATGAGTTTGATCTTGTTGGGCTTGGGGATTCGCAGTGGCTCTCGCAAGGAGTCTGCAAAGTTGGAGAGCATTGAGTATTCAATAAATTGGGTGGCCTCTGTGTCAAACTTCTCCCAGACCTCATAGAACATCTCAAAGTCATCCTCACTCAGAGGCTCTGTGCTCTCCTCCGTGGCCACGCTGAAGTTTTCCAGTATGATGGCTATGTACATGTTCACAACAATAAGAAAGGAGATGATGATATAGCTAACGAAGAATGCAATGCCTACTGAGGGATTCCCACAATTCCCTTTAGTGCTGGTGCCAGTATTGGTGATGTTGGGGTTGCACTCTTCCGGGGAGTTGTTCAGAATGGGATTGAGCAGACTGTCCCATCCAGCCGAGGTGGTGATCTGAAAGAGGCAGATCATGCTGTTCCCAAAAGTCTCAAAGTTAAACATGTCGTCGATTCCTCCCTGTTTCTTCACGTAAGCAAAATTGGCCATGCCGAATATGGCATAGATGAACATGACGAGAAAAAGCAGGAGCCCAATATTAAACAATGCCGGCAATGACATCATTAAGGCAAAGAGTAAAGTTCGTATCCCTTTGGCTCCACGTATAAGTCGAAGGACGCGTCCTATTCTTGCGAGTCTGATGACTCTGAAAAGGGTTGGCGACACAAAGTATTTTTGTATAATGTCAGCAAGAACGATACCTGGAAGAAAGACATTTGTATACATTAGAAGCAGATTCTTAAATTACACATTGACTTTTGAAACGTAATGAGATGACAGAACATGACCTGGGTGTTTCTTATAGCTAGCTCCAAATGCAATTCCACCAATGAGATCAAAACAGGTCAGATCAAAATAACGGAAAGCAGATAGCCAAATACATCTTCATTACTGCCAGGTAAGACCAATCCCTAGAAGAATCTGAAATAACGCAATGTACTTACCCACTATGGAGAGAATGACTACGACAAAGTCAAATATGTTCCACCCAATAGTGAAGAAGTAGTGCCGAAGGGCGATTATCTTGATGACGCATTCCATGGTGAAGATGACAATGAAGGCCAGGTTGATCTTGTTGAGGATGATCTGCATGTAGTGTAACTGCTCATCTGTCTCCACCATCATCGTCACCATGTTAAAGATGATCAGCATCATGATTATGATATCAAAGGCTTGCTTTGACACCAAGTCGAAGCAGAATCCTTGCAGTATATTCTAAAAAGTTAACATAGGCAAAAATTAACCATCTGCAAAACGATTAGGGTTGTACACCTATTATAAATAAAGCTTATTTCTACAATGTGATTTATTTATGTTTGATTACCCTCCGGTTGCCATTTGGCTGTAGTCGTGATGCGAAAACTGTTACAAAAAAAATTATTGTATATGGCAAAATACAGTGGTACCTCAGAACTTAAACTTAATCCGTTCAGAACTCAGGTTCGAATCTTAAAAAGTTTGAGTTCTGATCAACTTTTCCCCATAAAAAATAATCACACCTAAATATGGTATTTTTTTGCATTTAAACACAAAATGAACAGGATAAAACACATTTTCACAATTTCTCGCAGACACTGCGACAACACTGTATGCCGTACGTAACATTTTTTTCTTAATGGCTTCCAAAATTATAAAGAATGTACCACAATACTACCCCAAGCCATGCCCCAACACTGAGCCAACACTAGACTATGCCATGCGGTCCATTGTTTATTTTTATTATTACTCTGTATTCATTAATTTGTTCATATATGGCAAACTTTTAGGTTGTAACATTTGTACAACTATTGCATAACTTTTCGGTTTTGATTCAGATTGAGTTAGATTTTTTTTCGAACCGATTGGTTCGACTTATATGTGTTCTAATTCAAGTTCTAATGAGTTTGAGTACTGAGGTAACACTGTATAATGAAATTTGAGCAAATTAATAATAAACAGTTAATATTGTATAAAAATGTACTTGCATGCATGCAAGTCTACTATAAATAAAAAAAAAACGTATTGATGGATTAAGATCCTTGTGAGTGCAGAAACACCTACAAATTATGTTCTGTAAAAATAATGTTAATTTTCATAAAGTGTCATCCATCATCATTTGTTGCATTGATCCTTTTCATCTGTAGACCCTTCAGTTTACCAACCGTAGGCCTTGGAATTGGCTTTTGCGGTTTCTTAGATCCCAGCTTCTTCATAGCATTGTAGTATTTCTTCTGTTCCTCTGTCATGAAAATATCCTGTCCACCTAAGTAAAAAGGTAAATTGAAATAATATAAATCTTTCTGTTAATTTTTACAACGGCATTTAAAACAAAACACGACATTTACTCTTAATGTGATTTATGATGGAGTCTAAGGGAGATAATGTTCCACTGTTGGTGAAAGTGGTCAGAATGCTCTATATACTTATCTTTCTTTTTTGTTGATTGAAGTTGTCAATGATGACACCAATGAAGAGATTCAAGGTGAAGAATGATCCAAAGATGATGAAGACCACAAAGTACAGGTACATGTACAGGTTGACTTCCTTGATGGGTTGTTCCTCTACCTATTGCATCACAAGAATATTACAGTGTTTTCGAGGATCAGGTGCCCAAACTGGGGGTTGGGGGGTGGAAATAGGGGTGCTGCCCAAGAGGTCCCCTTCAGTTAATTTTTTGTGTTTCGTCAGTTATCAAAGAGGGGCACCCAGGACCTCAAAATGGGGGGAACTTTCATTCATTAGGGCAAAAGGGGCAGGTGCCCGTGCACACTCAGCCACCCCCCCCCCCCTCCCACATACTTCTTGGATAGATTGGATTCTGCATTTAAACTATTTTATGTGTCAGAACTGTTAAATTCTGTAATAATACCAAGTCTTTGCATAGAATCTTTTTATGTATGTGCTATAAACAAACAAACAAATAAATACATTTTCTGTATATTTCAGATTATTTCTGTTCCATAAAATATTTAAACGTTTGAATTTTGAAGTGAGAATTCAGGTGCTTAACCAGTAATCATTTTCTTATGGAACTTACAGCACGTGAGTCCACTGCTGCATACATAATTTCCATCCAGCCCTTAAAGGTTGCCTGAAAAATAAAATAAATACATGGTGCGTACTATTAGGACTTATCTTTTGTTTGTTCAACCCGTACCTTCCCCCAGTTACTGCTGAGGAAGGTATGTTTCTGTATAAGAACATTTATAGGTTGTCCTATGACCCTGTACTGCATGAGTGGATGTAAGATGAATAGGTTTATGTTGGCATAGATTAAACAAAGTTAAACCAAGCAGCTTGGAAGTGTTCCTCTCGATGAAATTTATGCTGCTTTTCGTAGAACTGGGGGAAATCCCTGCCAGTATATAGTAACAACAGTTCAAATACATCACCAAGTGAAATCAATATATTCTTTTATCTTTAATCTGGAAATGACATAAATGGACTTCCTCTTAGCTGTATATTTTTATAGGTAAAAAGTAAAGAAAAGTGGTGATTTACTTCAAGTCGAGAGCTCGCCTATGAGCAGAAATCACCGCAGTTGGCCTTTTGCCTTGGTTACCGGTAATTACAGGCTTTTGTGAATGACTGGGGACAGACTATTTCTGGATGCAAATGAAAGGTTTGTATTGAGTAAAGTCAGAAGAAAGTGACGGAACAGAGCTAAGTGACTTGTTGCTAGGCTACTACACAAAATAAGTTAAGCTGAAGAAAGAGTACTATGGAAAGCTACATCCAAGGGAACTAAAGAAGAAAAATGGTCTGAAAGTCTTCTGTGACCTGTGTTTTTTTTTATCATAAGCTGGAAGTAGTTTTAAAAAAAGAACAAACTGGAACTCACGACTTGCAGAAGCGAGAGATAGCCGGCTCCCACGTTGTCAAAGTTGACTTTCACCTTGGTCCAGTAGAACTGCGTGTCGTTCATCGCTAGGCAGTCGGACTTGTTATTGACGATGGAGGCATTGTGTATAAATCCCGTTCGGTTCACACACTTCCCAAACTTGCCCGCAAAGAGGTTCACTCCCATGATGCTGAAGATCAGCCAGAATATCAGACACACCAGTAGGACGTTCATAATGGAGGGTATGGCGCCAATCAGGGCATTTACGACCACCTGTTAAATGAGAAATGAGCATTGAGAGACACCTCCCTCAGCATTAGTGTTATAAGTATCCAAATGACACGGATATATGCAAACCTAATGAAATATTCACTAGATAAACTTAAGACCCATTTATTTCCTCAGTGCTTGATAAACAAACTCGTACCCGCATGCCTTCAAATCTAGATAGTGCTCTTAATGGTCTGAGAGCCCGGAGGGTCCTGAGGGATTTGATGGCAGCCAAGTCAGAGTATCCAAGTGAATTTGCTATGAGGCTTACCAAGGATACCTGTACAGAGACAGAGATGCAGAGCTGGTTAAGTCATCCAAAGGCACTGACGAGACAAGATGCAGACAACACATTCTCATTATGGAACACCAAAAATAAATATATTTAAAAAAAAATGTCACCCCACTGTCTTCCTGCTTCCTGCCAGGGGAGAGTCTCTACAGTAAAGTGTTTATTTAAGGTCAAACAACGATAAAAGTGCACAGGGGAGTATTTCGTGAGATTATCATCTGTTTTGACTAGAGAATCCCTGTTAAGGTAGCCTTGGATCAGTGCATTGGTTTATACACTTAGTGATGTCCTACTTGTACCTGCAGAAGAAGGAACCAGAGCTGGTTAGGGAGGAAAAATACAAGAAGAACCAAATAAATTCTAATGTGTGTGACTGTGGAGCCATTTTGGAGTAGAACTCCTGCACAGAGTCTGCATCACCCAAATCTCTCATGAGCTATAAATGAAAGGTTGCAAACCTGATCCGGCTAAGTGTCATTTGCTTGTGTGGTATTTATTTATTTAAAAACCCTGTAGTCTATATTTTCTGTAGTAATGGTCTGCCAGTATATCATGTAATTATTATGTAATGTAAAGTCAGCATCGTTGTACCCATTTCATGCATTTGGAAATATTACGCTAGATTCCTTTAGACTGTCAGTGATTCACTCTGGCATGTAAACTTCTAAGTGCCATACATTTCATGACAAAAATCAAACCTGAAGTAAAAGTGAGCTTCCTGTTTTTGAAGGATCTTATTTAATGATTATACCAAATATTTTTTCAAACACAGAGAAAAGAAGAAGAAGAATGTCTTTATTGATATTGTGCAGTTTAACTTGCAGGCAAGCTGTCATATTAATTGCGGGTGTAGAGCAGTGTTTCCCAACCCAGTCCTTGGTGAACCCCGGACAGTCCACGTTTTTGCTTCCTCTCAACTCACAGCGCACCTGTACCAGGTATTTGGTGTTCCTGATTGGATGGGAGCTGGGAGGGAGCAAAAACCTGGACAGTCCGGGGTTCCCTGGCGAAGCACTGGTGTAGGGGATTAACCACTTAGATGCCTGAGAACTCTTTTCCCCACCATTTGTGTATTTAAGCATGATTCCTGACTCATGTAAACTAAGCCTGTATCAGTATCACACTTTTGCCTATAATATAAATTTGTTTTTCTCATTTTTCATTTGCAAAGATAATGACTAAAACCATCCGTAAATTTGGTGCACTGTGTCATTTTGTGTAAAATTTAAGAATTTAAGGCACAGTAAAGAAACATAGCAAACCATTTGTTTTGCGTATGCAGTGATATCTGTACCCATTAGCATAATTGCTTTGGAGACACAGCTTGTGGGTACAATTTCTTGTAGAAAAAAAGGCAAATTATCAGTGCTATCACAAATTTATGAAAAATTGCTCACGATATAT
>JAABNX020000117.1:98614-138233 GCA_015163995.2 Mormyrus lacerda | reverse complement strand
AATGACCGAGCTCCTCACCCTATCTCTAAGGGAGAGCCCAGCCACCCTGCGGAGAAAACTCATTTCGGCCGCTTGCATTCGCGATCTCGTTCTTTCGGTCACTACCCACAGCTCGTGACCATAGGTGAGGGTAGGAATGTAGATCGACCGGTAAATCGAGAGCTTTGCCTTTTGGCTCAGCTGACATGCCTAATGTCAAGGCTAATTTCATGATTTACATAAAATCTGCATAATGCAGGTGACTCAGAAGTCAAACCCTCATTTCAGTGTCTGGGCAGTATTGCAGTCACATACCTGGTGTGATACCTGTCACCTGTCATGAACTTTTTTGAAGCAATGACAAGGCCCTCGCACAGTGATGTAAAAGCCAAAAAGGCTAAAAAAACAAAGAAAAAAGGCTTGCAGCATGTTGCTCAGTATATGCAGTTCAAAGGCCAAGACGTCCAGTATGGTGCCCAGAAAAGTGTCTACACAACCTTGCGTGTTTATTGCATTTTCTGTTCTGTTAATTTATGCTTGGTTCCTGAGAGTGATTGCTACTTTGAGCAATGGCAAAAAAAAAACTTGTGATCAACATGCATTTATATATGACTTTTCTGTTCAGAATGAAACCTGTAATCAAAGTAATTAAAGGTATTTAAGTTTAAACTATATTTGTCTTGAACAAACTTACTATTATTCTCATAACAAGTCCACCCCTGGGCTTGTACAGTTTGCCTGTATGGTGTTTTGCAATGGAATTCTCTGTTGGCACACTGCGGTTCTGGTGTTCTACAAGCATTTACATGAACCTTCTATTTGGGCTTTTGCTATTTGCTGGCAATTTATCTGCCATTGTCTGTGGCTTGCACCTGTGACCAAACAAAGCAGAACCGTATTCTCTCAAACCAGCTACTCCTTGATGGCTCTCATGCTGCTTGAATCACTCTGGGAGCTGTATAGATACTTGAACAACACCATAGGCAGCTGATGGGGAAAGTATGAATATTAACTTGCTAAATGTTAACATCTTGCCATTGTCTGATTATAATCAAAAACTCTGATATATAGAAGATCTGATATTGCATACAAAAGCTCAACTCTTTGCTGAAAGCACAAATGCACTCAGTGATCCGCAAAGATGTAGCTTACAGAAGCTTTACGTAACAGTTTTGAGAGGTTCAGTGCTGTATTCCCTGGGCTCGTGCCTTTAATGCTATTTTCATTTGATTTTCTTTTCAAGCCGTGCAGTGCAACCATAGTCATTATCCATATCTGAGATTAAAACAGAGGGGGAAATCCTTATAATCTTTACAGGTGCTCCTTACAATCCAATAACACAGCCTTGTAATCCTGCGTTTAACGTCCTGGGCTAGCTGGGAGGTGGGATTACAGTCAGATTCTGGTTGCGGGGGACAGCTAGTGGGTTGAATGAATTTACAGAAAGGGATCAGTGGGCCAACGGCACCAGGGAGTGCCAAACGGGGGAGTGCCCCTCACAGGATACGCCAAGCACGCACAAGCTTGGTGTAATATTCGCCTTCAGCTGAGGCTTTGCCAGAGTGTAGTAGTGTCTGCCTTCTCCCATGTGCCTTCCGAACAGTTTTGCAAACATAAACTGTTTATTGATCCCCTTGTCAGCCAAATGTGCAGCAAGGAGCCAGAAGTCTGATCCTCTGCTTGTAAGATGAGCTGCTCACAATTACTTCCACCTAGTGGCCATTGCAGGTACTGCGTTTGCGCGACATCATTCTGATCTCTAAAGGTGTCCAATGGCTGCAGGGCTGTAGAGAAAACCACGTCTGCCCTAATTCACCTCAGGTTAAAATCACATTATAGGTGTTGAAAGAGGGGGTACTAATAAGCTCCCCTCCCCTCGCGTAGAGACCCAGAATTAACCACGCTGAGTGCTCTCCTCTTCCAGCTGTGATTTGTTGCAAAAAGGGTGCGGCTGGCTGTTCGGAATGAAGCCACACATGGTGTTTTTGCCACAATGGGCCTGAAAATTAAGCAGCCTTGTGTTTCCTTGCCAACAAAAACGACACATCTGGCCTGGGAGCAGTGGAGCAGTGAGGAGGTTTTGATAGTTGGGCTGACTGGGTTACAGAAACTGCATGTGTTTTTTTTTTTTTTGTTTCCACTTTCCATTATCCTGATGACTAATTCTGCTGCCTAGTGGGGGCATGCGTGGGAGGTAGAGTGGAGCGAGGGGGCTGTGTGAAGACGTCTGAAGTGGGGGTCAGCTAGAAGGGGTCTCCTGGCCACCCTGGACTGAGGAAGCTAGTCAAGGGTGGGGGGACAGTCTGCCAGAGAGAGATAAAGGTGGGAGAATGAGTGCAGAAGAGAGGTTGGGGGTGGAGATTGGGGGAAGGGCGGGAAGAAGCAGGGAGAGAGGACACAGTGGGCAAAATTGTGAACCTTCCAAAGAGAGCTGAAAGATGCACGCTGGCTTGGAATGGCATTTGGCAATGGCCTTTCCAAGTGTGCCACCCCCATTCAGTCCGTTCACACTGCACATGTGTTGCCAATCTGGACAGGTTCTGGCAAGGCCTATACGAGTTATAACATTTTGAAATGGAACGTGTGGAGGGAAAAAAGAAACAGCCTAGGTGGACACGGAGCATTCCCAGGCCTCTTCTCAGCAGGAGAGAGTGGATCACTATCAGCAGCTCCTGGAAGAGATGCTGCTAAACTGGCATTAAAGAGACTCCCAATCAGGAGCGGTCACACTGGCTGATTTTCTTCCAGAGTGTGTGTGTGTGTGTGTGTGTGTGAGAGAGCACAGTATGACCACATGACACTTCCGGTCAGCTCTCTAAACCTCTGCATCTTGTCTGACCTGGATGGAACTACAGAAATGTTTTTCCTAAATACCCTTATGAAACTCTCATCTATAATGCACTATATATACCTTAATAATGCATTACAAAGCATCCTTTATTCTTATACTGACCATTATGATGCATTATGAACGTATCTAAAGTGCGTTATTGAAAGCATCATAAAGCATTCAAAATTCATAATAAACATGACTATAATGATAAATATTTATAGCCATGTTTATAATGGTCTATGAAAGCATTATTATTTGTTATGAATGTATTTATAAATTACTAAAATCATGGTCTAAAGTGTTAACAAGAATTTCCCAAGAAGTTCTCCAGGTTCCGGTGGCCAGTGAACTGGATGAGCCCAGATATCCTGGCCATGTCTGGGTGTGTACAGATGGACAGTGGTCAGTGCTGCGCTCAGACGTCATTGTCGGCACAGTGACCCACCATGCTTGCTAACTGTACCCCCCACTCTTATGATTCTTCTGCAGTGTGCTTGGCTTGAGTCCCACTGCATTAAAAGGGAGGCTCTGCCGGTCACACTTGTTCTGCATTTACTGCCACAGGTCGCCATGACCCACTTCACTCAAACCAGTCCCGACTAGCTCTGCTGAACTCTGCAACTACACGGCCATCTGTAACTGTCAATCCACGGTGGTCTCAGTGCACAGGTTCTGACAGACTGCTACCTGGATCATATCACAGCATCTAAAACCAACATCTTACAAAGGTATCTTACAGTATATAAGATGAGACAAAAACGTGGATTTATACAGAGAAATATAAATCATTGACTTCTGGTTTTCACTCATTTTGTGTTTTTAAGTCTTTTTTCTAATTAATGTCTGTATGTGTCACGGATTATCAAAACTAGTACATTATATATATCTCTGATTCGAGTGGCGATTTTAAATATTTTACCAAATAATACCACACAAGAAACCTGATCACATTAAACAATATGCTATTAGTCAAATTGCCCTGTCCAATGAAAATACATAAGCAGAGAAAAGGTGAAACCAAATCAGTGCCATACAGAGACTTCTTGAGGCGCTGGTGCTCACCCGGGGGGTGGGGGGGCACCTCACTAAAATTAGCTGACCGGGTAGGGGGTCCTCATAACAGAACTTCAAAAATGGGGCATTTTCAGTTATTCAGGCAAAAGATGCTTTGGCCTGGTGTAAATATTAGCTTGTGTTTTGTGGTCAAATAACGATTTTTGTTGAGCAGTGTTTGTTGTGCTCCTCTCATCAGCTGTGCGTTTTTAAGGGTGATGTCGTGCCCCCCAGTACAAATCTACAACTTGCCATTTAAAAAGCAGAGTGCGTCAGTTTTCATTTCTGCAACCCACCTTGCACTTTGGAAATGTTATCTTTGAGTCCCCAGCGGACAGATCAAAATCGTACCTGTATTATTAAGCCCTTGCTTAGTTCACAGAAAAGCCAGCGAATAAAATAACGAAATGAGTTGGAATCTGGAACAGGACAAGGCGGGGGAGGGGGTGACATTGTGGGGTGAGCGACAGGTAGGAGAATGAGGAGGATGGTTCTGGGGGGAGGGTGACTGTGTAGAGTCGTCTAGCAGACAGACTGGGCATACTGGGAAGAGCAAGTGAATGATTTAAGTGACTGATGGAAATAAAATGCCCTTACTGAAGTGTTCAGAATGCATTTTTGTGGCGAAGAGCGCACACCAAAATGTCACTTTCCTCGTACGCATTTTGAAATACCACTAAGGTCTTTACCTGCCTTAATAAGCCCAAGTCACTTTCTGTTTTTAACCTCTTTCTGTTTCTTCCACCTCTGATTCTGCTCTAATGTCACCATCCTGTTCTGCATCATGGGCTGCAACTTATAGATGCAAGCTTATCCATTCATCTCTGGATTTCACATCCAGCTGCATATTAATGTGGTGGGCAAGAAGAGAAACACTGATGTCTAGGTGGAAACTAACTGTGCTTTCCTGTTACATAAATAAATCTCTCTGCCATGAGGCTCTCATTCATCTGCTTTACAGATTAACAGATTATACATCTGCATGCTTTCACTAACTCTGCTATAATCCACCCATCCATCTGAACCAGCTCACGGCGTCTCTGAGTCTCAGGTTTCTATTGTTTGCTTCTGTGGCTTTTTCAGTAGTCTGTGAGTATGAACAAGGAAAGTGAACACTGTCTGCACTCCTCGTGTTCCTTTACTAACAGCTATAGGTCAGGAAGCGTTTGAACCTGAGTATCTGAACCTATTATAAATGAGGACAATATTTGGATTAGGTTGGTAAGAATAATCTGAATTAAACCATAAGCATAAATTAATTAATCCTTTAAACAGCTGTGCAGTAGCTCTTCCTACATGAAACCAGCAGAATTTCTCTCCTGAATCGTTTAATAATTGTGCATAAATGAAGAAATGGGACTGTCTCAAACCTGTTTGCTGTCCACATCCTCTGAAGGCTTCTCCACATTTTCTTCACCCGCATCACCCGGCGGAATGTCATCGTCGGATTCCACTGTGGCAATAGGGATGGCGATGTTGGGCCGGGTCACATGACCTTCTCCTTCAGGAATGGCGCGCCGTTCCTCTAGCCGGCCCATGCCGGGCACGGTACCGTTGGCCTCAGGTTTGCTTCCCACGCGCTTCATCCTCATTGAGGCCCGGGCTTCTTTGCTCCTCTTCTGGCGTGCCTTCAGGTCGCCGTGGATGACGGCACAGAGGCCCTGTTTCAGCCAGTGTAAGCCACGGTGGATGCGGGCGAGGGCCACCTGCAGGTTGTTCATCTCGCCGTCCTCGTCCGGAGCTGACAGGTTATCGGAGCTGAAGGAACTCAGGAGCAGAGCCAGGAAGAGGTTCAGCACCTGTGGGGGTGACAGACATGAAGGACAACTGGGGCTTCTGGGTAAAGGGGCCTCGTGTATACCTCACACAGTCCAGCTGGTGATACAAGGAGAACTTGCTGTTTCTGGAAGAAGAGGCCATTTCAGTATTTTTTCATCCATCCATCCATCCAGTTTCTAAAAACACTTGTCTTATTCAGGGTCAAAGGGGGTACGGAGCATAACCCAGAGGCTGCGGGTGTAAGGCACGGAACAACCCAAGATGGGGCACCGATCCATCACAGGGCGCACTCAGACTCACACACACACACACACACACAGGCAACAAGTCAGTTAGCCTCAGCATATTTTGGACTGTGGGGGGAAACCAGAGTACTTGGGGAAAACCCCATGATGACACGAGGAGAATATTCAAACTCCACAGGCATTGAAGCCCAGTGGAGACTCGAACCCTGGTCCCAGAGGTGTGAGGCAAACACCACTGTGCCCCCCCATTTCAGTGTCCTTCCATGGCCAGCAAAAGCAGTTTGGGGGCTAGTTTTAAGAAAATGAATTTCTCTAAGTAGTATACAGGTTATAGCTGGCTTTTTAATAAATTAAAAATTGTTTAAATAATTGCAAAATTAAGGATTGTGCTGGAATTTCAAATTTCGCAGCAGCGTGTCAGTCATTTCCTATCCCTGTTGCTTGTCTTCAATAGGAGATGAGGTTTGGAGGGAGGAGAAAGAGGGAGGTACGTGTACATGTTCCTTATACTGTAACGTACTGTAGGCTCGCTCGCTAGCAGCAAGATCAACTGACTGAAAACAATGGGGAAAAAGAACTCTTAAGTTGCTGGTTGTTAAAATGCACCACACAACAAAAATAAATAGAAGATAAATGTTAACTTTTAAAAGCACTTTCTTACTACATGTACATGTTTTTGATAGGGCTTGGGGGTTGGACCGTCATCGGCCGGATGCCTAAGCTGACTTTGCTGGATGGACTTGTGGACCCGCTCTCGGAACTGACCCGGTTTGCATCTTGGGCACTTCTTTATACTATTACAGGATGAATAAGTAGTCCTAACTGAGAGTAAAGTATTTCTTTTTTATTTATCAGCATGTAAATACCATGGCACTGATTAATAAAATGAATGCATTCTGTACTATAAGCATAGATGTCTGCTATTGTGTGCTCAGGGTTATGTCCCTAGTTTTGTTTTGCTTTACTGTTTTTTTTTTTATTTATTACTCCAGTACCAGGAAGCTTCCACTCAGGAGGATGACCCCTTTAGATGACGCAGTTTTATTAGTTGTGTTTCAGTATTCTCCAATGGCTGTCTCCTTGTGTGTGTATATATTATTTATACAACGTCCCTCCTGTTGTGTATACAAGCTGGTACTATAAGCCAGAGTTCCTGCCAGGGTTGTCCCTGGTCCTTTAAATAAGATGTTCGCTGTAGCCGTTCATCATGTATATATTTCATTACCTCTTTAAATACCCCTGCTTTTTATTTGGGATAAGGAATTCAATGTAATGTGCCTTTTCTCTCTTTGATATAGAGCTTTAGTCACAGTGTACCATTTGGAGGTCCTTTTCTAGGATGACCTGAATCCCTCTGCGGGTTCCTACTCCAGGGTTCAGAGCTCGCCCCGGGGGCACTGTGCCCCCTCCTCCGAACACCACCAGCCCGTGGCTGGGCAGCTAGCGATTGATCGCCGATACGCTCATTTCATCTGCGCCCCGCCGTTTCAGAGCCGATGAATCACACTGGACGTGGCCCGGTGAATAGCGCCGCACATCAAAAGGCCAGCAGCCAGATAATCAGCGAAATCCTACCCTTTTTTACCCTCATTCGGTGGGAGTTATCATCCAGTCTCAACTCCTAAAACCATTGCATCTGATTTACGTTTCCAGCCGGCATTTGTACCAATTTGAAATTCTAATGCTCTAAAAAAAAGTTACGGGGCTGTGAAAATGAGCCACGTGTAAATCATGCAATCAGAGTATTTGGAATCATCTTTCTATGGCAAACTTGCCCCCTTCCCCCCAATCCCCTAAAAAACAGCCCAAACTTTAATGTGATAAAAGGTAATTTGAAATATTCCGTTCTGTTATCTCGGTTTATGGGATCCCTGCCCTAATGGATCTCTGCGGGAGGCCGCTGCTATCCGGGGTAATCAATATTCTTTCCGTATGATTCTGACCGTGAGTCACCATACAGACATTTGGCACTGCCAGACCGACGGCATTGGCTCGACAGGGACACCTACTGATCGGAGTCACGCTTAAAGAGAAAATTGCGTTTAACGTCCCACAAACACTCACGGCAGGGTTTCAATTAGCATGATGAAATTGCAGCTGGCATGCAGTACTGCCCGAGCCCAGGTCTGGGGTGTCCTGCCAGGCACCGTGACCAGACCCGAAACGATGCAAGTTTTTTAAAGATCCCTGCCCCGTGATGAAAAGTCATTTGCACGCAGTGTTCTTGAATTCATGGTTGATTCGTTGATTTAAAGGATGCTGAAGGAGGAAAAATTAAAATAAAATTGCAGACTGAGGCAATGAGTCAAAAGTAGATTAGCGAGTAAGTGTGCTCTTCTCAGACCTTTTTTCATGTAAACAAATTATGCAAGATGAAATGACAACTGCAGGGGACAGGCTACGTATGTGACTGATGGGCGATGCGGACGAGGCTCTCTGTGCAAGTTCGTCCTGATGCAAGGACATAAAGAAGGATGTGAAATCGAGGGTGATGGCTGCTTGCCCGTGTGCAAGGCCTCCAGTGGCTACAGCACCTGGGGCTCTGGTGTGGTCCAGTCATGCTTCAGAAGACTCGGGTGCAAAGAGGTTAGGCGGGGTGTCCACAGAATAGCTGTCGTAACTGTTTATTTGAACAATGGAGGCTAAGAGACTTCTAGATGTTATCAGGTCACATTTTTTTCTGTTTAGTTTAAACTACCTTAAGTACCTTTATCAGCTACTACTTGAATTATGCACCACAGACTGAATGATATAGAAAGATACCTATTTTTGATCATCTGTGTTTAAACTCCTTCTGTTAGTTTGTTGTATGGCTTGACTTCAGGAGTCAAGACCTTTACTGTTGCTCAAAAAAACAAGAAGACATTTGATGTCTGGGAGGCCACGTTGTGGGTCACCGTAAAGCACACCAGTGGATGAAACTTACATATTCATCTGGGATTACGGCATAAGGAAGGTCAGTGAATTTTACGAGAAATATAATTTCGGCAAGTTATACTGAATTACCGTAGTGCAGGGAATTAAAATCAATAGGTTGCAGCCTTATAATCGATCAGCATAAATCATTCAGCAGTCAGAATGTATGCAAACAGTATAAGTTATTCTCAAGTGCCTCTCAGTTGGTGGATGGGGATGTTAGTAACAGGTGTGTAAATGCTGCTCTTCAGGCCTAGTCACAATATGTGCTCTTAAAAAGCGAAAGCCAACCTAAAAACGGCTAAGATTAGAAGTGGTCATGATGCAAACAGGGTTACTGGAGCGTATTGCCCTGCTTTAACGTCTGCAGCCTCAGAGGACCAGCTGGAATCATCGCACGGCTCTGTCCCTGGAAATTACCTGTCTGCACCTGAAATTACTCATTTGACCCCACTACACCGATATATGGCCGTGGTTTTCCGCCCCAAAAGGGATCAGTTTGTGCTGTTTGTTACTCAGAAGTACCGTGAGTCAAAAATTACCATCAGTCAGCATGTATTAAGAGCTGAAGAGACTGAAATGTGTGAGTCCTTCAGTTTGTATCACTGTTGTGGGTCTGTGAAGGTGACCTGTGAGGTTTATCTCTCGTGTTCAGCAAGCACAAACTGCAATAAAGGAACACCATTATAGCTGTCCTAGAAAGAATGCTTATGTTTCATTAATTATGTGTCCAAAGGTGACATCCTACCATGACAATTCAGTAGCCTTAACCTAATAATACCCGGCTTGACCAGGCAGCTGGAGACATGTCTGTGTTAACATGATGTTATATGAAAGCTCAGTAATACTTGAGAATAAATGAAGGAACCATAGCAAAGTTATTGCCAGAAGCCCTTATGAATATCTGTGAGTAATTTGTGCCAGATGTCCTTCAGATGGTTTTAACCCTGAGTGGCTATGTGGTGTGATGAACTGAGCCCCATTGCTGCGTCATTCAGAAGCTACCTTTGCCAAACTGCGTTGTTGACAGAACAGCTGATGTAAAGAAGGAGTGAGTCATTGACCCGCAGGGTTTGTGGATGGCCTGGTGGGCAAATCGGCGAGGGACAGAGGCCTGGCAGCGCTCACATGTGACACAATTGATTGGAAGTTTTTTTATTTTGTTGTCAGGTGACCCCTCTTTTAAACTGATGGACTCTGAGCTCTGATGCTACACTTTAACCAGAAGAGATATTTAGGTTGAACCAGAACACCCCAGGTTAGCTTGGTCAAGTACATATATATTTACTAAAATCTACCTTTTTTACTGAATGATCAGTCACTAGTACCCTGTCTGTAAGGTGAAATTCAAACAACAGCTGCTTTTTATGAGTTTTCAGTCCCTTTGGTTATCAAATATTTAATTCATATTCAGTCAGCTTGAGTAGAATGTAGGGCCTATTATCGGGATAATAATTATGTACTTCATCATTATAAACATTATAAGATAATTAGTTGAGTCATCATTTTTAGACTCAAATAATGTATTCAGGAATGCACATTGTACTGGAAATTGAATCATTGTAGCTGGTTAGCCTCTATTTAATGTGCACAAATAAACACCATTCCATTCTTGCATAGACATTAATATATTAGGAATCTTATGGTTTTGCTTTTTGTTTTCATCAGTTTCACTTTACTTGACCGGACACAAATAATATAGTATTATATTATATGCTTGCACGCTGCACATGGTCCTATTGGCTTCTTGCCTTGCGCATCACCTGCTCAAACATATCATGTGACCTGCAAACATTCACAATCATAGAATGAAGGGGTGGCTATAGGTAGGTGATGCTCAGCCTTTACTATAACTCTATGTCTGTGTAAACATGCATATATATATATGCATGTTTACACAGCTGAATGAATTGTACATCTGATAGATGTCATTATCATTAGGGATGGAGGAAGGAAGTTGGCCATCAGTCTGCTCTATATGTGTGCATGCTTTTATTTAATTTTGTGTCATATGAACCATGAAATATGATCAGGGCACCAAACTCCTTTGAAACAGAATTTGTCTTGAGGGGAGTTCCAGCCTTGAGATGATTATGCAAACCCAAACGACGAACAGTAATCATAATCTTGTGAGCTCTATTTAAAGTAGGATCTGGCTGAGTAGTGGCAGGGGCAGCTGCCATTTTGGTGCCGCATCATAAAACGAATGGCAAAACCTCCAGCAATCACAGAGATGAGAGGGATTGTCAGCAAACCAAGTATGAGTGTGCATTCAGAGATGTGACACGCGGAGGGATTGACGTTAACACACCCTATATTCAATCTGCTAGATCTTGTCACAACAGACAATCAAAAAAAAAGATATCTCCATATATTACAGCTGTCTACGCAAAACTATAGAATATCTATTTTGGATATATTGTGCACATCTGTTGTGGATTCACATTAGCTAAACACTCATTAATTCATTCATTTTCCAACCCGCTTTATCCTATTGGGGTCTGGAGCCTACCCTGGAAGCAATAGGCACAAGGCTGGGAACAACCCTGGACAGGGGGGCCAGCCCATCGCAGGGCACACTCACACACTGTTACCATTCACACCTACAGGCAATTTATTAACTCCAATTAGACTCAGCATGTCTTTGCACTGTGGGGGGGGAACCGGAGTACCTGGAGGAAACCCCACGATGACACAGGGAGAACATGCAAACTCCACACACATGTAACCCAGGCGGAGACTCAAACTTGGGTCCCAGAGGTGTGAGGCAACAGTGCTAACCACTGCACCACCATGTCGCCCCTCATTAGCTAAACATGATGCATATATACTCAATGTGTTTCCTGATGTTCTGACAAATACCTTAAGCTAAAATAACTCAATAAATCCATCATAAAATCAAATATGTTAATAACACTGGCAGCTTAACGAGGAGACAAACAAAGCACTCACCACAAGGTTCCCGATCACCATGACCAGCATGAAGACGAGGAGGCAGAGCGGCTGCCCGGCCACCTCCATGCAGTCCCACATGGTCTCAATCCACTCGCCGCACAGCACCCGGAAGACGATGAGGAAAGAGTGGAAGAAGTCCTTCATGTGCCATCGGGGAAGGGTGCAGTCCTTGGAGATCTTGCAGACACAGTCCTGGTAGTTCTTTCCAAAAAGCTGCATCCCCACCACAGCAAAGATGAAGACGATGATAGCCAGCACCAGGGTCAGGTTCCCCAGGGCGCCCACAGAGTTGCCGATGATCTTGATCAGTGTGTTCAGGGTGGGCCAGGACTTTGCCAACTTGAAGACCCTCAACTGAAAAAATATTCATAAAGAATCATTTAAAAGAATGTAGCGAATGTCTATTTCTGCACGTTATGCAAAATGCACTAGAGATGTAGAGGTGCACAGGTTTTTTTTGTCTTGTGGCCTGTTTCATCTTACATATGGACAGAATAGGTTTTAAAGGTGACTATAATTACTGGTAAGTCTGTATGCCATTAGTTTTGAATATACTCTAAGTGCCAATTGGTTTGGGGGGTTTTTAAGTCATAATGCCTGTCAAGCTATTAAGTAAAATACTCCTTAGAGGCTGAAAAACTCCAGCCAACATCACTTTTATGAACATGATAGAATCCAGCACATCAAACCACAAAGCTGATTAAAGAATAAAGAATGTTTTAGTGACTCTGCAGTGTATTTTCATGGGGTAGTTAAGCTGTGCCAAAGAGATTGTGGAGGCTATTTGATCCATATTTCATGAGCGCTCCTTGCAATTGAATTGAGCGCAGCGCTATTAAAACACATCAGTGTCAGAATTTCATCGATGAATGCACTGAAGATTAACGTAAACGCAATACATTAGCAATTTAACAGTATGTGTGTTGATCATGTAACGGGCGTGTAAGTAATATGAAGGAAAAGTATTTGGGTTTTCTAAATGTGCATAGTTTTGTTGATTTGATAGAAGGCCATTTATCATTCAAAAGAGTGTTGCATGTCTTGGGCGGTTGTGTGTTCAGAAGTTTGTATGCATGATATTTGAGTAGGAGATTACCAATCTGAAGGAGCGCAATATAGAGAGCCCCCCCACGTTGGAGAGACCAAGCTCCATCAGACTGAGGCAGACGATGATGCTGTCAAAGATGTTCCAGCCCTGCTGGAAGTAGAGGTAAGGATCCTGGACGATAATCTTCATCCCCATCTCAGCCGTGAAAATGCCCGTGAAGACCTAAACGGCCATCAAAGGTGATGGGAGTAATTAAGAGCACACACTTCTGTAAATACAGCCGGACAATTGGAGGATGGCTGCGTTCGCCTTTTCTGTGCAGCATCGACCAACAAACCTAAATAGTCTCAGCGAGTGAACAGTTTACGTGTGTTACAGTCTGCAGGACCAAAGCCTGCATGAGTTGTGTCTCTGCCTCGGTAATATGGAGGCAGAATGTAATTAGCGTTTCTGTGGTGAAGGTGTGTTGGTGCTCCTTTCTGTTCCTGTGCGCATGATGCCAAAGACGTCGGGGGGCTGCAGCAGCACAAACGGGGGCTACTGGCAGAGGCTGCAGGCTGTTCTATCATTTCAGACCATCCCGTTCAGTCCCTGCTCCTGTATTTGAAATGAAACTTCAAGACATGGTGGTAAATGTCCAAAATGCCTCATCTCTGAAAACTGGCATCTCCATCCAGGATGTACCACAACTTAACACCTTAAAAACCAGGGAGTCTGATTTTCGAGTCCTCATCCTGCGTGTTCCCCGTTGGATGCCAGGTCCTTTAAGTGAATCACACCTTCCAGTAACCAGCTGGGCCTGATTAGTTACATCGATTAATTAGCCCAGTGAGTGGATGTCACACAGCTCATCATCAGACGCGCGTCTGGTTTTTAATGGCCAATCAGTGGGAAAAGCATGCAGTCTGACTGGTTTTCAGGTACATAATTAAGTGTGCAATTACTCGGTGTAAAAATTCCATGCATTACTGCACCTGCCCCAAACTCTCCAGACGGCAGAGGGGACCGTCGCATTAACCGCAGTGTGTCGTACCTATCTGAAGCCTAACTAGGAGATTTCAGGTTCAAACCTAAGAATGCAATAGGCTTCCTGCTGCTTAGCATTCACATATTCTTAGAAATCCACACACTCCTCCAGTCTCTGAAATATGGAAAAAAAAAACTTTTTCTTAAAGCATTCTTATGTAATCTTACATAACACATAATACCTGCAGCCACCCACACAGATGTAGGGTTTGTGTGAATACCTTGGGGGGGGGGGGGGGGTTCACTTGTTCTGGAGCATAATTAATCTCATGAAGAAAATTCCCCTCTCAAATTTTTTTTTTTTTACTGGACTGACTCCATATTTTGTTTCTTTCCCAAAAATACTAGATAACAACAGAAAAGATAACGATCAGCCCTACTGACATAAGAACAGACCCCACAGCGAGTCGCATCATCACGGAGCAGACCGTGTGGACAATAACCAGCCTGTGCATGAATGTTAAATATGTTCTCGGGGTTCATTTGTTCTGCAAATGCTGACGAACATGCTCTTTCTTAATTATATTCCAAATCTGCATTTATTTTTAAATTGATTTGTCTAAAAAAACAGGTGTTCGGATCATGTAATAACACACTGGGGAAAAGGCAGTAATCTGGTTTTGTTGCATGTTAATGTAAAGGGTCAGAGAGAGAGTCCAGACACAAGAAACACAGATACTTCATTGTGGTCCGCCGTGGAAATGCATATGTAATGTGCACGGTGATGTGAAATTTGCACACATGTTCACACCCGACATCCGTGCCCCAGAGGACCCTTTCTGAGGATGCTGCATCTGTGTCCGGATGGTGTCTCCTGTCATGTGGAGAGCTGCGATTAACATGCAGGTGTCCAGATAAAAGCCATGAGGTGACTCACAATGGATGCACCGGTCTCCCTGTATGCATGACAAAGGCCAGCGGGGACCGCATGGATGGCATGCAATAAGCGGTGCCCTGAGCTGATATCCCAGAACCTCGGCTGAGCTGTGCATGTTCATCAGCCTCCCGTCAAGTCATTGTGTTGTGACTTTGTCATGACGAGTCACTGTGTCATAGCTGTGTCATAACAAGTCACTGTGTCATCCCTTTTTGCACATTTATTGCAGCAGAAACCAGCAGTGCCCACACTCTGTCAACATCAACAATGATCACCAGTCTTACCTTTGGCTGAACAGTAACTCGAGGACCAATTAACTTAACGACTGCCAACTGTTAATAACGTCATCAGCTCTGACTTAGAAATGTTCTAAGAAATATGCTTAGAAATAAATTTGTTTGATTGCTGGCTAACTGCACAAATTATTAGTAATACAAAGACTGTTCTATGTGGTTTTGCTTCTGTAGAATCAATCATATAAAACACTATTGTTTTTATTAATATAACGAGGATGGGTTTCAAGACTATTGATATAAAATATACAGTGACATGGAATTCTGGGTAGCTTCAACATTACAGTGATGCAGCAGGGACAGCGTAGATTGACAACGGCACTGAGTGTTGTGTTCTGCTTGATCTTACCAGATTGCCCACGGAGAGCATCTTGTTGAACTCATCTGTCATGGGGTAATGCTCCAATGCCATGAAGAGGGTGTTCAGGACGATGCACACTGTGATGGCCAGGTCCATGAATGGATCCATCACCACAAACTTGACGAACTCCTTCACTTTCAGCCACATGGGGCAGCAGTCCCAGATGAGGTACTTATGGGCAAATATGTACCAGCAGGGGGGGCACTTCTGCCGGGACTCCTCCAGTTCTAGAAGGATGCCACCGTGTGTCAAACCATATGATGCAAAGTTTTTTAATGCATGAACATGGTGAGTTGATATCTACTGGTGATATGTGAGATCAATATGGCAAGCTAATATGAACAATGAGCTAATGTGAATGTGGATTTTGCGTTTCACACTGAACGCATTTTCAAAAGCCCAAATTCCATGGCTGGAATTTTTTGTTTTTTTTTCTTACTTTTGGTGGCGTTTTTTCAGCAAATGCAAAGAGTAGGTCTGACCTTACTGATTCTGGCAGAAACGCAATTGAGTGACTTTAAAGATCTGAACTACTGAAATCCTACACAGCTGAAACTAGCCAGGCACATTTGCATGAAAGGAACAGGGCTTTTGGAAATAACACTACACAAATATTTAAGCTGTATTGTGTTAGCCAGCGAGTAAACAATTATCTTATCAACACTGGGAATTCACGGCAAGCCTCAATGTCCGCGTCTTTAATTATACAGCTGAACAAACTTGTAAAAAGAGATGAGAAACACCTGTTTTACTGAGATTACAGCCTTCCACTGCCAAGCAAACACTACTCATCCTGTTTGGAAATGTTAGTATTCCTTCTATTAAACTGAAACGTAAGATCTGTTTTATTGCAAGTCGCCTGGTGCTGTCACCTGGACTGAACTCAGACATCGTTTAATTTGTGTTTCTATCAGCTGATTGGTCTATTCCGTCTTGGCTCTGATTGACTGGCTAGCTACCAGAACGACTGTAACATTCTGTGTTTCTGAAATTTGACATTTACAGTGGGCTGTTTTCTAATGTCCACGTCAGATTTCATTTACTACTCGATTGGTGTAAAGTACTAGGGCATCTTGGGTCACCGTTACAGAATTTAAGATTTGGTAAAAAATATTCTGGTTTTTGTATAATTTCAACATGAACTTTTTGGTGCAGGACCCCGTGCACATGACAGAAACAAAGCGTTGTTTCATATAATAGGTCTCTGGGTAGCGTTTTATAAAAGGGTCATTATGAATCATGATTTATCAATATAGTGACTAAGAATCATGACCTTTGTTGAGCTCAGACATATCTCAGAAGGTTTTTATTTAATTTAATTTTCCTTTTGAAGAAGGGCTCGGACAACAGTTTTGGGTGGTGCAAGTTATGCTGAACACGGTGTTTGGTCCAGTGCAGAAGGTTGTAAGGTACTCAGTATATTCATAAAACGTTGAACGTGGATGATGAGGATGATGATATGGAAAGCAGTAGAAGAGTCTTTTTGTTTTTTTTTTGGTCTTACCCTCCATGGCATCGGAGAGGAAACTGGCTGTGCTGGGCTGTCTGTTCCTGGAGAAGGGCTCTTCCAGCAAGTCTGGGGACAGCCTCTCCGGGTACAATGAGCCGCTTGCCTCGCTCAGCCGTGGGGACCTCTGCAGGGACACCAGGGACATGATGTAAGCCATAGCATTCATTCAGAAGGGTGGGGTCTGCTATGACTAACCAATAAGACTGTTCCTATGTTTTAGGTTGTTGTACAAGGTTGGACCTCTTTAAAAGTTATATTGATTGATGGTGATTATTATTGTACTTAGGGTTGTGAATCGATAAAAAAAAATAACTAATTAATCGCACCATTTTCTGTGATTAAATGTGACCTAACACAAAGACTTACAATCATACACATTGCATCCCTAAATTAATGTAGAATTAAGACACGGGGAACATATGAGACATTTCCACAAACTCATTACCTTAAAATTTAAAATTTTCCTCTTTTTTAAATTAGTTTGAAGACAGTAATGCAATTATACAAATTCATTGTTTAAACTGTCAGTTTTGCCTCTGAGATAGTTAATCAGTACTGTTATATTAATTAATAAAGAGAAGTATTTTATCAAATCCAGGGCAAGAGTTAGGGACATCAAAACGAACCAAAAATTGAGCATAAATATGCATCTTATACAAATTGACTGGTGATAGTTGCATGCAATAAAGCTTATATTTATGATTTAAAGACATTTTATCTAGTGTTGTGCCCTTTGATTTTTGGCTTCCTATTTGGTGAAAATGATTTTAATATATCATCAAATCAGAGCATCTAGTGACATAATTTCAATATATATAAATAGTTTATGTAATGTCATTTGGTTTTCGCAAAAGCAGATAATGTTATTCACTGTAACTTTTTTTGGAAAAATTTCCAATTTAGTGAGAATGACCCATATTTTGATATTTAATGGTGTAACTTAAACCTGTAATATGCAGATTGCAATTTTAACAAAAATGTGACTTGCACGCATGTACAAGCTAAGTATCAATGCTTCCAAATCACTTCCCAGGGTGCAACCAGACAAGAGAGGGCATTGTATTATAAGTAAGGATGTCAAGCAACATTTTTTTATCCCACACCCTGGCGATTAATGGCATATAAAACATGTACAAATAATGTCAGGTATTCAACAGCCAGATAGACACACTGTTTAATTTGGACTGCGTGATTGATGTAAAATTTAAAACCTATTTGGCAAATAGCTCTAAAACCAGACGCATGACAACTATTGAAAGACCCCTTAATAACATGTGATATCATAAGATTTTATGGGATAACCCTTTAATAGAATAAAACTAATACTGAAAAGTATGTCACTTTTATCCTAGGTATGCCTCCGCCTGACAATTTTTTTTTTTAATGAAATAAACCAGGTTGTATCTGTTTCCCTGGGAGACGATAACTGAGTCTTTTCATTTCAGCTCTGAGATTCTTTACAACATCATAACGTAAACGCTCTCTTTTGACCGTGAAAGAATATTAAAAGTCTCTGAAACGTCTTTGCTCATACTGTTCTCCTATTTGGGTATGAAAATACAGAATGTGTTAATGCGATCAAAGAAATAATAATGACTTTAAAATCAACGGCATGCGTTAACGCAATTAATTTCCCAACCCCAATTATGAATATACAGAAATAATTACCAAGATTATGAATTTTAATTACAAATTTTATGCACTATAGAAAATAATTTGCTACAAATTTATTTAAATTGTTGGGGTGTTCTTTTCACTATAAGCAGTTCTTCAGTCAAATCTTCAGTCGGATTAATAATAAAAATCTTCTGTACCACACAGTGAGATTTACATGACTGCCTTGATTGACTGCAGTGTCAACGCTTTAGCCTCAGCCTGTAGTGTCTTACGCAGGCTCAGCAGAGTGGCCTTTCCAGCCTCTCCTCTGGCATGCCTCTATGAGTTCCTGATATTTAAGCAAGCGGAAAGCCATGAAGTCCACCACAGAGGCCGCAGAGTGAGCCTCTAGGTGGATTTGGATTAAAAGGTTTGAAACATGGGCCAACGCTGCTGGGACACAAGTCGGGGCTCAGCAGAGTGTGACAGTGATGGTTGTGGATCGTACCGTATCCCTTCATCTGGTGGGCATTGGTAATATCGAGTCAGGAAGGTGTTACTCCCAGACTGTTTAATGTGGCAGGACTCCTGGCATATATATTGGATAAATCAGCTGCCACATTTTTAAAGTCAGCTGTTGCAGTGTCTAAGCTGGTCATGCTGGCACACCTGACGTTGGAGTCTGTCTGGGTTTTCCCTTATTTGTCTGTTTCCCTTCACAAGGGACACAAGGCTTCATATTTAGGTCACATGGTAGCTCTAAAATTCCCTTAGCATCTGAGTAAAGGTGTGTATGTCAGAAAAAGGCATCCACTAGCCAGGAATCACAGCAGAAAACAGAAGGCCTGCCATCTTGTGTTATGATGACGTTTAGCTGTGTGAGCACACTGAATTTTTACAGTGTATGCAGGGTTTCCTTTTAAAACCACATGCCCTGGATGAGAAGGACGTCCTTATTTCAATACACAGATTCCTGTGAGACATCTGAGGTTACCTACGGCCAGGTAAGGTGGCTCCCTGCCTCATCGTTTTCAGCTGCTCCTAAATCCCACTCGCAGACATGCCGTGCTTGTCACTGTTGCAGGATTTTGCTTTGCCTTAATGGTAGCAGAGAATTCAAGACTATACAGTGTCAGGAGATTACAGGGAAGTGCAGTGTATGCACACACACACTCATACACAGATGGATTAGCAGTGACTCTGAAAGCCACTGTGAAGAAAGCATCTCCTGGAAAATAACTGCAAGTCCAATACTGCCCTTGTGTTTCCGGCACCAGTAACAAAAAGTGATGCTGCTGTGCAGAGAGCTTGGGGAGAGTATGCAAGGCTTGGGGCTTGATTGACGGGTACCAACCACTGTGATGAACACGACAATATGGAGTCTACAGCAAACACCACGTGTATGAATGACATGGCAGGCCTCCCCTAACATTGCACACAATGAAGTTCTCATGACTCAAAACCTGAAGCAAGTCTTTTTGCCTTGAGACCATAATAGACAATCACAGTCATTGTAGGAGAGTTTTCTTATTCAGTTTGTGCACTGTGATCTTGTTTTTAACCATTTCACTCCATGAACTATTATTTGCCAATAATATACTTGTATATTTAAGTCATACTGTAAACCCCCAAGCTGAATTTGAACCAACACAAAGCTCTTAGGCACAAAGTCACAGGTAGAGACAGTTTCAGCCGAACACAACTGGAGCAGGGTGACGTTCACCCCTGGACGACTTACACTGCCATCCCAGAATTTCACCAAGGGACTTGGTGGCACAGTCAGCCCCAAGCAGTTGACCCCGTTCTGGTCCACAGCTAGTCTACCGTTGATGGTCAGGGTGGGCGTGAAAACCTGGGAGCCATAGCTTCCCATGCTTTGGTTGCTCGTCCGTCGTTTGGGCCAGGCGATGGGCGTAGAGCCGGTGCCACTCCGGGTGTCCAGGTAGTCGCCTTCCGCTTCCGAGTCCTTGCGGAGCCGGAAGGTGAAGATACTGACCTGACTTCCTCTTCTGGCGCTCAGAGGGTGAGATGACAGGGTCTGGACAAGGAGGTGCTGCATCTTGCAAGGGGGTGGGGGAAGAGGGGGTCACAAGAAAGGAGAGATACATGACCGACCCTTAGATGTGACTGAAATCCTACAGGTTTGTTAAAATGAGACCTAGATTTGTCATGGGAGTGAAAATGACAAATTAAGGAATGAAGGTGTGATTGGAGCTCGAATGAGGCTAAGAAAAGCAGGTCATTGGGACGCTTCTGAAAGTTTTTAAAAAGCCAAACGACTTCTAGCGCCTTCCATGTTGATATACAGCCCATTCTTAAATCTAGGAATGGTTTTGATGCCTCAGCTTTCTAGGCAGTTCCTGTATCTCCTTAGCGTGGATCCTCATTTTTGATTGACAGTCACGCAGCTTTAGTGCCTGTGCATAGTTCCAGGCTGCTAATCAAATTACGTCTGATTCGACTTGAGTCAATTTTTTACAGCGCCCTTCCCAAAGGCCTTTAGAGCACTGTTTTGGAAGTGTTTCAGATGTAACCAACTTACTTTTGGCCCATCAGTTGAGTCCAAATTCTTTTCATCCACATCAGCTTCCGTCACTTCCGATGGGGTTCTCTGGGATTTCCTCCGTTTCTTCCGGACGTTGGAAACTCTCTGAGTGAAGGGAGAAACTTCTGGCGATCGGATGGAGTCCGTCTCATGGGCCCTTTGTGATATCGCCTATGGGTCGAAGGTGCACAAACGGACAGGAAATAGGTTGAGGGTTTAGGGGTAAGGCTACTTCATATGTCTGTCGTCAATGATACATTTTGTGAAATGAAGTCTCAGAAAGTCACATGGGTTTAAATAAGTGATTCAATCATCTGAGCATGATGACCTCATCCATCCATCACCATAACCACTTAATCCCAACTGGGGTCACCCAGAGCCTAATCAAGTAACAAGGGGCACAGGCAGGAAACAATCCCAGGCAGCCCCCGGTAAAAACCAACATGAACATGGGAGAGCGTGCAAACTCCACCACTCCCAGGACCAAACCCAGGACCTTTTCCCTCTGAGGCAACAGCGGTAACCACTGCACAACCATGCCGTCCATGATGACCTTATAGGGATGCTAATTATTTTAAATTTAGCAGATACTTTTGTCCAAAGCTGTGTAGGTGTGGAAAGCGTGGGGTAAGGGAGCAGAGTAAGCCAGCATCCTTGGAACAATGGGGATAAAGGCCTGCCTCAAGCATCTGAGAGTGGTAAGATGACTCTGCTGGCCACGATGATGTACCTGTTGCTCCCGGCGCAGCTGCTCCATCGCCAATTGGAACTCCTGCTCCTTTTGCCAAGCCTCAGCAATGGTTGCCTGGTTCTGCTCCTCGTAGGCCATAGCCACCACGGCCAGGATCAGATTCACCAAGTAGAAGGAGCCCAGGAAGATCACCAGCACAAAGAAGATCATGTAGGTCTTTCCTGCAGAGCGAAGAGTCTGACATTGGCAGGGAAAGGATTTATATCAGAATGGAGTTAGTGAGGCATCACCCTAAATTTCCCAACTCTGTCCTCGGGATCCCCCAGATAGTCCATGTTTTTGCTCCCTACCATCTGAGGGTCCCCCAGGACCGGTTTGGGAAACACTGACCTAAAACGATCAAGGATCCCAATCAGTATTCTTAAGAAGTAACAATGTCCATAATTTTTGTTGTGTTGTAGCCAGTGTGATCATCCCTTTTCGATTTCAGCCAAGTATGAGGATCCTTTAAATTAAAGAGTTGTGTCAACAATGGGTTGCCTAGCTGTGAGTAGTTGATGCACACACTAGCGCACCATTACCTGCTGGTAGAGGTTTTCCCAGTAGTCCTGCGTCATCAGGCGAAACAGAGCGAGAAACGCCCACCCAAAGCTGTCAAAACTGGTGTAGCCATAGTTTGGGTTCCTTCCTGCTTTTAAGCATTCAAACCCATCTGGACATTTCCTATAGGAAAGACCACATACAACCATTGTTATCTTAAATCTCATACATCAAATATCTCCTGTTTCTTAGTTTTTTTCTCACCTGACAACATTAACTTGACCCACAAAAAGATGCAGATAGAATCCCTAAAAAGACACCAGCACGAGTGAGGATCTCTTTCACTTTTCCTAAGGCTGAAGTGTCCCTCCCACACAAACACGCCGTCCACATCTGCTCCGTACAACATTTCCATGTCACCTCCAGGTTCTTCAAGGGCTGCAACCAGCCATCCAGCATCCATGTCCAATGGTTGTATTACATCCTTTTCAGGTGAGGGGAGGGGGATTTGGAAGTGTCTGAGCTCTCAGAAGAAAAACCTGATAGTGTTTATTAGCAGAGGAATTATGGCCAGATAAATGGGCACCTGAGTTGAGGTTTAGGATTCCAATCTGATGCATCAAATTCTCAACCCAGAGTACAGAGCCAGTTGAGTGTAGGCTATAGCTTTCCGCCTAGCTCATTTAGTAATGGCTCGGCACAGTTGGATGAGAGTAGCCACAAATCTCCCAGTGTGCTAAGATGTTTTAAAGGAGGACGGCACCACCATTGGTGGGATGAAGTGGGAACCTCCTAAGCCCCAGCTTCCCAGAACCCTTTCAGTGACTATGATTTGGCAAATTCAGCACTCGGATTGGCATGATTGAATTCTCTTTAAAATGCAGTTATGTGAAAGGATAAGAACTGTGAGATGCTGTTAAGTCCTGCAGCTTCATGCCTGCTGACACTCAAAGACAGCAAACAAATTCAGTACGACTCATCTGTGAACCAGAACCTTTGTGCAAATCATTGTTATTGTGATTTACATTATTTTGGGTGTGATCTTGTCATTGCTGTGAATAAGTATCCCCCTGCCGGGATACAGTGGAATAAAATAGTAAATCTTACAGTTATTTAATCCCATTTTTGTCAACAAAAATTGTGTGTGGCTTGATTTTATGTAAAGCCAACAGCACTTACACTGGTCATGCCTAACCAGCTCAGAGGTAGAAAACCAGAGCACTAGAGCCAGCTTTCCCACAATACAGTGCCAAAGTTTCCCCTTTATCATTACAGATGAGATAAAGAGGCTAATCCAAGGAGCAGGGATTCCAGCCTCCTGTCAGCAAACATTGCATGATGGTCAAAAAAAACTAGCTGATTTCTTGCACATAAAAAAGTATGATCTCCGAAGAGTGACAACCATGCTGAGACTGAAGGTAGAAGTTTCCAGGAAATCAGGAAGAGCATGTTGCAGGTGAACCATGTCACCACTGGCCTCAACATGGACCAACATCTGCTACCTTGGGGTTTGGAGGAAAAGAACGCCCACAAGTCCGGTCCTCCTTTTTGACAGGCAGAACAACAGACGACCTCAAAATGCTATCTGACCTCTCAAGGACCCTGTTTGCCATTTTCTTGGCTAACCATGCTGTTTCGCCAGGTAATGGCAGCCCTGGCTCACCATTTTTTTTGGATCAGACTGCTTTAATCTGGTTTTCGTATCTCACCCAGAGTATATGCATGTGGCCCAGAATTCAGAAGGAGAAAAGATGGACATAGGAACTGAGACACTTACAAAAGGGTTTCCCCAGAAAACCACTCCAAAGGGACACCATATGCATATAACAGCTTTAAAAGCTTATTAACAGCATGAACTTTTTCACTCTCTCCTGCAGAATCCCGTGTTAGAATGCTGCATTTCTGTTTCAGAGCCTGTGACCTCTCACCTCTGATCAAGCAGGATATGGAAAGATAAGAGGGATATGAGTTATTATTATGCGGTAAAGCTAATAGAAAGACAAGGTTGATGTCAGGATAAAAGTGCTTAAAGTTTCTATAGCAACAGTATCCAGGAGGCTGTTGCCTGTGGAGATAGTTTCTTGCTGCATCTCTGAAGTGCTATTTTGTCCCCTGGTCTCTGTCTTTCAGATACGGTGACATTTCAGAACGCAGGTAATTTCGACTGTAACGTCATAAAAGTTGATTGACATATTGAATCACGTTTTTTTTTGGTTGCAAAAATAGTAAATTATTGCTATAATAAAATTTACGTGCCATGATAAAGGCGAGCTCGCGAATCATTCGCATATGTTTGTCAGTGCAAAGTATGCAGACATGTGGAAGAGGTCAGTACTGAAAACAGGTCCTGACAGACTTATTAATGAGTGTTTGAATTACATCTGGAACATACAGAACAAACTGAAGAGAAATAATTCGTCTGGTAAATGTTTGTGAAATCAAACCACAGTAACCAAACTAATAAATCCCTACTTTGTTTTCAGACAACAGTTAACGGCCAATGTGCAATTATGTCGTTGCTGTAATACAGCAGAATGGCTTTGACAGACTAGGCAAGTACACAGGATGCACTTAAGCGGTGATACTGTCTCTGGATATAGTCACAGGCAGTCACTGCTGCTGCTGCTTTGGTGGTGTTCAGGAGAGTGGGTGTGATTAAGGATGCACAGACGTCACACTGTCCCAGAATCTATGCACATTTGCTGACTCTGTAAGGTGAATGTGGGGGCTGGTCTCTTTAGCTACCTAATGTGTCAAATGCGAACAGGGTAACAAAACAGTTTGAGGGGAATACATTTAAGAACAATCAAGGAAAGAACGAATTTAGAAAGGTACCTTCGCCTTGGTTACTGGCCCTAGCCTGGGATTATTTCTTTCAGAATTGTTTCTCTATGTAACTTTCACATGTTTTTTCATTTCATGCAGAATGAACAGATTTTGGCTACAATAATATTAAAAAGAAAAAGAAGCTTAAAAAAAAGTTAAACAGTGAATACTGATGTTTTCTAGCATTGCCATTTGGAGGTTTCCAGTAACGTCAAAGTGATTCATATGTATAAGATGTGCCAAACCATGTAGAGATGCTCAGATATCATGATTTATATGTAAAGAGAAAAGTGGCCAAAATGAAAAGTGCACAGGAGAGAGATGGGTGCATTAATCCTCACTTCGTGCTGTTATGGTTGGAATGGGCATTAACAGACCCATTAAGTGCAGGCAAAAGGCTTCATGGGGGATAAAATGTGACTAAAGTAGGGAAATCCTTCCTGTGAGAATAAAAGACAATGATCACTGATACTGACGAGCGAACGCCAGATGTGGGAATATGAAGTTACAGACAATGGACCAATGGCGAGCTGATGTCAGATACAAGAATATGAAATTACATGCGATGGAAGGATGGAGAGCAAATGTCAGATACTGGAATATGAAGTTACATGTAACGGGAGAATGGCAAGCAGATGCCAGATACGGGAATTTGAAGTTACATGTAACGGAAGGATGGTGAGCGGATGTCAGAAATGGAAATATGGAGTTGCACATAACTGAAGGATGGCGAGTAGATGTCTGATATAGGAATATGAGGTTCCACATGAAGGAAGGAGAGTGAGCAGATATCAATCATATATTGATGGTCAATATGCATTGAGATCTGAGTCTACCATTCATGCATGGAGATCTGAGTGCTACCATTAGTACTGCATAAGGCAGTTAATGAATCACATTTCTCTCTGCTCTAAGAGGCTTACAGAAATAAGATATCCGTAAGTTTGTAAATTGTGTGTGTTGCTGTGCATGCAGTTTGCCTATTTATTGTTGAGAATGAGAAATGCTTTCCTTTAATGTGAAGGTTAATGTATAAAGTTACCAGATGGAACAGAATACCAGACATTCTCATCATCAGTTACTGTTTTGTGTCACTTGTTTTACAGTGTGAATGTGAACTAGGGGTTTTTGTCCATCTTGAAACATGAAGCCCTTTTGTGTCTGAAAATTATGGTGTGTCACACTCCGTATGCGGGCCTCTCTCTGCTCACGTCTACAGGGTGAAGGGTCTTAAAGGCCAGGACAGGCTATGAGTTCAGCCGGAGACTCGCAAACGAGCCACAAATAGGCCTCTCATGAACCTGGGCCGGTTTCACAGCTGATCAGCTGCCCAGGGGCCCGTGAGGCAGGAGACGTGCAGTGATCAGCTGATGCGTTGGGGTTCTGCCCCAGAGGCGAGGCTCTGATTCCATGAAGAATGAGCTATGCTCGAATCATCTCTCTTTCACATCTGACGACATGACAACCTGAAGCGACGTCACCATGTCACGTGCCTTCGTGCTAAGAAGTTACACATTCCACAAGTCTTTTTTATTTATAAAATAATGTAGACTACATTTTTTTTTCTGCTATTTGCATCTTTGGTGCCTGACAGCACATACAGAGAGTCAGTCAGTGTGCAGGATCACTAACTCTCCCGCATGGAAATAAAACTAATACACAAATGATTTTTGTAAGTAGGTAAATATTTTGTGTTTGCAGCATGTCTGGGTCTGTGACAGTTTACGTCTAAGCCAGATTTTCCTTTAAACCCTCGGCCATTATAATGTATGTAATGACAGATCCACCGTTGGTCTTTCTGCTGCGGCCAATGTAAACAAGGGGATCCCAACCTTTTCACCTGTTTAAATTGTACAAAAATGTCACAGACGGCTAAAACAGCCTGGGGGGTTAGACCATGCTGACACATCGGTCAATGATTTCATACATTTATTTGTTTCCTTTTTTTTTCAGATGCAAACCTAACATGTTAAGGTGTGGAATTGTAAAAGAATTGAAAATATTATTTATTTTTAGAACTTAACCAACCCCTCTGCAAACCAGCCTCCCCCCTGGGCTTTCCGCAGGCCTGACAAAGTGCTGGCCACAGGTAGGTGGCTGTGAAGCCCTACTGTAACAGGCTGGTCGTCTGCCCTCAGTGTTTTATCCTCATTTCTGCATTTATGCATTTTTTTCAGTCATATTCTCTACATAAATTTATCACATGAGGGAATTGAACAGGCACTAAGGTGCACTTTTGTTTTAATTTTCCTGAAGTTTGTGTTTTTTTTTTTATTTTAGTGTATGTGCTTGTTAGACCGAAGATGTTCCCCTAAATTTCTGCAGTACACTGTCATCTGCTGGCTGTGATTAAAATGATTCTTGCAATGCATATAGGTGTCTCACAAGCATGCTTTTTAATTTACGGACTAAAATGCCTCTTAGAAGTAATTACAAAACTATATAACGTATCATTGAAATGTTGCAATGCTGGCAGCACTCATACGTCTATTTTCAAAAGACAACCTCTGGATATGACACTGAGCACATGCACCTAATAGAAGACTTTAAGATTCAGTAAGAGCAAACGCTGTAGATGTCCCCTTAAGATGTTTGTCTCCTGTAATGTATATAACCTATAATAGACACCATGACACATCTGACCACAATCTCGAGACAAGGGGAGTGCTGCTCACCCAGCATCGCTGCTGTTCCCGCATATTAAGGCGTCCTTCGCTCCTTCCACCTTGTAGTAGTTATCTGTGGATACAACACCAGAAAAAGCATGTAATACCTGTAATAGAAACTTCCTGGTATAATTCTCAACTATATTCAGGCATGGATTTTCTGCTCTCTGCTTCAATTAAATTTCATTTTGATTATTTTTTTGTTTGTTTGTTTAGTAAATTCATGGACGCATGGAAACGCTGTGCTAATAATGGAAGCCTTCTGTTAAGTCACCCTGCGTCGCAACAGCTGTGTGGTCAGAATGAGGACCCTGAGAGTTAAGTATGAAGAGATGTAACAGCATCAGTGTGAAAAGTAAATGCTAATCTAATTTCATTGTTAACTGCAATCAACCTGGCTGTTGATAGTGAAGGGATCCACAGGAGGCTGGAATGGGGTATTTTTGTCAGAACACCTGGGATGAGACTGAGAGGTAACCTGCATAACATTTAGAATCTCAGCTTTGCTCTCTGGCTTAACTGAATATAACGTAAACACACCAGACCCGGACCATTTCTTCTGGCTGCTCTCCTTGCTGTGATACCACATACTCAACAAGTTACAGGTGTGTAAATGGTTTTGTCCCCCCCCCCCCCAAGTGTTCACCCCTGCCCCGAAACATCTACGCAGTCCCGTGCTTTCGCAGAAGATCTTGTGGTTGCTGTGGCGTCACCTTCATCGTTCAGGAAGTCCTCAAGGGAGTCCCAGGTTCGGTTGTCACACTGGAAGGTGTCGCTGCCATTGGTGGTGGCGTTGATGCAGTGCTCGGGGTTGCGGATGCATTTCTGCCTCAGCATGCCCATGAAGAGCTGCAGGCCGATGAGGGCGAAGACGCTCAGGCAGAACATGGTGAGGATCATGACGTCTGCAAGTTTCTTCACGGACTGGATCAGGGCGCCCACGATGGTTTTCAGGCCTGAGATGGGAGAGCAGTTTAGTTGCGTGATTGGGGGTTACATGGAAGTCTCCCAGTTCTGTTTATGATTAATGAAATAAGTTGTAGGTTGGTCAATAGTTTAACATCACTCACACCTGTTTTCATCTGCTATTTTCCCTACAAGGAGTTTTGGGTGAACACCGTGCTGCGGTAAACCATGGGGCGTCTGTGCCAGTGAAAAGTTACTCCCAACAAATAACTACTTCTCCTACTTTTCTACTTTGATTGTCATTTTCTTTGTAGTTTTAGTTGTCTGTCAAAGAGGCCACACACCCTTGCTGTGACTCACAAAAACATTCCAGTACTTTCTGAACAATGCGGTTACCGTTGAAGCTGTTACGCAGCAGGGGTATAGCCGAAATACATTTGAAACAATTTTTTTTAAAAACTGTAATTGCGTCGTAAATCGCAGCATAGCTGAGCAACAAAATGTCAGTGGAACACATCACCTCAGAACAGGCGTCTATTAAGAAAATGTTCTAGAAAGACCAATGTCATCCTGTTTCTTTGAGCAATTGGGCATTTTATTGTCAAGTGATGTTGGTCACTTACAAGGAAATATTATACTGCAGTTATAGTTCTAAATTATTTGGTGTAATGCTCTTTAAGAGGCCAAATTAAGTAAACAATATGTCTTGTACAATCAATTTGAAGTGAAAGCACTTAGCCAGTAATATGTCATCTGAAATTCCTGTTGTCCAAACAGAGATGTCCGCTGTACCTTTGTTTTTTGTTTTCCTTGTGACTAGCCATATGCGGATGTTTGTGTAACTGGGCCGAGTCTGCCCAGGTCACCGGAGAGCTGTGTGCACACCGAGCGTTAAGGAGTCACTTTGGGTTTTAGCATTTTGAGTGGATGGTTTGGGCCAGAGTAGGTCAGCCATCCAAGCTGTGTCAGCTGTGCCCTGCCCAAGCTTAGCCTTGAAATGGGGCATATTAGGGTTGGTGTCATGGGGCTGGCCATGCACCTCCCAGGGCTGCACACTCATTTATTCACTTGCCCCACCTCTGACTGATTATCCATCATATATAAGCTACATAAGCTATTTGGGTTCTACACCCCATTGTCCAAGCCCACACCTCTTCTCAATCCTTTCTGAAATCCAATGCCCATTTACTGTTCCGTATTTTCTCTCCCCTATCCCTGTTGCCATATGCTTCAGATCTCTGTCCAACCTAGACTAAGTTGTGCCGAATCTTATTTTAATAAAGTTTTCTGTATTGTATTTATAACCTGCATTGGAATTTCCATAGAGATGAGAATGAAGCTCAAATGATGACCATGTGTTCTGTTAACACTCATTTACATATAAATGACAATGATTCTCTAACTAGCCATGACTGATAGATGTTGCTCGCTCAGCTAAAATGATGTAACAGAAGATTCTCGCTCATGTTACCTTAAATAACCTGTGTCATCAAGTTGTATTGCCTTACAGAGACAGGCTGTACTCTAACCTCATGCCGTTTGAGGCTTGGGATAGACTACAGGCCCCGTCATGTCCCTGACCATATGAGGTTAGAGGATGGATGGATGGTCGGATGGCTGTGAAGTACAAAATCATTAACCTTAAGAGTAGGCTATATGCAGAACCTGAAATCCTTGGGATATGGAGCAGACCCACGGGGTGACGAGTCAGGGAATTTATTTGGCAGCCAATAAAAATGTATCCAAGGCAATATCGTAATAGAGAAAATTCAGCATTCTGAAAACCTGCTGGGAAATGCTGTGTTGCTCTGTGGTCCCCATAAACATAAACCAGCAAGGCTCTAAACCTAAGGCAGCATGGGGAGCCTTCCGCTCACCTGGAATGACGGAGATGGTCTTCAGGGCTCGGAGCACCCGGAATGTTCTAAGTGCTGACACATTGCCCAGGTCCACAAATTCGGTGACGTATCTGCAGTGAGGTCAAAATAACAGACACAGTGATGGTGTAGGGCAGGGATCTTCAAATCTGGACCTCAAATCCAAATCCAGGCCTTGTTTTCAAAGTTCCCATGTAGTTGCTTTAATAATTACTGATTCTGATTGGCCACAGAGGCTTCCTACCCAGCTCACAGGTAAAGGAAGGCTGGAAAATCAGCAGGGCTCGGACCATGAGCACTGTGATTTGAATAGTCCTGGTGTAGTCAACCAGGCCAACGTAGTCAGGTAGGGGTATGTTGATGTTAACTGAGGGAAGGACATGGGGGGGCGGCAGGATCTTCCACCTGGACGCCAGCAGCAAACGTATACTGCTTTCAAAAAACTCCTTACCTCAAGCTACCTCAGTTTCTAGTGCCCTGAGAACCCCGAATTTGACCCTGTTTGAAGAACTGTAATGTTATATCAATTCACCTACCAACCTGAGAAAGTAAATGGAAGTTAAAGACTGGAAAACAATTTGTAATACCGTAATGTCAAAGCTTCCCCAGAGGCTGAGTTTCTGTTAAATACATCAGGGAAGTCAAGGTCCTGAACACTGCCACTTTGATTATTCAGCATGACTCTTCCTCCTGGGTTCCCCTGCCGTGAGGCAAGGGTATGACATCACTGAAATGGAGTCCCCTGGAGCCGGTAGACATTCTCCATCTCTGATCTCCCGGTGACTTCACCAGTTCTGTGGGTTTCTGGACTTTGGCCTTGTCGTTGAGCCACATACCTTGAATCAATTGCTTGGTTTCTCAAAAATATGAAAAAGTGTGGCAAGTAGAGATACTGGGTTTTCTGCAGCTTTAAAGGTTATAATATTACATAAACAGCGAGAGACAGCATGAAAGCGCTTACTGTCATCTAGTGATGGTGCATTAACTGGAACAATAAAAACAACTTAAAATTGGATATTTGTTATACGTTTCCCACTCTGTTTACCAGTGTGTGGGGGAGGGGCCCATTTCTCTGAGTGATAGATGTGGTTGGGTTGATTTCCTGTTAATCCCAGAGCGCCAGACATGTGACTGCCGGCTCAGTGGTCGCTGGGCCCTACAGCACGATGATGGCTTCCTCGCCTTCGCCTGGCCTGTTCCTGCCCTGCTTCCTCCTCTACGCTTCGGCCCCTTCCTGAGCATCACTGCCACGCTTTCTGGCAGCAGTCGGGGATTCATTTCTCAGAGCGGTGGCACTCCGCAACCTCTCGCCTGTCTGGATGATGTCATGGCTCCCATCGTTTGAATGATCTCAGCCCTCCGTCCTCATTCATCTCATATCGTTTGCTCCCGGCAACATTTTAGATAGAAAGAGAGCATAAATTCTGCAAAAAGGCATTCCAGTGAAATACACGGAGATTCTGTGGCGAGGTCTTGCTGCTAGTTGATGATTACCTGGACTGCATTAGGCTCACAGAAGGCAGGATTGGAAGGAGGGTTACAGTTAAAGTTAAGGTTAGTCTATGGCATGACCTCAGCCAGATACTTACGCCATGATGATCACGCTGAAGTCCAGCCAATTCCAGGGGTCCCTCAGGAAGGTGAATGGGCCAAAGCAAAACCCTCTGGCCAGGATCTTTATCATTGACTCGAATGTGTATATGCCGGTGAAAGTGTACCTGAATATGGAGGGGCGGGAAAAAGAGGGGGAAACTGCGATTTAGGTCCAACAGCAAACGGCTTCCAAAATATGGAAGAGAACACAGTTTACAGTCTTGTCTCCAGCATGCCACACCTTCTCACTGTTTCCAACACCAAAAAAGGTACACATGGTGTCGCATGGGAAACGGAAGACGGACATGGTGAAGTGGAAAGCGCGCGTGAGGCCGTCAGCCCTGGAGGGATGGATGGCAAGCTGGTGCGGCGTCACTTCTTGATGAGTCAGAGACCATCAAGAAAACAATGGGCACGGATGCGACCAAGTCACTTCTGACATTGAAATCATATGTGAGCTAAGTGATGGAGACCAGAATGAAGAATGGAGCATTCGGGGTCATGGGATGATATCCACAAGACGCTCTGTTGCTGATCTTCACGTTCATGTATATTTTGTTTATTTGTGTCATACCTCTCAACCCGGTCTACATAGAAATAAAGGCTTTTTTTCTACTGCTGCTTGGATACAAATAAAACAGAAGCATTTGTACCTTAGTTCTCTTCCACTTCAAAAAAGCAATTCAACCTTATGGTTGAAAAATGCTTGTCTGAGAGGATTCAGCTTCTCTCTATATTCAGATTCTTTGCAATTTCATATGGAAGTAGGTTTAAGGCAGAACACCACGGAAAGCTGCACAGCGTGCTGATAGCATCTCCTGGGTCGGCCCAGGCGCAGCCGGGGGGGTCGAGAGGTACGAGCTGTTTTTCGGCCAGAGCAGGTAGGGACTCTGGAGTTTCTGCTGCATGCTACGTGCCACTGAGCCCCTGCAGCCCTCCCCAGCCCAAAAACGGATGTCCGCTGAAGGTACATCACTCGTTCTTCATTAAAGGTTAACATGCATGGAGTGTTCACACATTGGACTGGAGGTGGTGGTGCCTTGGGGTATAAGCTCCAGCACAACTTTGCCGACAAGACTGATGTTGGAATACTGCAGACTTAATCAGCCACAGCCCAGAACATGGCTTACATCCCAGACACCATAAATCATCGCTGCATTCTCCTTCCCTCTGACTGCCGGTCATTAGCATGTCACTTGTAAAGATGAGACGTTGCTTAATTCTCTAGACCTTTTTTTCCCCCTAGATTAGTTTCTGTATAAAAATGTGTGCCACACTTGGGATGTAACCCATGTCTGCCTAAATTATAAAGTAATCAGGATTTGCCAGATCCTGTAATTCCGTTCATTGGTCAATTGTCGTCCTGTATTTTTTCGTATTTCGTCCCTTTAATGAAAATTCTTGAAGGCATAACGATATATGACATTATACCATGGTTTCATTCCAATGTAGCATAACCAAGTGCAGTTAGCAGAAACATGGGCTTGATACACTGAAACCGTCAACTTACTTGCTAATTGGAGTTCACAAGGCAACAAACACCTGGCAAAGCTTTACATTAGGACAAATAGGGGCACAGTTCAGAAGATCAATGCAAGTCAACGTGATTCAGGCATTAGCAAACAACAGAAGAATTCAATGAGCAGTATTCACAGCCAGGAGAAGAGTCGGTGTCGAGCCGTGAGGAGTGAGCGGTCTACTTACTCAAGGTATTTGGCCCACTGAGCTGGTTCGGACATAGCCATGAAGCAGCAGTTGGTCAATATTGTGCACATGATGAACAGACTGAACAACGTAGAGAAGCGTCAAGGAAACACAGATGGTGTTTTGAACAGCAAAGACATTCTTCTGTATGTGGGGTGTCTCAAAAAGATGCACATGCCTTCTAATGGAAAGAGGTGGAACTTCAATTATCTATTCCATATGCTATGCAGAAGAAAGGTGGTTTCAGTTTTAGTTGAAAAGTACATGTCAAGTACAGTTATTTTTCATATGTCTGGTACGAGTGTGATTTTAATAATAAACTATGCATCTCTTGGAGATGCTACATTTTCACTGATAAAGAGTTGAATGAATAATGATAGTCAATTGTTAAAGAAGAATAAATAAAACAAATATATCTGACTATTTAAGCAAAAATGAAGTGAAATGAGTTGTAACCCTATAGGTTAAGTACTGTGTTTTTGAGCAGTTCCTTATTGAGCGAAACACTGGCTTTTATTAAGTGGCAGTATTCAAATCATTATAAATGAGCCTTGAATTGTTAAATTATAGCGCTTTTGAAGTGGAGAGGGTGGCATATTAATGGTCAGGATTAGTATTTTCGGTAAACGCTGGAGTCTGACTTGGCCAACAAGGTATGTATGGCTTTGCGTATGTGTATTTACGTATGTGTATTTGTGAGACATTTATTATTTCCAACTTTCAATCCATTTGGAAAAGGAGTCCTTAAGGAGAATATGTACCCTAAGGACAGTTTCAGAGTAATGAAAAGCTTTTTTTTTAAAAAAAAAGAAAGAAAAGAAATCGGACATTAGGTTAGGTTGGCAGTTGACTATGACTTGAAAATTAATGTGTAACTCATATAATTCAGAAATTGTAATAAGTTATTACTTTTCACGTTTGAACATTTCTAAAAAGAAAGTTATATTAAAATTACATATTTTCTCAATGTCTTTAAAGTAAAAAAAAAAAAAAAGATTAATAAAGAATAGAGTCATATTTATAGCGGTGGTGCTTTAAGATGATTGAGCATTGTAGAGCTTCCTTGGAGCCAGGCTCGTGGCCTCCATACTGGCACTGATCCAGAGTATGTGTGAGGACCAGCCTCTGACTCCAAGATCTAATAGATGTTAGTCACATGACCCTGGAGCTCCCTGCTCCCCTTTCATTGTGGAGATTAAGCGAAGGATGTCAGGAGAAGAATAAAAGCTGGGGTGTTGAGGTTGGGGCAGGGAGGCAATTTAATGGCTACCCCTATAGCTGCCAGTCCACTCCCTGTCAATTTGCTGTTATTGAATAAGTTTTCAGCATGATTTTTAGGAAGGTTATAATGAATAATGATTCACTTAGAAATTGTATGAATCAGCAGCAAATCCACAGTCAGTAGTCTCAGCAACTGCTCAGAGTTGAGAAATCTGTGCACCTGAAGACTGAGAGGTTTGTGGGAAGAGGCGGAACGTGTCCAGCACCTCGAAGTTCCTCCTGCTGAAATATAGACCAGATACTAAAGTGAGTGGCTAATATCAGCTACTGGGTCTGCCTGGCGCCCCCCACAGATTTGCTGTTGTGTGTGGTTTCCTCGCTGCGTTGCACTTCTCGTTTACATAGCGTGGTAAAACACAGGAAAGCAGTCATCGGCAATCGAAGCCGAGCTTCCCCGAGTCAGACTTACATAACAAGACGAAGGGGGTCAGCCAGTGTATTACCACTCACAGCAGGTCCCAGGACCCAGCAGTCACCTCTGAAGTCCTCTGTGTCAGCTGACGGTGACCGACCCACTCCCCTTCACGCTGATAAAAGGATATGAGTGTACTAAAATTCTTATTGAGATCCTTCTGATGGGATGAAAGGGGCTGAAAATATACAGCGCCGAGGTGGCGCTGAACCGGAAGATGGCTTTGTCCTTGTTTAGCACTACGAACGTCTGTGGAAAGAAGGAACAACATCCGTTTGACTGATTTATTGATCGATTGATTGCTTTTAGAGGTAAATGCCAGCTTCTCCAGAGAGGAACTGAACTGTCCCGTAAAAGCATATTAGATGTGTCATTTAGAAAATTTCAGCATGCAAAGGAATCGAGCGCTGTTCCACGGTACTTAAGGAAAAGTTGCGGCCCTTTTATAGACTTATTTGTTCTTGAAGCACTTAGAAAATTAAATACCAGCTTTATTCGAAAGACACCACACTGTATTATCCTTGTTCTCTCTTTTTGAAATCCATCATTATCTGCCCACTTGTGCCTTAACTTAAGCTGGAATAATTTGGAGTTGAGTGTCATTTAAAAAGTCTTTTTTACCCAAATAATAATCTATACTTTTTCCTCATTTAACTATGCATCTTGATAAGTTTTTTTTTTTTTTTAAGTAATTGACAGCTATGCCTCCTTTCCCTTAAAGTCCCATTGGGAAATTACCATTATCCTTTATATTCCAAAAGGGCTGGGAAGCAGGACGTCGTCCATTAAGCAATTAGAGGTCTAAGTCGGAAAGACAGATTTCAGGAAAATCCTTACTGGAGTCACAGACGATCGCATGACTTATAGCAAAATAAATGTTCTACAGAATTTTGTTTCCAGAATCTATTTCTTTTAAAAATCTAGCTCTTCTATATCGATAAAAATAGCAGATCAGAAATCTGCTATTTTTCCTACGATTTCACCCAGGTCATAACAAAGCTGCCTAGTTGCTATGGGGAACCCCATGCTGATTTGTCAGCCTGCTGTGAACCCAGGCACACCTACGAAGTGTGCATCACATGCCCCAGCACTTACTCTCTGGTTCTTGAAGTAAAACGGGTCAAGGTCTTCCAAAGGTACACCGACCAGCTTGGTGGGGATGTCTCCGAAGATGCGTGGAAGCTGCTTTCCGGCCTCCAGGTCCACCCTGTGCTTGAGCTGCTCCACGTCTCCCATGTCCTCCTGGTACTTCTTGGCGTTCCTCGCATGTTCGTCTGCGATCCGCTGCTCGATGACAGCCAAGGATTCGCGAGTGAACTGCCGCAAGCCTTCGGGTCCGGTTGGTAGAAGCATGGCTGCCATCTTTTCATCCTGATCCTCCTCTGCTAGGTTTTTCTTATAGCTGAGAAGATGGCGCCATGGGGGAAGAGGTGAGGCAGTTCAAGAGGTTAGGCCTTATATCCTCCATGCTACCTTGAATTTAGCTAATAATCCTACACTTGAGTGAGCCCTGCTGTTTTTCCTTAACAAACATTTCATTTCATCTCTGTGTTCATTTGTGCCCTGGATTCATCATACATTTATCTTTAATCTTGCACACCTTTTGACCCCTTAAGCTGTATCATTAGTACTAGGAATCACAGTGACATACTACTGCCCAAAGGTATATTGTACTTAGAAACACATTCTTAGTAATTTAACAGAGGTCTAACCCCATGCTAAATCTTCTCACTGAGTGGAATTGAACCGAAATCAAACCAGCTAACAAGCAGTTCAGTCAGTGGGCTGTATTTGTTTCTGTGGAGTCATGTAGTGAAATTACATGGGTAAAAACGTCATATACCTGAAGAGTCAGAGCCAGAGGTAGAGATTTCGGGTCCAGAGAGTACAAATCCAGACCAAGATTTTGCTTCAACCAACCAGTTGAGTATAAAAAGTCACAGTCACAGAGTACTCAACTGCTTGATGGAAGCAAAATATTGGTCTGGACTTGTACTCTCTGGACCTGAAATCTCCACCACTGGTCAGATCACAGCCGTGGGTCAATTTTAACCTGAAATTCAGATTTAACTTGCCATCATAGCTGGGTTAGATCATATCTACATATTTTTTTTGGAGAGGGCTTCAGGAATCTATCAAGGCACTGTGAATATAGAGATTACAATGAGTACAAAGGCTTAATGCTGTTATTTATGCACGCACTTTGAGGTCATGCCAGTTTTATGCAGTTTATGTGTAGGTTTGAATAAAATAGCTCACGGTGGCTTTAACCTCGGTGCAGAAGACACAATGAAATCAATGTTAAAGAGCAAGGGGCCCAATCCAGGTGCAGGATTTACAGCACGGTCATATTGCATCGTTTAAATGGCAAAGAATGCACTTAAAGAGACATTTATTTCTGATGCTGATGGTTCTTTGTTGGTGACATAGAGACTCTATGCTCTAATTTAACTACACGGTCTGATGCGTACAATGCAAATTCTTTTGGGGGTGTGGCCAGCTCACTTTTGCTAGTTTAACGGCGGAATAATAGTCGCTGCACCAGGCGCATGGTCCAAAAGGGTTATACTAAGTCTAGTACTTAATTGTAATAAGGCTACAAACTATAGTGTCATCTCCCATTCCCTTTAAGAGCCAGGTGCACTGTCACTTTGGCCAATAGGTATTATAATACCGGATTTGCCTGGTAGTAGAAAAAAACGCTTCTCTGCAGAGGGAATGGATCTGCTTGTGCGCAAAGTGAAGGCATGCGAGCAGACCATCTATGGCAGGGGTCTCCAACTCCGGTCCTAGAGGGCTACTAATCCAGTAGGTTTTCTATCCTACCTGGCTTCTGATGAGCCACATCTTCTCCTGGTATTTACCTGAGAACTAGTTTGGCTCATCAGAAGCCAGGCAGGATAGAAAACCTACTGGATAGTAGCTCTCCATGACCGGAGTTGGAGACCCCTGTAATGTGTGGTGTTGGACAAAATGTCATTTTTATATTGCTGAAATATACGTTTCTTTGTTTTTTCAGCAAATTATTATTTATGTTTGTGAATGAATACAAAGTAACATTTCAATTTTCACAGAATGAAAGAAAAATACTATGCCTAGTTTGTTTTTTACACCGCCAGCCTACCCAGGAACTTCTCTGAAAGTCCCTCATCACTCTCATGCACACCCGGCTAATGATGGCAGAGCCAGCGTGAAAATCTTAATTTTCCAGAGGATGTAAGGAAAGGCGAATATCTATACTACGGTTGCCAGATTTTCAATTCGAGACAAGTTTGCACACATTCACATGCCTTTACATGCATGTAACAGTTTTATTATCTTTTAAATAGTCTGTAGGCTTTGCAAACTACCCCAACACTTTTAATGTAGCTAATGTTATGTTTATAATGGAATAGTATTGATTTCCTGTAAGATTTCTTGCGTGACCGTGAGAGTCTGAGAGCGTGAGCGTCACACCAGATGCGTGTGAGTTGGCAATCCTGCTACTTAATGTCAAACTAAGGGGGAATCAGATATTTGGCACTCCGTTTCATTGTAAGCAACCACAATGAGAACCATTTGCCTTTTGTCTGCTGTGACAGATGCAACGAAGTGCTATCATACACTGGCATGTGCAGTTTAGAAGGGCCAGACTACACTGACATTCACTGCAAGTGACAATTGCACTAGAAAATGAAACACTGCACAAATCTGGATTTTATTAATGCAAATCTACAATCTGTTATTGAAAACATGTTGCAGGCAAAATATGCATGTATGTGTGACTAGCCTACTGACCTAGCTCTGCTGGCTGAAGATCCAGAGACTAACCGCTGACCATATTTTGGTGTGCGCATTAATGATTTTTCACATTGAACACTTTTTATTTTTTAATCTTGCATGGTCGTGCACTGCTATGTCTCCCTGTGTATGTAACCAGCCATGTACACTTGCTATGCACTTGCCTATGTTGTCACGTTACTATACAAGTGTACACAAGTGTGGGGCTGAGGTGGGGTGTGAATGATCCTGGTAGTTATATATAGACATCATATGTCTTTAACTACCAGGATCATTCACACCCCACCTCACCCCCACACTTGTGTACATATCTCTGTATATTTTGTA
>JAABNX020000117.1:72320-93101 GCA_015163995.2 Mormyrus lacerda | reverse complement strand
CTCGTTTGGGGTGGGGGGGGGCTGTTTACATTGTGCACATGAAATCTCTGAGTCATCTGAGGCATGTCGAATGGCACGTATTCGCGACACAGTCGGCAGGGAACGGTCTGGTGCGTAAGAAGGAGCGCGGAGGGCTTGTGGATCGCAAATATGCCACAGTCGGGGTTAAGCCCACATAAACCATGTAAATAAGGACCTGGAAACAAACACAGGTGTCAGGGGATTACACTGCATGCCTGTCACTTTTATTTGGACTTTCACCCAAAATATTATGTAACACAAAGCCATTCTTATGAGGCTAAGATGTGCTTAAGATAGAACGTGTCCTTCAAACTGTAAGAGCTTGGCTGGCTGCTCCAGATCTCTGCTCAAGGAAGGGGACACTGAAGAGGAGAACTGACTAAGGACAGCGAGAGAAACATTCTAGAATGTGCTGTCATGAGTCAGTCAATACATGTTAAGCTAAACGGAAAATTAGTCATATCTCATTTTTCCCCTTTCCTGTTTTATTATTATTGGTAAGGGTAGTTCTTGAGAAAAACCCTTGACTGACAATGCGACGTGAATAGTATTCAGCAAAATAAATAAAGTGACTTTCAAGGAACGTATCCTGTTTTCCAATAAAAGATTATGGCAAAGAAGCACACAACGCTATGCAATTAATAACAATGTTGCAACAGGAATAAGTGATGGTCTGTTAGTGACATTCGATCTTACTGTACAAAATTCCCATGATGAAGTGTCATTTTGAATATTTATATATGTGTTGTATTACGATTTGAAATATAGAAGTTGTGCATCATAACTAGTTATAACAAGTACAGAGCATCCTCCCAGACAGATCAAAAGTGCAAAAATTGTATAAGATATAATATAGGAGTAACCAGCCTATTTAAAAATAAAACATCAGTAAGATGTCAGTATACTTTTACTTATTTTGATTATCGCAAATCACAGTAATATAAAAATATTTGAAGGAAAATGTTGCGGAACAAAGCTTAAGAAAAGCAAGGCATTGTGAGGTAGTCCATGTGAGAAGCAAAGCATTGTGGGACAGTGCACAAGAGAAGCAGGGCATTGTGGGATGGTGTACATGACATGCAAACCATTGTGGGACAGTGCATAAGAGAAGCAGGACACTGTGGGAAGGAGTGACTCTCAATATGCATACTTGACTGTACTTGTGTTCTCGTGTACCCTTTTTACATCGTCTTCCACTGCCGACCACCAGATCCAATACCAAGAACCCAAGATCAGGGGATGGTAAAAATCAACAGTCCAAATATCAAGGAAGTATTGGTTGCATCCTCGCCAATGAGAATAATCCCATGATTCATTGCATGCTATTACAGAGGAAGGAGGAAGAAGACTTGAACCATAACTGTACTGCCTTAATCAGAGCTATGTTTCTATCTAGGATTTTCCTGCTGTTTTTCATTTTTTTGGCTTATAAGTCTGCTGAACTGGAATGGGTAACACCCCCGTGTAGTGTTTTTACAGAAATAAATATGAATATTTTAAGTGTAGACTTTATTTGTGGAAAAAGCACATGCAATCATACCAGGAATAGTCATTTATACTGGACATTTTGATTATCTGTCATTATTATATACTACGATAAATACTAAGAAAATTACGTCTGGGGTAATCAGTTGGGCGTACAGCGTAGCGGAGTACAGAAGTACACATCTGTCTCAGTCCACTATTGGTGCATTCTCAGTCCTTGTGCTCTTGCGAGATCATTCTAAGAAGGCAACGTAGCAAGACCAGTCTTGCCAAGGCCACAAGTACAATCTTTGCGTTCTCGGTATTCGGATTCACTCATGATGTACATGAGATGCAAAGCATTGTGGGACAGGGCGTAAGAGAAGCAGGGCTTTGTGGGATGGGGTACTTCTAGCATCAAGAACACATAAATTGTATTTGTGTTCTTGGTAAGAGCAGTCTTGCTAACATGCCTCCCAAGAACATACTAGGGATGCAATAAATTGCAGGATTGTTCTTGTTGGCAAGGATGCAACTTATATATCCTCTGCAACGGATGAAGAACAACATTCAGGGATTTTTCTCTCCATACTTTTGTTCCTAAGTATTAGAACTGTACTTTGGGAATGGAAGATAACATCAAACGGGCACATAAGATCACAAGAACAATTATACATATTCATAAACACCCTTGGTACACATGAGCATTGTGGGACAGTGCATAAGAGAAGCATTGTAGGATACAATGCATTGTAGGATAGTGCATAATTAAAGATGGGCATTGTGGGTCAAAACATCAAAGCTCTGGGACAGTGCACATAGGAAGCATGGAATTGTAACATGGTGCATGTTTTGGAAGCAGGAATGTTAGTGTCAGGATACGGCCAAGTGAATGATGTCTCATGTGTACTCTGTAGACCTCTGTAGTCGCTAGATGCTTTTTACAGCAGCATCAGATACTGTAAGAATCATATAGCAGATCCTGAGAGCATCTTTGTTTTGTCCTGCTGCAATCTGGTACTGACTGTTTCCCTGTCTAGTGCCCTGTTTCCTGGGATAGGCTCCGGGCCCCCTGTGACCCGATACTTAATGCACGGCTGGAAGCTGGCTGGACGCTGACTTTCTCATTGTTTGTCTTTACCTGGTGCCTCTTCCCAAGCTTAGGATGAAACTCCAAATAACTTCCCAGGTCTTATAATGGGATCAAAGCTCCCAGTCCAAAGACTCCTGAGCTACGGGAAGTAGTCAGCTTGGAGGGTGGTCCTGCCTTCACCGGTTTAGCGTAGATGTAAACGTAAATGTCAGACAGGTGCCTGGGAATCCTGCTTTGTTTGGAATAATGGAGATACTTGTGGCTCAGTGGGGATCTGGCAGGTGTGGAGCTGAAGTCCATGACGGACAGAAAGGCCTGAGTCGCACATTCCCGGAGGCCCTCTACAATCTCTGTGTAGGAGGAACTGAAACAGACATCGACCGCTGTGGCGGAAATCACAGTGAATCACCACATAACATATTTTCTCCGCGTGGCATCCACGATGGTCAGTGGCTTGACGTATCTGCCTCTTTCTCTTTAAATAACTTCTCTCCCTAGTGCTTGCAAAGACATAGGAGAGGTTTACAACCTTTTTATCAAAGGTCTCCTGGTTAACCACAAAGTCACCAACATCCATTCCTGTTTCCAACCAGAGTCCAACAACGTGATGTTAGAACACTTCGAAATCTTTTGATTTGGATCTGTTGCTTAAATGACCTCAAGTCTTGTGGTTTTGAAATGACCACATTTTAATGAATGGTCAATTTTTTCGTTACACTTTACCGAGTCACGTTGCAACAAAAAGGCAAAGAGTTGCAAAAGACCTTTTTTTTCATATTATTGTTCTTTGCTAAATACATAGAGACGTATAACCACCACTACCACCACCCTCCCTCCCAACCCCCCCAAAAAAAAAGTAATTTCCAGTAGTGTCCTACTTGATATATTAGGAGCAATTATGAAGTGTACGCTATGTATTACAGTTCTGTGGAACTGGGCTGTGAGTAGTTCGCGTGCGAGTAAGATCTCATGGACTGGCTTGGGGGACATGCTGCAGCATTACACTGTGACCTCAAGGGACAAACATTCCAGAATCACAGACAAAGGGCACCGCATCATGTGACAGTGTGTGCAGTCTAATTCACACAGCACAAGATCAGTTCATACAGCACACCATTAGGTCTCGCTCAGCTGCTGGGATTTAAGTGCAGGCTTCATGGAGCTAAGCCTCGCTAAGACTCGCACAGTTACATTTTAATTTAATTCATATATGATATACCTTAATTATGTGTACATAAAACATAACTTTAAGAAAAAAATTTAATTGATATTAGCAATTTACAGGACAAATACATCAATATCAGTTCTGTTTGACTGCTAGAAAATTAACTTTCAAGCATAAACAGCATAAACATAAAGGCAGTCTATTTTTGGTGATATTATGATGCAAATTGCATTGTATTTTGTAATTTCAAAGTGGGTGCGCAGTAAGACTCATTGCCTATTGCAGAGGTGGCCTGTTTCACATTTATGTCAGCCAGTAGACATCATCAAAGCTAATGTATTACATGTCCTCTTTGGGCTTCATCTGGGGGAAATCAGGCTCTGATTCTAGACCCTTTATGACCGTTTGGCTCGGCAGCTAAGACACAGCGGTATTCTCATATACCGTTATCTCATACGTATCGCATGCTATTATCGGTGTTTTACTTCACGACTTTTTTTAATCTGTTCAAACGTGGCAGTCCATTTAAAATCTAGCGTCCCTTTGTGAATTGATAAAAATAGCAGTCGGAGAAATGCACCGTCATTTAATTGAAGCAGTGTTTTTAATCCACACAGATATGTACGCATATTATATTATTTGAACAAAGTCCATTTGAACATGATTTATTCCCAAATGATTTTCTCCCTTTTTTATGGAGCGCAGCGGTCAGTTTGTGCACTATTACAGAGCCATTTTGTTAGCGTTACGGGTGCCCCAGAAAAGAGTTTGATATCCGCCAGTTTCAGCACCTCGGACAGCGTCGTGCACGCCGTGAAGTTTTGTGTAAGCGCTTCCAAATAATCGAGGTTTATTGTCAAAGTATGTGCCAGATTACTGTTTACTTCATGATTATTACAGAATTCAACAACAACAGCAATAATAATCATGATAATTGTAATACAGGGAAATCCGCCACGTTGTCTTTTTTCCTTAATAATTTTTATCTGTACTATTTGATTCAAATTTATTGCGCATTAGTGTTTCTGTAACCGTAAGTCATGCCATTTATTGTGCTCGACATAAAATTATTCTTATATGTGTTAGACATAAAACAAGTTTTAAAGTACAAACTATACGAAAGTAAACTTTATACCACATATTGTATACATATATAGGCAAAAAATAGTTTGTTTTTTAACTCTTGTCCTGAGCATAACGCACTGAGCGTAAACTCGGAAACTCGAAAATATTAGTTTATTTTATTAAAATATACATTACAATCTGCGACATTCATTTTCGGTGCTCTGGTTGTTTACTCATGCATTTTAATTGTAAAAAAACTTAGGGTGCGAATAGTTATATGGAGCAATAAAACAGATTACGGTCCTGAACATACTGAAAAAAATACTTACATGTGAAATTCCGTTGTTTACAGCATTGCATCCAGAGCGAATGAGTTCATTTAATTAGTTTAACAATTTCCACATCGCATCAAATACAGCCATGTCGAATTGTGTTTTTTTCCTTGGGAAATCCTGGACAACATCCTTTTAATTTTTTTTCAGCTTTTTAAATAGAACAGCAGGATTTCTGTCATTTAACTGCGTCATGGGGAGATTTTAAATGGATATTTCAGTTGTTTGATCCTTTTCATACTGCAAGCTCCAGAAAAGATTCATTCCGGCGAGTTTGCTGAATTGAAAATTTGCAATAGCTCTTCGATAAGATAGACTGACACTTGCGGTTAATACTGATCCTAAAACGGGCGTTGTGCCCTCAAAATCTCCACTCCCAGTTTTTTACAGCTGTCAGTTCAGCACGAGAGAGACCTTACAGGCGCACCACTGTATCGCCGGCGATTATCTGAGGGCGACGCAGGAAATGTGATGTCCCCCCCTTAAACCCTGATCTCTGATGTGAGGAAGTCCGATGCTCGAAAGCTACACCTACTCTAAACCGCTGAACATTTCTGCAGAATGGCATTATTACCTAAATCCATCTCCGTGTCTAAGGAAGAAGTCCGTCCTGCCCGCAGCTGAGATCATAAAACGTCTTGTTAAAACAGAATTGGGCTGCAAAGAGGGACTTGGACAGCATATGTCTGTGATAGCCTTTAATCTGATTATAGTTTATACTGACTGTGAGCTGCTTTTAGTTTGCATCATTTATTTTGGCTGAAATATTAATTTTTAATGACATATTTGCTTTGAAAAAGACACTAACGTTTGACATATCTGTCATCTCATGTGAAAAAGAGACTCAGCATTAGAGACAAATAAGCTTTCCTACTAATGGTTCCTCTAACAAGGTTAAACAAGTATAAACAAGGTTTTGCTCTTAGGAGTTACTTTATTGCAATTTGAATGCAGCGTTCTTAACAAGAGTTAGTAAACAGGATTAGCGAAAGTAAATGACCTCACAGCAAATATTTGCAATAGTGAATATGTGAACACGTTGATATGTGAAGTTCAACAAGACAAATGCAATAGAAAAACTGAACTACATACTCCATCTGGTGGCAAAGCGATGGTCTTTTCTCGACAACAAAATGGCGTTGTCCAACTTATAGATGTTAAATTTCCGCACAACCTGTTGTTCCTTAATACACTTGTTGACTAATGAAACTTGTATTTCCCCAATAACCAATCGTTCAAGTGGACATCGTAATTAGTACTTTTATAAGGGTCGTCAAACTTAGTAAAATCCCATAGAAGTACGGAACCATGTGAAAACACACTTTTGCGTCAGGTTCAGTGTGTGAAACACAAAATGTGCGGTTTTCACTAATGTTGGTGTTTCATTATGGGAAAATGTTAATATGTATTTTTAAATGCAACCAATTGCCTCCATCACTGAACCGATGCTGTTTTTCGTTTGTGGAGTTGATGTGAGTGCAATTAGAAACGCATTTAAAGTAAATTTCTACGGGATTGCTTCCATTAAACGGAAATAGATCTAGCATGACTCAATTAGTATTATTTTTATGCTGAGTGTTTTCAGAACCCCTCACAAAGAAACACGAGGAGTTTCATGTTACGACACGTGCCGGGGGCTCACTAATGCTGCGAGTGGACACGATTCATCGCACGTGCCTGATATGATACATGCACCATATATTTTTTTCAAATTCAAACGGCTTTAAAACGTGTCATGGACATACATATATGATTACACGGAGGCGTATTGTTGAGTTGTCTCTTTATAACTCTATGCATAAAGTTTTCACGTTCTTTCCGTGTGGATTATCAGACTCAGAAAACTTTATTATACCGGAGTTAATTGTTCTCCGGGTACTCTGTTTTCCAACGAAAGTCCAACGACATGAGGTTAGACTAATTGGCGTCTCTTAATTGTGTGTAGTCCATGATCGTGTGTGTAGCCTATGTATATAACGCGCACATAGGCCTACACATACATGCATATGTGTCTGCGTGTGTGTCTATAAAAGCACATATTGATCAATATGTAAACATATGAGGAAATGGCTAAATAAATGGTTCAGATTGCATTAGTAGGAGCCTTAATGCACCTTTTCGAGCAGACGGCGCGTTCCCGCGGCGCTATCCATCAAGGCCCAGGTACCCAGAGTAGTCCAAAAAGAACGTTATTTCATTCAGCCAATCAACTAGACCGCATTCGTTTTTTCTTACACCAAAAAGAAGTATATAACGCCTGTATTATCATTGTACAGGTAGCAATTACAACAAAGTTTAACACATAATGTATAATATCTCCAAAACAGAGCAGACGTAAGCATGTGCCGTTCAGGTAAGGTCAAATTACTGTGTACAGTATAATGACAGAGGTGCATTAGGCTACCAAAGTATTGATGATGTAACTAAAGTAATAGTATAATTATATTAATAACAATAATGTGGTAATAGCGGCGACTGTAATGGTGATTATAATAAATGAATTGTTCAGCCTAGTAATGACTGGGAAAAAGTTATTCTTTAGTCCAAAGGTGCAGGCATGAATAATCCTGGGGCGCCTTTCCGATAGCAGCAGTGCAGAGAGGCAGGGGTGTCGTGGGTCTCCTGTGAAATTGTGGCCCTCTGCAGGTAGATCTTGTATATGTCATGCAGGGTAGGTGAAGCTGGGTCCTGTGCTTTTCTGGGCGCTAGTAACGACTCCCTGCAGTGTTCTTTAACCAGCAAAGGATCTGGCGTACCACAGAAAGATCGATACTATGTCATCGAGACGTGTAGCGGCTGATGTGCCGTCTTAACCAAAACGGCGGAGCTCGCTGTCCGTTAGCCGTTCCCTGCGGTTCCCCGAGTTTTGAGATTGGAACCCCTCTTCATCAAGTAACCGTGATGATGTCGACTACAGAGTGAACTCACCACTACCTTTCCTGACGTCACAAAGGCGTGGACTTCGTATTCCCACAATTGATTCCATTTAAATAAACTATTCTGAAGATTTTAGCAATGCTCTCTTTCAAATTTGTATCAGTGAGATTACTATATCATGTATATAACTTTATTATTAGTAAAACTAAGTTAATACTTAAATATAAATAGTAAAATATAAAAGATCTGGAGAAGATTAATAAAATGTGCAAAATACTATGGTAGGAATAAAAAGTTGAGAACTCTTTGTTATGTTTAATAAAATAAGGCAGCAGACTAGCAGGGCATCGTAAAGAATAAAAAAATCATTGCATTTATCATGACTGTAGGTGTGGTATATTTCCTGGAGAAATCCCATTCCTCTATCAACAGCTTTGCCTGTATTGACGCACTTGAATTTTCCAGATGATATGAGCCAAGCCTGAATGATCAGAAGAAAAAGCAGGGCACACTCACACACCATTCACTCACACACACACACACACCTAAGGGCAATTCGGTAACTCCAATCAGCCTCAGCATGTTTTTGGACTGTGGGGGAGGGGGGCTGGGGGACTGGAGTACCGGGAGGAAACCCCACGACGACATGGGGAGAACATGCAAACTCCACACACAGAACCCTGGTAGAGACTCAAACCCTGGTCCCAGAGGTGTGAGGCAACAGTGCCAACCACTGCGCCACCGTGCGGTCCCTTGAGAACTTCAGTTAAATGAAAATACATTATCTCGCCCATAAGGTCAAACAGGATCTATAATAGGAACGTATTTATATAATACTCATTATGCTTTTTCTCCAAGGTGACTTGGGCCTTCTATATTAAGAAGAGGGCAAAGTGAAGGATAAAAAATAGATTCGTTTTTCTGTAGATTCAGCAGATCACAGGTTCCCATAAAACAAAAGCCGCGGCGTGTTATTTTTTAGAAAGATGAATGGCCCCAGTATAGGACGGTGTACGGTATTGTACCAACTCTTTTATCTTTGTTTGGCAATAAAAGCATATTTAATATACGAACAGTACCAGCTGTTCTTTCCTTTCCACGTGTACCAGTGATCTCTGGGGTGGCCGACGCTGTAAGCATTCTCTGACCGGTCTGACCCGGACCGCGCACCGCAGCCGTAGCGGAACATCCCGTAAGGAGGCTGTCAGACCCCCCTGGCTTGCCTTGCCATCAGCCCGGATGAATAACGGGTCTTTTATGAGGCACTTGTCCTGCTGTGTTGCAATCTGCCCTCCATCGGACCGCGTCAGTCAGCTGGATGAGGGCGTTTCTATCTCGAGAAACGGCAAAGTCAGGTGACGATCAAGTTCGCTCGTTCACTGCATCCGGGCCTGATTACCGATTATATAACGTTGTGTTATTATGTTTTTCATATCCTTACTTTTTTACGCTTACTTCTGCACCTGAATAAAGTGTCCATTCCTCCCTTTCTTCCCAATATCATGGGGCTCTGTTCACTGTCGGACCTGGGGCAGGTCGTACACTGCTACACTGCAGAAATGACCACGGCGCCTAAGTAGATTTGAACCTTTAACGGCACTGTTTGTTTCTCTGGTGTATAGACATGGTTCTACAGAAAATAAGGGTTATAACGCAGTCTTCAGGAGGGACAGTATGCTGGCCAGAGAACTCTACATTTGAAAAGGATAAGAATTTAAAAGGATTTGTTCAATTAAACAAAACGATCTGAATTTTGTGTTTGTATGTGTGTTCGAAAGTAATATCAAAAATATCAGTTAAAGGTGTACTTTGGAGTGGTACAGTGGTTAGCACTGTTACCTCACACCTCTGGCACATGCAGAGGTTGACTGACCCGTCAAATTGCCCCTAGGCATGAGTTTGCCCTGTGATGGGTTGGCGCCCCATCCTGGGTTGTCCTGTGCCTTGCGCCCATAGACTTCGGACCCGCTGCAACCCTGAATATGACAAGCGGTTTCGAAAATGGATGTATTGTAGGGAAGTTAAACATATATGTCATGGCAGTATTGACAAAAATTGCCTTAAAATGTAGACATTTATTTTCAAACATAATTTATTATTCTTAATGTATATCTTGTTAAATATTGAGTAAAGATTGTTCTCTTATGGTAAATATTTTTGAATAATATACAGGAAATGTACTGAATTTATTTATTAGTAACAATAATGACACATTTTCTAGTAGGATTACGGTAATCCCCCAGCCCTCGCTTTGATCGACAGCGCTTTTCCGGATGTTGGATTAATTTCTCGGGGGATGTGACGTAAGGCTGTCAACATGCAAGATGGCGGCCCATCACAGGCAAAACGCTGCTGGGCGGAGGAAAGTCCAGGTAAATGGCTATTTTTGTAACCCTGTAGGATGTAATTTGACAAATGCGTGACTCTACTTGTTTTCTGGTCATTGATCAGCATTTGGTACGGATATCTCTGCAAGTGGAGAAGGTATTTGGGCAGTGTTTAAATGGTGTGGTGCTCAATGTAGTGCCATATAGCGTGCTAGCTAGTAGCTACATCTGTGTGATTCGCTCTGTCCGCCGGCATTTATCTATTTGTAAATTAATTAAAGATAAATGTAAGTGTGCGTGTTTAATGGGGCTCGTGTGACTGTCTGACACGGAATCATTAAATGGACAACGCAAGTTGGGTGAAACTGCGGCAGTCCTTATGCGTGCCCGGTGCTGTCCGTTAGCAGGGCGAACGCCGTTAAGCATTTAGCCGCGAAAGCTAACTGTAGCGCATCTGAATTAAAATAATAAGCGTTTTGGTTACGATTTCTCTTACCGTGCTTTTTTTTTTTTTTAAAGGAAATCGGCCGCTTGCCTCTCTGATCTGGTAACTAGCTGTGTGTGTGAAGCGACTCTTGTTATGCTCCCGTTATTGCCGTTGGTTTGCTACTTCTGCGGTTTTCCCCTTTTTCAAGTTTCACGTAGATTTCAGAATAAATAAATAATATTTCCCAATAAAATGTAAATGTGTTATACCTGGGGAGCAAAATTACCTAAAATCCGTTGTACGAGATTGCCGGTTAATGTCAACTGTTTGATCCGCTGTTATTATTTCTAACCAAGATTTTTAAATAAGTAATCGATTATGTATAAACATGAATTGACAATTTTTGAAATTATTATTTAAGATGCAGAGTAGACACAGATAATATGTTAATGCGTGCTGTCTAAATAATGCATTTTATTGACGTTCCAAGTTTGCATATTATAAGAAATACTTGTAATACTGGACGACTGATTTTTAGTTGCTATTTTAGACAACTGCTCCCTTTCCTGGCTAGCTAAATTGCTACAGTGGATACAGTTATATATCATGCTTACAGATTATCTGGTTCCCCTTTGCCCTGTTGGCAAGCAACCTGGTGTAGCAGGAATATGATTCAGTTTAGTTTTGGTTGGAACTAAAGTATTGATTGAGCAGTTACCATCTGAAAGTGCAGCGTTTGTGGAAATTCAGTAGAGTTCCTATCTGTGCTCCTGCTTTCCCTGAAAAAGATCACAGATTGCAGGGCACACTGAATAACATCTAATTTATTTTGCTGTTTTTTAAAATGTCTAATTAAGGTTGTATAATAAAGTAGTGGTATCCTTCAGTTACTTGTGATTTCTGTGTGTAGGGAAGTGTTATCCTTCAATAGTCACATGCATAGGTTATTAGAAATTCATTGACAGAGTCGGTTGTTGGTATTTGTCTTTATTGGGTCTGCTGTATAACAGAACTCCAGAAGTATGCAAAAGAGTTCCTTTCTGGATGGGTGCTGCAGGTGTTTAAATATTGAGTATGGTTTAATTGATTGTTAATGCTTTAGACATTTTGCCCAAAATAAATTTTGCCTGGCTGTAAATCAGCGACGCCTTTCTATTCTGGGCTCAATTGTAGTGTATTTAGTTGAAGGTGGCAAAACTTGCAGGTGTCATTCTGTATGCGTTGGACATCCCTCTGCCCTGGCAGGTATCGTACGTCATACGAGATGAGGTGGAGAAGTACAATCGCAATGGGGTGAATGCCCTGCAGCTGGACCCCGCCTTGAACCGCCTGTTCACCGCTGGCCGAGATTCCATCATCAGGATCTGGAGCGTGAACCAGCACAAGGTGACTTGTCGTGGGTTCCCCCACCCTATGAATGCAGAAAAGGCCTCCCTGTACATTTTTATGGTGCTATAGCAACACCTAGGTCCCGTGGAGCATCTTTTATATGCCAAAGTAAAAATAATTATTTTTCATGTTCACCAACAGTGGATTTGTGTGGCAAAGAAGACAGAGTGATTACTGGTTACAACACGTCTGTTGTGTATTTATTCTTTTGCTTAATTCTGTTGCAGCAAGATCCCTACATAGCATCAATGGAACACCACACAGACTGGGTTAATGATATTGTCCTCTGTTGCAATGGGAAGACATGTGAGTTTTATGGGCCTGGTTTTCAATTCTTCCCTCCCCCCAAAGTCCTGAGAGTCTTCCCTGCTTTAATCTGTGCTGAGAAATCAGCCTTGATCTATCTTGGCTTACGGGTTCTGTCCTGGGTTGCAGTGATCTCCGCATCTTCGGACACCACTGTGAAAGTGTGGAACGCACACAAGGGGTTCTGCATGTCCACGTTGCGGACACACAAGGTAAGGCGGCCTTGGCTGTGTGCCGCCGTTGTGGTGCGGATTACAGGTGTGATGCTTTTATGCCGTGCGATTTGAACTGTGATTGATTAAATCCTGCTTGTGAATTGGTCATTGAAGGTTTGGTATGTATGTAGTTGAATAGGTAACTGAAAGGACGTTTTGGCCGAATGTATAAAATGCATAAGGAGTGAGGCCCTTTCTAACTGGCAGCCCACACAGTGCTTGCTTTATTTACAAACCTTCCTTAAAGAAAAGGAAGAATGATGGGAGGCAGTGCCTGTGTGTGCTGATCTAGATGTATGTAGGACAGGGCTTTCTCATGGCCTAGAGAGGTACTCCTGAGAACGGCTGTGCATTTCGGCCCTGCAGGACTACGTCAAAGCCCTCGCATATGCGAAAGACAAGGAGCTGGTGGCATCGGCCGGATTGGACCGGCAGATCTTCCTGTGGGATGTAAATACACTTACTGCACTGACCGCTTCAAACAACACTGTCACCAGTGAGTACGAGCCCCTCCCCCTTTACCGCTTTAAGGGGGCAGCAGGATTGAGGTGGTTTATAAATGGGCCATACCCCAAAAAGAGTGTTTCTGTGTAATGAAGTGTCAGCCTGTGACAGCCTGGGCTGTGATCAGAGCACTTCTGTCCTTCTGAAACATGTGAGTGTGTCTGTCTCTATGCGTGTATATGAGACAGACAGGCAGACAAGGTTCTTTCTTCGTGCAACTAAAGCTCAGAGGCTCCCAGCTCTGTAGAAACACAATTTTGCTAATATTGTAGTTTGTTTAACCTTTTCACATAATTTTAAGAAGCGGTTAAACGAGTAGCTTTTAAATAGCTAATGAAGTCACTGCTAATTAAACAGCTTTTCGTCTCTCTCTGGTTCAAAGTATATCACAGTGCCATTTCAGGGCCCAGTTTAACCAGAGAACAAAACGTGTGGCGTTCCCAGTTCCCGCTGGGGCTGAAACAAACGGGGCTGCGCAGCTGTGTGTGTGTGAGGCTGCTCTGACTGACCTGCCGGCCTCATTGCTCCCTCAGCCTCCTCTCTGAGTGGGAACAAGGACTCCATCTACAGCCTGGCCATGAACCAGATGGGAACAGTAATAGTGTCTGGGTCTACTGAGAAGGTGGGTGTGCAGTTCCCTGTCTCCTGACATGTCTTCTCCCTTCGCGTGCCGTGAGCTAAGATGGTCCGCCGAGGCCTGTTTCATCAAGCGACTGATATATTTGGCCAGACATAAGTGAATCATTAATTTCCATCTGTAGCGAATAGCCAGAAAATGTCCACTTCTCTGCCGCCATGCAACAGCAACACCTGGGACTGCTTTCCAGTCACCAGAGCTTCAGGCCTGGTGTTTGGGCCAGCGTTCGAGGCTATGTCTGCCTTCATATTTGCTTTGTGCTTTAGAGTGCTGAACACAACCATCAAGAACATCCATTTAAGGTGGACTATTCATATGTGTGGGGAAAAACACCACAAACCCCCCTTAAGGATTAAGGGTTATGATTAGAAGCCAAGTCCTCTATTGCGCTGCATTATCTTGCTTTATCCCTCTGGAGTCAACGGCATCATTGGCGATGCTGTGCATCTTTCCCTTGTATTTCAGTTCATAACTCGCTGACTAAATCCATAATCTGTCGTCTTTTCAAAACGTCCATTGTCGGAAGTATTAAAGTTTTTAAAATTAGGTTAAATCAGCAAAAAAGTATGTTGTATTACTTTTTTTACCTGCATCGCGGGCGTGTAGTGCCACTGTCACCCGAAGATCGCTATTTACATTCTAAATAGCTGTATTAGCGTGTATTCAAATCGCATTCGCATTGAAATTTTATGAACAGCGCAGTGGTGAAACGCAATCCAGATACACCCCCATCAGCGCCATAAAAGCGGGGGAGGGACGTGGCCAGGTGACAATGGCTCATTCATACTACATGTAAAGTTGCTACATGTTCAATGAAAGGAGCCCGAAATAGTGACATGAATTAGCTTTTTCTTATTTATTTATCCAACTGAATGTTGCCACCACACCATTAGTCATCTTCATTTAGCCAAGACTTTGGTGATCAGATATCTGGGATTAAAACAAACTTCCACCATTGCTTACTATGTACTTTTATAATGTCTCTGCAAGTGTTCCAAACTGCATTTTTCAATGTCTTTACTTTGATGTCAAAATAGAAACTTCACATAAATCTGACATATTTACGAAGTACACTAAGATTAAGATGAGTTTTATGCCAAAACAAATATATAAGAAATAATTTATTTGCCACGAATTAAGTTTATGATATTGAATGAAATGTGTGACCACGCCCCAGTCAGTGAAAGTGTGTTCCCTACCCCTCGACTCCAGAGGGTTAAAGCTTTTGTATTATAGTGTCTAAAATCTTCATGCATGGAGCTGTCACTGGACGCTCCACCATGTTCCCAGCATCTGTGTTCGTTTTGCTATATGGTTTTGCTATTTGTTACTCTCATCATAGTCTCTGGAGCCTTCACTGATCAAAACAGGGGCATGTGCCAGTGAGATCAGTGCCTGTGGATGCTTTAAAGGTTTTTACCAGGCTGGCAGTGGTCATCATGCTCAGATGTGGTGATGTCAGAATGTGGTCCAAGTTCGAAACTTGACCCTGAAACAAGAGGGGGCTGCCCTCTGTTTTAGTCAGGCATTTAATGTCAGGCCTATGGTGAGATCACACATTTGCTGCGTCAGTGTTCTCAAATAGCAACAAACCTGTTTTTGCTCTCGCTTTTGAACACGGTTCGTTTGAAACCCAGGGGGCTGCCAGAAACTAACAGCAAGTGAACTTGTTGGCCTTTCTGTGTCTGGAGTAATTTCCCAAAAAATGTTTTGTTGCTTACTTTCCTCAGCATGCGTAGGAGGTGGTCGTCCTGGGGTTAATAAAATACGGGACCCCCGGTAGACGGCGTGCCTCAGGCCGACGTTCTGCACTGTCCTCATCTGTCTGTCCTGCTCTGCCTCCCCCTGACAGGTGCTACGAGTCTGGGACCCCCGGACCTGTGCTAAGCTCATGAAGCTGAAGGGGCACACAGACAACGTCAAGTCCTTATTGCTAAACAGGGACGGCACACAGGTGGGACTGCCGGTCACCGTTGGCTGACGAGGTCTGGTTGGGGCTTTGGTTTGGGTGGGGCTTATGTGGAAGTCAGTGTGCCCGGCTTTTGGGATTACTCACTATTCTGTCCTCCGTTTGTAAGGTTAGGGATGGGCCGATACACATTTTTCAGTTCCGTTCCGATTCCAATACAAAACTGCCGATACAGATTCCAGTACAAGAGCTCTTTTTACTTTAATATTTTAATATAATAAATATTGTAACCATGGGGGTGGGCAGTAATGGGGAACAAAGTATGGTTAATGGTTAGGGAAGCGCACTTGTAATTGAAAGATTTCAGGCTCAAAACCCCAGCAAGGCACCACTGGGGTACCCTGAGCAAGGAACCGCCCCAAGCACTGCTCCTCGGGTGCTGCATTAGCTGCCCCCTGCTATGTCACTAAGTCACATTTGGGTTAAATGCAGAGAACACATTTCGGTGTTGTGCACTGTGGTGTGTCAACAGTGACAATCACTAAAATTATCTGGTGTTCTTAGGCTCCTTGTACTGCACATGACGTCACAGCAGGCAGAAGTCACTGTGCTCACGCCCACCGAGTAGCAAAACTGAGGGGTAGGGTTAGCGTTCAGCTTGAATGCCGCAAAAAATACATCTACAATGGAAAAGAGTGGTAGTGCTATTGATTTTACAAACAGATTTAACATGAAGTAGGAGCTATGTTTTTGAATACTACAAAAACCAAAATTAGCAAATATCAGACGTGGATCGGTCACATATAGCTGATTACCCAACCCGTGAAATAGGTCTAGATCGGCACCGTTCCAAATATCAGATCAGTGCATCTCTGTTTAATGTACTGAACTTTCATCTCAAAACAATAGACTGTTTTCAGTCCCTGTACACTTGACTCTTTCAACCGTTTCTTATAAATGTCACAGACAACTAAAATCCCTTTGTGTTATGTTGTGTTCTGTAGATCTAGTGATCTTCACCCTGTCCCACAAGGCTTTGATTAGGACTATTTAACACTAGTGTAATCTGAGCTGACATGAATTTTATGCATCATATGGCACAAGCTGCCAGCCCTAATTCTTTTGAATCTTTTTCGAGTATTTTTTTTTTCATCAAAATCGCGAAATTTATTTGAATGAAATGTCTTTTTAATGTTCCGTTTTAGAGTCTCCACATTAACATGGGGCCGTTTCAAATGCTTTGTTGTTGATAAGCCGTTGACTGTAGCCCTCTCCCCTGTCCCATGCAGTGTCTGTCGGGCAGCTCGGACGGCACGATCCGTCTGTGGTCGCTGGGCCAGCAGCGGTGCATCGCCACGTACCGGGTGCACGACGAGGGTGTGTGGGCGCTGCAGGCCAATGAAGCCTTCACCCACGTCTACTCCGGGGGCCGCGACCGCAAGGTCTACTGCACCGACTTGCGCAACCCCGACATCCGTGTGCTCATCTGCGAAGAGAAGGCCCCCGTCCTCAAGGTGGGAAGCGTGCAGGGGGGTGGGGGTGGAGGGGGGTTAGGACCGAGGGCATTAATGCATCAGCTTGTTAGACCTGCAGGATGTTCGGAGCCTTCAGGCAAAGTCCATTTTCCTTTCTAAGTAGGAGACTGACGTGCAGATGACTGATTTATGAAGAGCTTCTGAGGGCATTAGGGATGCATGGGCTGTTTGTACCAGACTAATTTAGCGTGTCGGGTGTAGGAAAGGTGGAGCATGCTGTTTCTGTTTTATTTTCGGTACGGGAAGGACGTCCGCTCGACTGTAAGTGGTCTCCCTTGTGGGATCGGCTTGTACAGCCATAACGTGAAATTAAATGGAAGGGTGGAGGTTTGTGCGAATGGGGCTGATCTTCAGAGTCCATCAGATGATGCTGGATGGTAAGAAACGATTGCGGTAGAAGATGAACCCCATTAGCAGTCAGCGATTACTGCTCTTAATGTTTCCTCTGGACGACTGGCTAAGTGCTGCCAACTTTGCATGTAATAATTAGGTAATGGCTCATTTGTTTTGTACATAAGGTTGTATTATTAAAAAAAGCTTTTTTATTGTTGCCCTTGATGTCAGTAATTTACGCGGCAATGCATTTATCAAATAAATAAATAAATAAATAAATAAACCTCGTCTGGTTATTTCCAGTTTCACGCAGAGCTTGTGTGACCCAGGGTGCTGGCTGACATGTCATGTGAATGTGTCCCCTGTGTTTGTCTCGCAGATGGAGCTGGATCGGTCAGCTGACCCTCCTCCAGCCATCTGGGTCTCCTCCACCAAGTCCTCCGTCAATAAGTGGGTAGGTGGCTGCCGACTGTACCCTTTCTCTGTTAGGTGTGCGGTCTGCTTCTCAGTATGGCGATGCTGGTTCTTTGTGAAATATGCGGTCTGCTTCAGTATGGCGGTACTAGTTGTCCAGTGTGCGGTCTGTCTGTCGGTATGCCAGTGCCGGTACTCTGTTTGGTATGCGGTCTATCTCTCTCTTCTTTGTGAAGTGTGCAGTCTAAGTATGGCAGTGCTGGTTCTTTATGAAGCATGCGGTCTGTCTCTCAGGAGGGCGGTGCTGCTTCTTTGTTTGCTGTGTGGTCTGTCTCTCAGTATGACTGCTGGTTCTTTGTTCGGTGTGCGGTCTGTCTCAGTATGACTGCTGGTTCTTTGTTTGGTATGCGTTCTGTCTGTTTTGTTCTCTCTGGGATGTATAGTCTGTAAAAGAGCATGGATTCTGGTTCTCTGTAGAGGTGTAAGGGTGGTCTATCTCGTATTGCAGTGCTGGTTTTTTGTGTGGTAGTGATGGGGGGAGGGGGATCAATTCTATTACAAATCGCAATTCTTTGAAGCAGCTATTAATATTGTGGTGAATTAAATCTTTTTTTAAACATCACTTAGAACCTGGGTTTACGTAAATTGTTTGGCACAGCTAATATTTGCTCAGTTTCTCACAGTCTGATTTTGTTAAGGGACTGACATGCATGAGTTTGGTACGGTCCTATCATGAATGAGTATGTCTGCAGAGACTTTTCCTGCACCCCTTCAATTTAAAGCCGCAACTAACCGCAAGTGTGTGCAATGTAAACTTCCACTGAATATCTCTAAACCTCTTCCCTGAACACTAAGAACAGTTTGTAAACAAACTGAACTATTTACATCTTTTTAAAGCTCATCCCTCAGGTTTCATCTCATCCCATGTCTTGCACTTTCATTAGCCTGTTAGGTATCTGGCAGGTATCTGCGATGCATCGGCAACACTGTCCTGTCACATCTTTGAACTAATAGCAACCGAGCACTGATTTGCCAGCGCCAAGCGAGCACAGATTTGCCTCCGATCTGATCTGGGGCATCGGTTGGCAAAAACTTTAGCCAAGCTAGACTTGTGTAGCGTGAGCTTAATTTTGTGTTTTAAGCTCTCCAGTACAAGCTGCAACCAACTCATAGCCACAGTTAGCATAATGATTTCCATGTTGAACATCTACTTGTGAATTTAGGTTTTACTGGTGTCAGAAAATGTATTAATTTGATTCACTGCGTGCTCCAAACTGAATGCTGTCACTAGGAGGCTCATGATGAATATGTGTACAGTACTAGTCATGATTTTAAATGTAGAACTGAAATGCTCTCCAGCAAAATGTTTAAAAATTGGGATACATTTCAAATTGGCAAATATATTGATTTTAATATCAATTCAGGTGGTCACTGCTGATTCCCACTCCTACTGTGTAGTGTGTGTGTGTGTGTGTGTGTGTGTGTGTGTACTCTGTCTCTCAGTATACAGTAAAGGGTTGTTGGTTCTCTCTGAGGTGTGAGGTCTGTCTGTCAGTGCGGCGGTTCTGGTTATTGGTGCAGGTGATTGTTACTCATTTATCATAATCTGTAGGGTCACCATGCTTGTGGCGCTGCAACCTCCTCTGCATAGTCAGCAGGAACATGGAAAAGATCCTGTGTGTGTTTCCTGTAAAGCTGTAAATCAGAAGTGTTGGAAGAGATCATTGTAAATTTCAGATGATTGGATCAGTTCTGTGGTTATATTCCCAAAGTGGCTCGAGTGTGTCTTATAGAGTTTGGTAATGTGTGTCGTGTCGTGACTTAACACACAGTGTTCCCAATGTTCTCTATTTCAGTCCCTAAAGGGCATCCATAATTTCCGAGCGTCTGGTGACTACGACAACGACTGCAGCAGCCCGGTGACTCCTCTCTGCTCACAGCCCGAGCAGGTCATCAAAGGTACATGACCTCTGCTCGCTCCCCACCGTAGGAATCAGAGAGCCGGGTCCGGTCGGCTCACCTCATTGGCTACCTGGGTCGCAGAGCAATAGGGCAGGTTTTTAAATGTTCATGCTCTTTATGAACTTCCCTACCCATGATGCTGACTGTTAACATTTGATGAGTCTTGTAATTTGCATCTCAGAAGCTCATTGATACGACCCCTCCCCCCAGCAGTATGACATCATATCGAAAAAAGAGAATGACTGTTAACATCAGTCACCAGGACTGCTTTTAATTTTTTTTTCTTCTTCTTAATTTTTTAACTTCATTATATTTACCCAATACTTACCTCCTCTGTAGGGGGTGCCAGTATCATTCAGTGTCACATCCTCAATGACAAGAGGCACATATTGACCAAAGACACAAACAACAGTGTGGCATACTGGGACGTGCTGAAGGTTAGTCTTCTGTATTCTGGAGGGTACTGGGCTGTTGGGTGTGACCTTTGCTGACCTGCTTTCCCTGATGCTTTAAGGCATGTAAGGGTGAAGATCTGGGCAAGGTTGAGTTTGATGAAGAAATCAAAAAGCGTTTCAAGATGGTTTACGTGCCAAACTGGTTCTCCGTGGATCTAAAAACTGGGGTGAGTCATTCAGTGAAGAGAACTTGTTAAATAATGAACCGGTTGGATTGATGTTGGTGTATTGGTACGTGTTTCTGCCATTTACAGCCATCAGTGCTGCTGACTATGGCGTGAGTGCTTGTTTGTCCTGTCTGTTAATCAACAGCGCGATTGTTACCGACAGTGAGCTGCGGGAGTCGCGTGA